>JAVLUZ010000191.1:3307999-3893258 GCA_036768485.1 Mermis nigrescens
CTTGCCCTTGGAATTGTGTGTACCTAGCCAATACTAGTAGCTATCTATGATAGTGCACTGTGGAGCTATGCCTTCAGTCTTCCCATTATTTTCCCAAACTTTCAATAATAAAAAACATTTAGATACTTGTCCGGTATCGTAGAGCTAAGTGTATGATAATAGTAATTGTTTCATACATACCGCTTGTGTAATCGATCTGAGATAAAAGTCATTTCAGTATTATGTTAAATTGATCGTTATTTTAATTTACTGTAATGGTCCTTGAGGCCAGTGTATGGAAGGTCGTGTTAGTTTTTTGGCTTGTTTTGGTTTTTCGTTGGTCGGTTATTCTCGACTGTACATAGTCATTTTCTTTTGCGTATTTGTTTTCCCGGCTATAGGCCGTGTGTTCTTCGTTGAATAAAATCTTAGAAAACCAACCCAGTGGTTTTGGATATACCGAGGGTTTGGCCGGCCATCATCCCTTCGTCGAGGACTTCCACCCATCTAGTGGACTGATAGGTAAATTCCGTATGATAGTTTTTCTCCATTCGAAAATCATAATTTATTTCTCAAGCCTAAAAATTGATCAAAACTATTATCTAATCTTTAAGGATGATTGATCAGCATAGAGCTCGTTGTTGTTGTTTTCATAGTTCAGCGTGCTACACAAACTAGGAACCAAAACATTTCGAATCAGGCACTGATTGAAAATAAGTTAAATATACAACTTGAGCTTGAGATAGGTCAACTGACCTCCGCGGCAAATTACCGAGACTAGGTAGGTAGCCTTAGGTCTTAGGGCGTAGCTGCTGAGATCACCCGACATAAAAGCAGCCAGCAATATTAGGGCTGAGGGGATCGAAGCCGTAAGGTCTGTAAGGGTCCAAAGATCGAAAGCCTTAGAGCCGCGCGATCGGGGCCAGCACTAAGCGCAGACTTAAGTACCTACGTACCTAGGTAAATCTCGCAGGTGAATGTTAGTACGGTTCGTATCTGTGATGATTCTTTAGACCCAGATCAGACCGGCTACATTTACACCCATGCAAGGGGGGTTCAGGGGCTCGGAAACGGGGTACCCCATTATTCATGTGTAGTGTAGCTGACCCCGGTTCCGTCAGGGGTTTCTCAGCTCTGGGAGCATTCCAAAGTGGCGGAACGGGGTTCCCCAAGTAGGGCCCATCAGGGTCAACATCCCCAACCCTGTTTCCGGCGAAATTTCTCCAACTGAAGGAAGGTTTAGGGGCTCTGAAACTGAGTTAGGGGTGTTGACCCTGATAGGCCCTATTTAAGGAACCCCGGTTCCGGCACTTTGGAATGCTGCCAGGGCGGAGAGACCCCCGATGGAACCGGGGTCAGCTACAGAAAAGATAATGGGGTACCCGTTCCGAGCCCCTAAACCTCCTTCAGTTGGAGAAATTTTGCCGGAAGCGGGGTTGGGGCTGTTGACCTGATGGGCCCTATTTGCGGAACCCCGGTTCCGGCGCTTTGGGTCGTTTACGTTTCCGGATTTTACTCATCGTTTCCGTTTCCAGCTTTTACCCATCGTTTCCGTTTCCGGATTTTACTTTTCCCCTCAGGATACCCCCAGAATTCAAGTTTCAAAGTTTTGTTTTTTTTCGCCATTTTTTGATACCAATAGAAACGTCGAAAAATGGTGTTTTCTTCGCCATACCAACATTTTTAAGGCTATTTTTTCCTTTAAAATATTTTGCAACCCCCCCCAGAATTTTCTTGCTGCCCGCGTATGCTAAAGACTGCACCTTTTTTTCAATCCTGGCTTCTCTTTCCGCACTCACGAAGCCTAAAAGAAGTAAGGATCACTTTCGAAGATCGCTATTGGGAAGAAATAAGCCACAAAAATTTACGGTAGCTGTGTTTTCTACGTGCACCGGGTGCAGTCTTTAGACGCTCAAGCGTTTTACCTATAGTCCCTTTCATTTAACTGCGGTTTTCTTTTAAAATTTTCGCAAGAATCAGGCTACAAAAGCGCTTTAAAATTTTGCTACAGTAATGTGACTTGGCAATGGCATATGACTCGATATACTGTAACATCATATTGACCGTATCAGTTCAATAACACTTTTGTAGGCACTTCAAATTTTTCCTAAAACCTCAAAGCTAAATGAAACGGACTATACCTACTGGACAGAATGGAAGCCGCCGGGGAGCCATGGAGCCCAAGCTGTGGCAAACGATTGCTCAGCCAGAAAATTAAGCTTAAGCTCGATAAGTCTGTAAATTAGCACAGGGTCTACATCAATAATATCTGTAGGTATTTACGTTAGGCATGTAAACCTACCTTGCCATCTGCAAAACTGTAGAGATCCATCTACACGCCGTTGCGTTGCGTTGGATCAACGCGAATATCCTTTTGTTTTGAGTTACGATGTACCTACGCATCTACGACTGATTGCCCCAGATGTACATTTTCGTGCTCAATTTCCATACGCACGTACGCGACCGTTAAGCGTAACGCTTAAGCGGCTCGCCGGGACCACCTTCTCCTAAAAATTATCATATTTTCATTCCTTCCCCACATATTTTCAATCAAAATCCGGAATAGAAAAATGGGCGGGTACTCGGGGCTTAATGCGACTTGAGTACGAATTGGTATGTGTTAAAGATCATATGTGTGTGTCTCATATTTGTGCCTATCTCGTTTGTACATACTTTTACCGTAAGCTTTTGCCCATAGGCCTATTGTTATATTCGTAGATCCATTTCGTTTTCTTTGTTCGTTTTGATACGCCTTTTTTTCCGCGCCACTTAAAACTGCCTGCGAGCGCAGTTTTGACGGCATTTAAGAATTTTTCGTTTCACATTAGTTTTCTTGAGCCTGAGAGCTTCTCCGCCAGCTTCCGCGCTGAGCGTGTTTTTTCTCTTCTTTGCCGTACGTAGAGTAGACTCCATATGTGCCTTTTTCTCTGCTTGGCTGCAGAATTCGTCGTATAGTTTCAGCGTAGTGTACACCACACGTGGGCGTGGGGGGTTTGGGGGTATGCACCCCCTCAGAAGTTGAAATACCCCCCCAGAAATCAAATTAACCCCCCCAGAATTCAAATTTTGAATTTTTTTTGCTTTTTGGCGATTTTTTGATGCCATTGGATAGTGCTTGATGAGAAACGTCGAAAAATGGTGTTTTCGCCTTACGACCGCTTTTAAGACCATTTTTTGACCTTTGAAAATTTTTCACCTTCCCCAGAATTTTGTTGCTGCCCATCTATGGTGTGCACGCGTCTTTTCGCCCTATGCTTTATTTGATCATTCGTGTGTGTGCCAATTGGCATCTGTTGCATGCCTTTGGCGGGGCTTGATTTAGTGCCCTTGTTAATTACATTGTTTGATTTAATCCATTAGCGTAACACGACGGACGGCAGCATGTATTCTCCATGCTGTCGCTTTTTTATTGCTACATAACTTTCTGTCCAAAAAATGTTGTAAAAATTAATTATTTAATTAACGATGTTGGGCTCCGTTGAATTTCCGTGCTGCTGATCTGTCCTTGTGCTACACTGTACTTAGGAACCCTCAATATTTTCAAGCACTGGAATTTGGTCCAAAACAAGTTAAATAATAATCTTTTTGAGCCCTCAATTAGGTTTCCGGGGAACTTACTTTAATTAGGTACTTAATCTCAAAGGGGTTAAGTAAGTTAGTTTCACTAGGTGCGTGCGTAGAGGGCCGGGCTACTCTGAACAGGCCGGGCCGCTTGCCCCCGAAGTCGCCGGCTGGTGATTGACTCTCTAAAAGGGCGAGAACCCCCATACGAGCGCATAAGATAAGCTATCGGGGTTAAGTAGGTGACGTGACTGTATCTTCTCAACCCACTGCAGGTACAGTAGGTACTTAGGTACTGACGGTGAGCAGTATTAAAGTTACGTAAGCTTAGGTGGACAGCACCAAAATTCTGGGGTGGGGGTGAAAAAATGTTCAAAGGTCGAAAAATTGTCTTAAAAGTGATCGTATACACAGGTGGGCATAGGGGTATGCACACCCTCTGAAGGTGGGATACCCCCACCCCAGAAATCAAAATACCCCCCCCCCCCCAGAATTCATATTTTCTAGCGATTTTTTGATGCCATTGGATAGTGCTCGATGAGAAACGTCGAAAAATGGTGTTTTTTTCGCCATACGACCACTTTTAAGACCATTTTTTGACCTTTGATAATTTTGTCACCCCCAGAATTTTGGTGCTGCCCACCTACCGTCGTATGGCGAAAAAAACACCATTTTTTCGACGTTTCTCATCGAGCACTATCCAATGGCATCAAAAAATCAATAAAAAAGCAGAAAAAATTTCAAAATTTGAATTCTGGGGGGTTTTTCAACTTTTGGGGGATGCATACCATAGACGGGTAGCACCAAAATTCTGGGGGGGGGGTGAAAAAATTTTCAAAGGTAAAAAATGGTCTTAAATGAGGTTGTATGGCGAAAAAAGCACCATTTTTCGACGTTTCTCATCGAGCACTATCCAATGGCATCAAAATTGCTAAAAAAGCAAAAAAAATTTCAAAAATTTAATTCTGGGCCCCCCAAAGCCCTCCCCACGCCCATGTGTGGGGCATATCTCCCCTTCCCCACGTCCACGTGTGTAGGTAAGTAGCTAAGTATTAGGAAACTATAGCCTGTTTCATTAAGCTTTGAGGTTTTTGGAAAAATTTAAAGTGACTACAAAAGTGTTTTAAACTAATACAATTAATATGTTATTCTACAGTATGTCGAGTCATATGGAGACGCATGCCAGCGTTAAGTCGCATTAATGTATCAAAAGTTTAAACCGCTTTTGCAGCCTAATTCTTTTGAAAAAAATTTCAAAGAAAACTGCAAAGCTAAATGAAACAGACTATAGGGTGTAGCCTGCCATACGTGGGCAGCAAGAAAATTCTGGGGGGTGCAAGATTTTTTTGAAGGTCAAAAAATAGCCTCAAAAATGGTGGTATGGCGATAAAAACACCATTTTTCGACGTTTCTCATCAAGCACTATCCATTGGCATCAAAAAATTGCGAAAAATAACTGAAAAGAAATTTCAAAATTGAATTCTGGGGGTTAATTTGGTTTCTAGGGGGGTGCATACCCCAAACCCCCCACGCCCAGGTGTAGTGTTAAGCCGCATTAATGTATCAAAAGTTTAAACCGCTTTTGTAGCCTAATTTTGTGGAAAAATTTCAAAGAAAAACCGCAAAGTTAAATGAAACAGACTATAGAGTGTAGTTGCTAAGATCTCCAACAAAGAGCGGTCAACAATTTAGGACCGAGGAGATCGGAGCCGTAGGATCTGAGGGTCATCCAGGTGTATGCGTGACTTTTCTATTTCCAGCAACCTGATCAGCGCTTTGAGTAGCCTAGGTACTTAGGTAAGCCCCATAGGTATGGTTAATCTATTGTCTTCCTGTTGCTACCTATAGTCTCACACACTTCGGTCATAAATTTTAAAACCATCTCCGACAATAAGCTGACAGATTGCGACTATAACATTGATCTGAAATATAATTATCGATTCGTCGTAATCATACGTGGGCAGCAAGAAAATTCTCGGAGATGCAAGATTTTTGAAGGTCAAAAATGGCCTTAAAAATGGTGATATGGCGAAAAAAACACCATTTTCGACGTTTCTCATCAAGCACAATCCCTTGGTATCAAAAAATTGCGGAAAAAACGAAAAAAATTTCAAAAATTGATTTCTGGGGGGTATCTTGATTTCTGAGGGGGGGGTTTGGTTTCTGGTAGGTGCATACCCTGCCCCCCCCAAACCCCCCACGCCCAGTTGTGGTCGTAACCCTCTGCTTAATGTCATTGAAAATTCTTAAAATTTATGCGCGAACTAATGTTAAACAGACTATAGGTACGGAAGCACACCTAAGCGTGCGGGGTATGCTAGCCCCCAAGAAACCAAAATACCTCCCCCAGAATTCGATTTTTCGCAATTTTTTGATGTCAATGGATAGTGCTCGATGAGAAACGTTGAAAAAGTGTAATTGAGGAACCTACAAACTGGGCAGATCCGAAGAACCGCCGCTGCGCAGTGTTCAGTCGCTTGCGCGATCTGAACCAGTGCTCAATTACCTGAGAAAATGCGCTATCTGATCCGGAGATGAAACGTCATCTCGACGGGTTAAAGCGCAAATGAATTCGCAAAAGCTATAAATAGCTTACACATCCGAACAGCGAAACGTGCTGACGGGAAAGCGCCAAGAGTTCGATGAGCGTGTACGTGCACCACACTTACAAAAGGATGTTTTTTTCGCCATACTAGCACTTCTAAGGCCATTTTTTGACCTTTGAAAAATCTTGCACCCCTCAGAAATTTGGTGCTGCCTACGCATGTACGGAAAGCGGTGAATAACTAACAAATTCGAATATTTCGTTTAATTTTAATGCAGTTGTGAGTTAAATTAATTGACATTAACCGTACTGAAAATGTTTGAAACGTTGATGCAGCAATGCAGCTTAACAACGACGAATGCTTACTTTGTTGTTGTCATTTACTTTTAACAAGTGCAAGCATGTAAGTTTTACAGATAAGGTATTTTCGTATAATGTACTGTAGGCATTATGAGAACCTCAATATTTGGGTTTTATATGAGTCTATCTCTGCGGGCAAGGGTAATCTTCATCATATTACGCAGAAAAGCGGATTAATCTTCACCTTGCCCTTTGGAATTGTGTGTACCTAGCCAATACTAGTAGCTATCTATGATAGTGCACTGTGGGCTATGCCTTCAGTCTTTGCATTATTTTCCCAAACTTTCAATAATAAAAAACATTTAGATACTTGTCCGGTATCGTAGAGGCTAAGTGTATGATAATAGTAATTGTTTCATACATACGCTTGTGTAAATGATCTGAGATAAAAGTCATTTCAGTATTATGTTAAATTGATCGTTATTTTAATTTTATATGGTCATGAGACAGTGTATGGAAGGTCGTGTTAGTTTTTGGCTTGTTTTGGTTTTTCGTTGGTCGGTTATTCTCGACTGTACATAGTCGTTTTTTGCGTATTTGTTTTCCCGGCTATAGGCCGTGTGTTCTTCGTTGAATAAAATCTTAGAAAAACCAACCCAGTGGTTTGGATATACCGAGGGTTTGGCCGGCCATCATCCCTTCGTCAGAGGACTTCCACCCATCTAGTGGACTGATAGGTAAATTCCATATGATAGTTTTCTCCATTCGAAAATCATAATTTATTTCTCAAGCCTAAAAATTGATCAAAACTATTATCTAATCTTTAAGGATGATTGATCAGCATAGAGCTCGTTGTTGTTGTTTTCATAGTTCAGCGTGCTACACAAACTAGAACCAAAACATTTCGAATCAGGCACTGATTGAAAATAAGTTAAAACACAACTTGAGCTTGAGATAGGTCCAACTGAAGCCTCCGCGGCAATTACCGAGACTAGGTAGGTAGCCTTAGGTCTTAGGGCGTAGCTGCTGAGATCACCCGACATAAAAGCAGCCAGCAACATTAGGGCTGAGGGGATCCGAAGCCGTAAGGTCTGTAAGGGTCCAAAGATCGAAAGCCTTAGAGCCGCGCGATCAGGGCCAGCACTAAGCGCAGACTTAAGTACCTACGTACCTAGGTAAATCTCGCAGGTGAATGTTAGTACGGTTCGTATCTGCTGATGATTCTTTGGAGCCAGATCAGACCGGCTTCCATTTACACCCATGCAAGGGGGGTTCAGGGGCTCGGAAACGGGGTACCCCATTATTCATGTGTAGTGTAGCTGACCCGGTTCCGTCGGGGGGTTTCTCAGCTCTGGGAGCATTCCAAAGTGGCGGAACGGGGTTCCCCAAGTAGGGCCCATCAGGGTCAACATCCCCAACCCTGTTTCCGGCGAAATTTCTCCAACTGAAGGAAGGTTTAGGGGGCTCTGAAACTGAGTTAGGGGTGTTGACCCTGATAGGCCCTCCCCAGGAACCCCGGTTCCGGCACTTTGGAATGCTGCCAGGGCGGAGAGACCCCCGATGGAACCGGGGGTCAGCTACAGGGAAGATAATGGGGTACCCGTTCCGAGCCCTAAACCTCCCTTCAGTTGGAGAAGCCCTGCCGGAGAGCGGGGTTGATGGGCCCCTATTTGCGGAACCCCGGTTCCAGCGCTTTAGGTCGTTGATTTCGGATTTTACTCATCGTTTCCATTTCCAGCTTTTACCCATCGTTTCCGTTTCGGATTTTACTTTTCCCTCAGGATATACCCCCAGAATTCAAGTTTCAAAGTTTTGTTTTTTTCGCCATTTTTTTGATACCAATAGAAACGTCCGAAAAATGGTGTTTTCTTCGCCATACCAACATTTTTAAGGCTATTTTTTCCTTTAAAATATTTTGCAACCCCCCAGAATTTTCTTGCTGCCCGCGTATGCTAAAGACTGCACCTTTTTTTCAATCCTGGCTTCTCTTTCCGCACTCACGAAGCCTAAAAGAAGTAAGGATCACTTTCGAAGATCGCTATTGGGAAGAAATAAGCCACAAAAATTTACGGTAGCTGTGTTTCTACCGATACCGGGTGCAGTCTTTAGACGCTCAAGCGTTTTACCTATAGTCCCTTTCATTTAACTGCGGTTTTCTTTTAAAATTTTCGCAAGAATCAGGCTACAAAGCGCTTTAAAATTTTGCTACAGTAATGTGACTTGGCAATGGCATATGACTCGATATACTGTAACATCATATTGACCGTATCAGTTCAATAACACTTTTGTAGGCACTTCAAATTTTTTCTAAAGCCTCAAAGCTAAATGAAACGGACTATACCTACTGGACAGAATGGAAGCCGCCGAGGGGAGCCATGGAGCCCAAAGCTGTGGCAAACGATTGCTCAGCCAGAAAATTAAGCTTAAGCTCGATAAGTCTGTAAATTAGCACAGGGTCTACATCAATAATATCTGTAGGTATTTACGTTAGGCATGTAAACCTACCTTGCCATCTGCAAAACTGTAGAGATCCATCTACACGCCGTTGCGTTGCGTTGGATCAACGCGAATATCCTTTTGTTTTGAGTTACGATGTACCTACGCATCTACGACTGATTGCCCCAGATGTACATTTTCGTGCTCGAATTTCCATACGCACGTACGCGACCGTTAGCGTAACGCTTAAGCGGCTCGCCGGGACCACCTTCTCCTAAAAATTATCATATTTTCATTCCTTCCCCACATATTTTCAATCAAAATCCGGAATAGAAAAATGGGCGGGTACTCGGGCTTAATGCGACTTGAGTACGAATTGGTATGTGTTAAAGATCATATGTGTGTGTCTCATATTTGTGCCTATCTCGTTTGTACATACTTTTACCGTAAGCTTTTGCCCATAGGCCTATTGTTATATTCGTAGATCCATTTCGTTTTCTTTGTTCGTTTTGATACGCCTTTTTTTCCGCGCCACTTAAAACTGCCTGCGAGCGCAGTTTTGACGGCATTTAAGAATTTTTCGTTTCACATTAGTTTTCTTGAGCCTGTAGAGCTTCTCCGCCGGCTTCCGCGCTGAGCGTGTTTTTTCTCTTCTTTGCCGTACGTAGAAGAGTAGACTCCATATGTGCCTTTTTCTCTGCTTGGCTGCAGAATTCAGTCGTATAGTTTCAGCGTAGTGTACACCACGTGGGCGTGGGGGGTTTGGGGGTATGCACCCCCTCAGAAGTTGAAATACCCCCCCAGAAATCAAATTAACCCCCCAGAATTCAAATTTTGAATTTTTTTTTGCTTTTTGGCGATTTTTTTGATGCCATTGGATAGTGCTTGATGAGAAACGTCGAAAAATGGTGTTTTCGCCTTACGACCCTTTTGAATACCATTTTTTGACCTTTGAAAATTTTTCACCTTCCCCAGAATTTTGTTGCTGCCCATCTATGGTGTGCACGCGTCTTTTCGCCCTATGCTTTATTTGATCATTCGTGTGTGTACTTAGTGTATCTGTTGTATGCCTTTGGCAGGGCTTGGTTTAGTGCCCTTGTTAATTACATTGTTTGATTTAATCCATTAGCGTAACACGACGGACGGCAGCATGTATTCTCCATGCTGTCGCTTTTATTGCTACATAACTTTCTGTCCAAAAAATGTTGTAAAAATTAATTATTTAATTAACGATGTTGGGCTCCGTTGAATTTCCGTGCTGCTGATCTGTCCTTGTGCTACACTGTACTTAGGAACCCTCAATATTTTTCAAGCACTGGAATTTGGTCCAAAACAAGTTAAATAATAATCTTTTTGAGCCCTCAATTAGGTTTCCGGGAGACTTACTTTAATTAGGTACTTAATCTCAAAGGGGTTAAGTAAGTTAGTTTCACTAGGTGCGTGCGTAAGGGGCCGGGCTACTCTGAACAGGCCGGGCCGCTTGCCCCCGAGTCGCCGGCTGGTGATTGACTCTCTAAAAGGCGAGAACCCCCATACGAGCGCATAAGATAAGCTATCGGGGTTAAGTAGGTGACGTGACTGTATCTTCTCAACCCACTGCAGGTACAGTAGGTACTTAGGTACTGACGGTGAGCAGTATTAAAGTTACGTAAGCTTAGGTGGACAGCACCAAAATTCTGGGGTGGGGGTGAAAAAATGTTCAAAGGTCAAAAAATTGTCTTAAAATTGATCCGTATACGCACGTGGGCATAGGGTATGCACCCCTCTGAAGGTGGTCTACACCCAAAAATCAAAATGCCCCCCCCCAGAATTCAAATTTTCTAGCAGATTTTTTGATGCCATTGGATAGTGCTCGATGAGAAACGTCGAAAAATGGTGTTTTTTTCGCCATACGACTACTTTTAAGACCATTTTTTGACCTTTGATAATTTTGTCACCCCCCAGAATTTTGGTGCTGCCCACCTACCGTCGTATGGCGAAAAAAACACCATTTTTCGACGTTTCTCATCGAGCACTATCCAATGGCATAAAAAAATCAATAAAAAAGCAGAAAAAATTTCAAAATTTGAATTCTGGGGGGTTTTTCAACACCCCGGGGGATGCATACCATAGACGGGTAGCACCAAAATTCTGGGGGGGGTGAAAAAATTTTCAAAGGTAAAAAATGGTCTTAAATGAGGTTGTATGGCGAAAAAAAGCACCATTTTTCGACGTTTCTCATCGAGCACTATCCAATGGCATCAAAATTGCTAAAGCAAAAAATTTCAAAATTTAATTCTGGGCCCCCAAAGCCCTCCCCACGCCCATGTGTGGGGCATATCTCCCCTTCCCCACGTCCACGTGTGTAGGTAAGTAGCTAGTGTTAGGAAACTATAGCCTGTTTCGGAAATTCAGCTTTGAGGTTTTTGGAAAAATTTAAAGTGACTACAAAAGTGTTTTAAACTAATACAATTAATATGTTATTCTACAGTATGTCGGGTCTATTGGAGACGCATGCCAGCTAAGTCGCATTAATGTATCAAAAGTTTAAACCGCTTTTGCAACCTAATTCTTTTGAAAAAAATTTCAAAGAAAACTGCAAACTAAATGAAACAGACTATAGGGTGTAATACCATACGTGGGCAGCAAGAAAATTCTGGGGGGTGCAAGATTTTGAAGGTCAAAAAAAGCCTCAAAAATGGTGGTATGGCGATAAAAACTACCATTTTTCGACGTTTTCATCAAGCACTATCCATGGCATCAAAAGATGGTCCCTGGGGGGCATTTTGATTTTGTTCTAGGTATTTTGGTTTCTAGGGGGGGGTGCATGCCCCCATGCCCTGGTGTGGTACCCCAACAAAGAGCGGTCAACAATTTAGGACCGAGGAGATCGGAGTCGTAGGATCTGAGGGTCATCCAGGTGTATGCGTGACTTTTCTATCTCCAGCAACCTGACCAGCGCTAAGATTAGCCTAGGTACTTAGGTAAACCCCATAGGTATGGTTATCTATTGTCTTCCTGTTTCACACAACTTCGGTCATAAATTTTAAAACCATCTCCGACAATAAGCTGACAGATTGTGACTATAACATTGATCTGAGAAATATAATTATCGATTCGTCGTATCATACGTGGGCAGCAAGAAAATTCTCGGAGATGCAAGATTTTTGAAGGTCAAAAATGGCGCCAAAATGGTGATATGGCGAAAAAACACCATTTTTCGACGTTTCTCATCAAGCACAATCCCTTGGTATCAAAAAATTGCGGAAAAAACGAAAAAAAATTTCAAAAATTGATTTCTGGGGGGTATCTTGATTTCTGAGGGGGGGTTTGGTTTCTGGGGGGTGCATACCCTGCCCCCCCAAACCCCCACGCCCAGTGTGGTCGTAACCCTCTGCTTAATGTCATTGAAAATTCTTAAAATTTATGCGCGAGTAATGTTAAACAGACTATAGGTACGGAAGCACACCTAAGCGTGGGGTATGTAGCCCCCAAGAAACCAAAATACACTCCCCCAGAATTCGATTTTTCGCAATTTTTTGATGTCAATGGATAGTGCTCGATGAGAAACGTTGAAAAAATTAGCCAATTGAGGAACCTACAAACTGGGCAGATCCGAAGAACCGCCGCTGCGCAGTGTTCAGTCGCTTGCATAATCTGAACCAGTGCTCAATTACCTGAGAAAATGCGCTATCTGATCCGGAGATGAAACGTCATCTCGACGGGTTAAAGCGCAAAAAGAATTCGCAAAAGCTATAAATAGCTTACACATCCGAACAGCGAAACGTGCTGACGGGAAAGCGCCAAAGAGTTCGATGAGCGTGTACGTGCACCACACTTACAAAAGGATGTTTTTTTCGCCATACTAGCACTTCTAAGGCCATTTTTTGACCTTTGAAAAATCTTGCACCCCTCAGAAATTTGGTGCTGCCTACGCATGTACGGAAAGCGGTGAATAACTTTCGAATATTTCGTTTAATTTTAATGCAGTTGTGGGTTAAATTAATTGACATTAACCGTACTGAAAATGTTTGAAACGTTGATGCAGCAATGCAGCTTAACAACGACGAATGCTTACTTTGTTGTTGTCATTTACTTTTAACAAGTGCAAGCATGTAAGTTTTACAGATAAGGTATTTTCGTATAATGTACTGTAGGCATTATGAGAACCTCAATATTTGGGTTTTATATGAGGTCTATCTCTGCGGGCAGGAGTAATCTTCATCATATTACGCAGAAAAGCGGATTAATCTTCACCTTGCCCTCGGAATTGTGTGTACCTATGTCTGACTTTACTATTTCTTCAATGATGAGTGATAAAAATAAGACTGCGGACAATGATGTCTCCGCAGACGATGAATTTGCGAATTTGAATTTTTTTAAGTCGATGTTAAAAAATGTCGCAAAGATTCATATTTCATCATTTGTAAACATGTGCAAATAGTACTCTTTACTCTAGCATAGAGTAGACTAATTATTTAGGGAATAAACGGCATGAAATAGTTTTATTTTTTATTTTTGTTTTAACTTTTTTGTAAGAGAGACGTAATTATAATCGTAATGTAATGATAATCCAGGCACGTAGCTGACCCTCCAATTTTTGGGGGGGGGGGGCCAACTTATTTTTTGGGGGGACCAAATGCCAAAAAGGCCAAAAAACGGGCACAAATAGCATTAAAAGATTGGAATTTTCCAGTTTTCAAAATTTGGGGGGGACATACCCCCCAATCCCCCAGCAACATGCCTGATGATAATTATGTATTTGTTTGTGTGTATCGTTTCGTTCGTTTCATTCGTTTCTTATCGTTGTATCGTTCGTAACGCTCGAAGTGAAGTGAGAAGTGAATCGTTTAGTATTGCCGAAAATGATTCCTAATGTTGCCGTTTATTCTAGCGAATAAATTTGAAATTGTAAAAAAAAGAAATATAAAAAAAAATAAGGCGACAATACCGCATTGCCAGAAAAGACTGAAGAGCTGACAGAACTGAATTGTTTACCCAGCCAAAAGTCGGATTTTGTACAAGAGAAAAGAACATGCATGCTTAATGGATATTACGTAAGTTCACCGTTTTCCACATTTAGGGGTTTTGTGAACCAAAATTTCGAGACGTGGAAAAAATTTTGGGCTTGGTTCACATGCGTTTTACGACGCCAAAATTTTTTGCGTGTGCCTTTTAGGGCGAATTCTAGAATAGCTCCATGCTGTAGATTTCAAAAAAACAGCGTTTTTATGCGATTTCAAGCATGTATCTTTAACATAAAAGTTAAAAAACCAGACGGAAAAGCCTTTGATTGAAAAAAAATTTTCAAAAAATTTTATTCCCTTACTTTCATTTCCGTCTGTTTTTTCAACTTTTATATTCAAAACTCCTACATGAATTCGCATTAAAACGCTATTCTCACCTTAATCAAAATTATCTTTGAGCTCAGTGCGGCTTCAGATTGGTGCCAGCGGATGATCTAAGCCTAAGAAAAGGATGGGGCAAAAATTGCTCCGCTCGCTTCGCTCGCTTCGCAATTTTCGCCCCATTTGTCTCAGGCTTACATCATCCCCTGGCACCAATGTGAAGGCACATACTAAGCCTAAGCCTAAAAAATAAATATTAGAAGAGACTTAGGAAGAAAATGACGCTAGCACCCTTATTTGTCAAAATAGGTATACGTAATCCTTCCCTTTCTAACTAACACTAACAAAAAAGATTGATCACCGGATGGTTTACATGACCCTTATTATAATTACTGAAGTGTAAATTCTCACTCACTTTTATCTCTTGATTTCCGTGCTGATCCAGACAGTCGTACGCCTTTCAGCAGTCGCTGGATAAAATTTCGTATATCAATAGTTTCGAGCGTTCCACAAATGTGCCACGTCAAAACGAAATCTGATTTCCGTATCAATAGCCGCTGTCGAAACGGTTACTTTCAATGCTCCGCCACACCTATCAGATTTTTAATCCAGCTCCTTCGATACTAATTGACAATCTTATACCAATTGTCAGTGTTTCGCCGAATCGTCGGATAGTTATTTAATTTCTGTAAGATTAAGGTACATTCTTAGAACGCAGCAACTGCGCAAAGCATAACAATCTTGATCATAATCCAATATACGAAATGCGTATTACACAGCAGCACGGTAGAGCGTAAACAACCGGAATAAGCAATTCTCGCGTCCGGAACAACGTAAATCACTCATATGATTGATAAAAAATTTGCATAGAAAAGCAACGTCGACTTCCACGTGAGCATAAGGTTACTAATCTAAAACTATCCGTAATAAATATTTCTCGCGACCGAACAAGCGCCTACTACGTAAATCACTCATGATAATAAAAAATTTGCATAGAGAACCTACGTCGACTTCCACGCGAGCAAAAGATTGAAAATCTAACACCCTACAGTACATAAAGAATTGTCACTCAGATGTGTTCCACAGATCACCTGTCTGTGATGTTAAGCACAACATTTATCCAATGCATTAGGAACGGAGTGTTCTATCAAGGCAACAGTAAATCCGCCTAACTTACATTCTTTTATGATAGTCATGTAAACTTACATCGACCGATCGCAGTGTATTCATTTAAGTACATAATGTTCGTTCAAGCTATACATAGAAAGCAATAAATGCATTGTGGATACTTATGTACCTAGGTCCTTTATAAACGTTCTTTGTGTGCACGTATGTTCGAATTAAC
This sequence comes from Mermis nigrescens, assembly GCA_036768485.1. Taxonomy (NCBI): domain Eukaryota; kingdom Metazoa; phylum Nematoda; class Enoplea; order Mermithida; family Mermithidae; genus Mermis; species Mermis nigrescens. The sequence goes on from JAVLUZ010000191.1 coordinate 3,323,493, forward strand.
CTGTTCTTCTTTAATTCATAATAGATTCATCAATCGTCAGCATTATCGCTGTCGCCTTCGCTAATGAACATATTACCTATGTACCTACACCTATGTACACAAGACAATTCGATCAATCATTGCGACGATTTTTGCAGTCGCCTTCCCTAAACATTGCGTACCTACATACAAACAAACGTATGCATCAGTATACATTAGATCAATCAATACGCCGTTTACGGCAGTCGCCTTCCCATGCTTTGTGCTTCTATCACTTTACAACTTCATTCCTCAATTTCTCCCCTTCTAAATGCTTTCCGTCGATAATTTCTTTTGAATATCTTCCTTACAACTACTAATCTTTCGATAAATCCCCATTAATTTAAATTCTGTGACTTCTATCTATTCTAGAATTAAGCCTGCCTTTTTTTTTTTTTTTTTTTTTTTTTTTTTTTTTTTTTTTTTTTATATTGGGTACGTAAACTGTAATATTTGAAGTAACTCAGCCAATAAATATATAATTATTATTGTTATTAATAAATATGATTGAAAATTATTATCTTCTGTTAGATTTTCGGGCAATTTCTCGTAATGCAAGAAATGCATCTTAGAGGTGACGTTTTAAAAATTTCCAAGCGCCGGATTGATTCAATATAATTATTTGATATTGAAGATTAGGCCGCGCGGCGCTCGATTGCAGCAATTTTGCTGCAAAAATGCGTTTAGAGCAATGAAATTTCGAAATTTTCTGGCATTTCGCGCCATTTTGATAGATTATTGAGATTTTATCCTTCGATGAGACTCCACGAATCGGCTAAAATGCACTAGTAAAGGTCTGAAAATGCAGTTCAAGGAGATAGGAGCAAATGTTCAAAAACTCGTTTTGGGTCTCGCCATTTTATGTAAAATGAAGTTCCTGCAAAAAACATCGGCTTTTCAACATGAGCGCTCAATTTTTAAACGTTTTCAAGACCCCTAAAAAAACGTGAACCAAGTTTTCCTGTAGCATGTGCTTTAATTAGGGTTTTTAATTTATATGAAAAACTGATATCATTGTGTTATTCTCGTTTATTTGTTGGTAAAACTGACATCATTGTCTTGTTATTCTGTTTAATATTGTTTTCTGCGAGGCAAGTTCTGCCACCTGACCTGTTGGGCTCCAACTTGTTCAAATGTTTTGGTTTTTGCTGAGCTATTAAATTTGCTTCGATTTTAGTTGTTTGAGTCCGATTCGGTCTAATAATTTTTCTCCTCCAATAACACTTTCCTCAGTTCTGCGTAATTGTACTCATTTCAATTTTGTTAAAATACTCATTTCAGTTTTGTTAAAAAAATTTTGATGTTTATTTACACTTTACTTTTTTGGGCATAGAAAATTCATTATCCTTTTAATTTGAGGGTCTGTAAGTAACTTTTTCTGTGTCAGGTTTTTCAGACTAGGTATGAAATTTTATTAAGTTCGCTTTGAATGATTTTTATCTTCGGCAGGGTGTGTTTTCTATGAAGTGTAAATGTTACTTTTATTAATATTTCAAGCATATGTAGGTAGGCAAGTTTTCCACCTTAGGTTTTGGAAAATCAAGTTCTGTCAGGTGATTTTGAGAAAACGAAAGGTGCGGCGAGTATATATAATTTTCGAGATAATTGTGGAAAAAAACCGAAAATTCTGTCTGAAAATCGCAGAAATTGGCGAAACTTTATTAAGAATAGTCTAACCTCGATAAAAAGTAAAGTTTTCGATTTGTGGATGGATAGATTTTTGTAATTGCGAGAAAGTTTGAATCAAAATTTATTATGGGTTCAGTTGGATTATTCTGTTATGTCTCTAAAATGGCAGCTTAGTATTAATTGAATTGATTTGATTGATTTGGTTTTAATTAATTTTCGGGTTGACTCAATTTATATCTGGCAAATTTACTTATAATTTAGAATAAAGAAAATGTTGAGAAGGTTTCCATTCCCTGTGCGGTAGACATCTCGGAGGATGATACGAAAACGGAACAGGACCTGAAGCTTGATGAGTCAAGTGATCTGATAGAAATATCAGCGTCAGGTTCCAAAGCAGCTGTTGCGAACGCAACTGAAGATCCTAAGGCTAGCCAAGCCGATGAGCTAATGAAAATGACTGAGGTAGCAGAAGATGCACCTGCCACGGACGAAATGGATTTCGATGAATTTGATGTAATGGCATCGCATTATTAGATATAGCGTACACTTACGACAAAAATCTCGATGTCTTGATTAAATTTTTTACTCATTTTGTTTATTGCATTTTGCGATTGCATATAATACGGGTGATGCCCGCTGAAATTACTTTTCAATTCGGATTCAGTTGAAGAATCTCGATGTCTCACCTAAATTTTTTATTCATTCTGTTTATTAAGAATGAAAATATTGATTCCTCCAATTTCGCTCTGAAACCTATTTTCTAATTTTACGTGATTTTATGAATTTAGAAAGACTTAAATCTACTGGATGTATAAATCCGTTTTGTACAAGAAAAAAGAATTTTGCTTGTATTCGCATGAAAGTGTCATACCCTCGCTTCGAAATTCGAGTCCTCAACGATCCTTACGCTTTGCTGAGTTTTGATAACCAGACCAGGGCTATAATCTCGTCCTGTGTTATGGGTCTACAAACCTCAGCAAAGCTTAAAAATAGAAGAGGATCAAATTTCACAGCGAGTATTGCATAATTGCACCACTAAACTGCTAATTAATAGGCGATTGTTGCTTTATGATGCATGCTATTGAAGTGCCAGTGTGGGATGGGTGTCACGAAATTTCAGGCAGTAAATGTGCGTAGCCATACGTGATCTATGGTGTTCACCGCCCTCAGAAGAGTTTCCACCCCCCCCGAATTCGCTACTTAAAGTTTCCCGAAAATTCGCAGAATAGGTGCTGTTATAAGCGTTTTTGGCTTTCAATGTATATGCTCAAAAATGTCAAATTTTCTGCGCTTCGCGCCATATACTTATTTTTGACTATGGTTCAATTCATTCGAATTTTTTGATTTTTTCGGAATTTTTTCATGTTTTTATGCTCTAGAAAGATAGAGCATCATCAGAAACGCCGAAAAACGATGTTTTAGGCGCGTATCCACCATTTTTGGTACCAAAAAAGGCGCTTTGAAATTTTACACCCCATCTGCCAGAATTCCCATGCTGCCTGTGTCTGCGCATAATCAATGTCAAAATTTCAATTGAAAACATTTCGCCCTGAAAATTTCGAAATTTACAGGTCGTCGACGAAATGGACGACGACGACGAGGAGGAAGCGGAAATGGACGATTCAGAGGAACAGGGCGAAATATCGGCTCAGGGCGAATTCTTGGCCAAAAAATGGCCACTTTTGATGCCCACTGAGAAGAACTTTGAAAATTCGCGTCCAATGGGCTCAACCTCCCCGACGCTCGCTTTCCACGAACTCGATAAAGTGGGCGAAAACGAAGCTCGAATTGTCAAAAGCCCAAAAATGGCTAAGATTCAAGAGCCGGTGACTCGGCGGTCGGAACCTTTGCTCGAAGTCGCCTTATTTGTCGACAGTCTGACCAAAGTTTCGTTCGACTGGAAAAAATATACCTGCTTCTACTGCAACGTACATAAACATTTTGATAGAATTGTTAGGAATTTTGTTATGAATTATTCAACGGCCTGAAATTTTGGGAATGGTCTAAACATGTACAACATTGGAATTTGGGGGTGGGGGGCGAAATTTTAAAGTGCCTTTTTCTGAGCCCCAAAAATGGTAGCGTGCCAAAAACATCAATTTTTAGCGTTTCTGACGATGTCCTTTCTTTCTAGAGCATAAAAACAAAAAAATCAAAAAATCATTCATATTTAACAAAATATGCATAGTCCGAACATGAGTATATGGCGTGAAGCGCCGAAAATTTGACATGTTTGAGCAAATGCACAAACAAAACGCTTAAAAAAGCACCTTTTCTACGAATTTTCAGAAAATTTTTGGGAACTCTAGAAGAATCGCGAATCATGTATTTGTGTAGGGTGTAAATATTTCTGGGCGCGAAAATTTTTTTTTGGGGGGGTTGAAACCCTCACCCCACAAGTCCCTCCAAAGATCATGTATGGAGAGATCCTCAACCATTTTTAAGCGGAACGGTAAATGACCCCGGTTTCAGGCCGAAAATAGCAACGACGCACCTAAAAATAGCCAAAAAACGCTAGTCTTTGCCTAAAATGGCGAGGTCAGAAATTTTCTATTTTTTGGAATTTGGGTGGGAATTCCTCTTCTTACATGTACTTACATATATATGTATTGATGGATCTAGGATTTCGCTATGGAGAGCGGTGCCCAACTTTTTCGAAATAGTCCAAAATAGGTAAAAGAAATTTGACGTTTACATGCGAAATACCGTAGCCTTTTACGTTGTCTAATTTTATTTAGAATCATTTTTGACGCAAAATCTTCTCCGAAAAAAGAACTTAAAATTTTCGACAATTTTGTGCGAAAAATAATTTAACTTCTATTATTTCAGCGAAAATTCGGCGCGAAGTGCTGGAATTAGTGAAAATTTGTTGGAAGGACCGTTTAGAAGCTTGATTTACTGCTCAATTTTCCGTATTTGTAGCATTTGACGCGAAACATCTTACATTTTTTAAAACTTTTTTTGATAATATAAAAAACCTATGCTCAGATAGCTACGTATTTCTGCTGTTAAAATTGCTTTTAAACATACGTACAAATTATTCGAGCAAGAAATGGCTTCCAGGTCGCCAATAAAGTAAATAAATATCATTAATACGTAGTTATTTTCCGACGCTAAGCGCCATAAAAAATTTGAGAAATTATGATAACTGACGACCAAAAATCATTGAAATCTACGTGTCGATTCTTTATCTCGCCAACTAAATTTGACCGATGGTGGGCGCCTCCTTCCTGCCCCCTTAAATCCGCCGCTGTAGACATTTGGGCATAAATTTAGTATTTTAATGATTACTATAAAATGCGTTCGAAATGAGTAGCCGAGCTGGATAAGGATTGATAAAATATCAATGAATGAATTTTGTGCGTTTTGAAGCTCGTGCGAAAAGAAACGATGTATTTTTTCTAAAGAAAAAATTGGAAAAAAATTCATTTAAACTTTTTGAAGAAATCGGAAGAACGTCTTCTTCTTACACAGTGGCGGATCTAGGATTTTTCTAAGGGGGGCGGTACCCCTAAGGGGGGCGGAACCCTGACCTGGGCGGAAAAATTAGCCGTTTTCACCTGAAAATAGCTGAAAATCGCGCAAAAGAGCTTAATTTTGCGCATATTTTGGGCCAATCGGGGAAAATCCGCCCCTGTACTTACACACAACTTCAACGTGTAAATTCGTGAAGTGAAATCAAGTTTTTCGAACGATTTTGCCTCGTTTCTGCTTTTACTGTCCATTACTTGATCCTGTTCTTCGTAATTGGTTCGTCATCATTTGTATGTGTTAGCTGATATAAGCAATAAGATTAAATTAGTTGATTAGCTTTTGTGACTTATAATGATAGAAGAAAATTATTGATGAAATGGGTCGGTTTAGTTTCATGTTTTGCTTTTGGAGATTTATATTGATTGCTCTCTAAAAACCTTTGTTCAACCCTTAACAAGTCTTATTTTTTATATAACGGGTGTTGCGGGATCCTCCTACTTAAGATTGATTATTTTTATATAAAGGTTTTCTTTACTGTTTTTTGGACCAATAATCTAAGAATTATTCTCTGCAAAATGGCTGATCGCCCATACGCGGGCCGCACCCAAATTCTGGGGGGTCAGTATAGGTTGAATCGTCAAAAATGTTACTAAAAATGGAATTCTGGGGTCTGCGATTATATACGGGGGGTTCAACTTCTGGGGTTGCAAACCCCACGCTTATGTGTGTGATAGCCCCTCACCTAAAATTCCGAGTCATTACACGTGCGAACGTTTTTCGATTGTAATTATCGGTTAATAGCCGAAGAGTCTAATTCACAATAAATTTACAATGTAAAGCACGAACATTAATACTTTTATAGTAAGCTGACGTGACGTAAGCTGATTGGAGATTTCAAGTTTATGAATTAGCTTTTTGACTCTCAGCTCGAATTCTTTCTGCAATATTATACCATGATTTTTTCAGTAAAAGCGTTTATGTGCAAGGAATAGAACTAAAACCCTAGGACCTATTTTTTGTGCATTATTCTTAAAACTTCCCCGTTGCTACCTACGACTTCTTTCTTTTTAATTCGCTTTTTTTAAATTCTCTCTCACATTAATGAAGCAAAAAGTCTTGCGTATACGTGCTTAAATTCAGTAGCTTAAACTGAAAGCTTGCTTTTTGTTTTTATCATTGTTTTAATTTGTTAATTTGCCTTAAATTGTTTTTCTTAGCCATGCCACCTTTACTTGACGTCTACTGCGCTCTGGGAAGATCATATGATGGAACCAAGTCATAAAAAAGTATATTTATTTATTCCATAGCAGCTTCTTGTTCTGTTTTATTTTAATTCTGGCTTTTTTAGAACTTGGTGCGCTGGAAGATGGCTGTTGCATTACAAAGTAACAACAACTTAGCCTCATTTACAGTATCAAGCTCAAAACTTAATATGATTACGTATTAAGTTGTCCAAAGCAAATTGTTCAATTCGTGGAAAATGGTTGAAATTTGTTATATCAAAAATTTAAAAAAACTAAATTCAGAAGAATCTTCCTACAAAAATCTTCGATGAAGTTTCAATTGAAATTTTATGTACATATGTAAGAATGGTAGCGACTCTTTTTTTCTCATGAGTTGCATTTTTGTACTTAAATTTAGTGGACGCTGCATGGACATAACATACAATTGTAAAATTTCGAATTGAAATGAAAAATAAGGCTTAGAGTCCGAAATCCACGAAAATGCTCCTACGAAATATAATTCTTCAACCTCAGTTTGCCGATCGATGAAAATTTTTCTTTTTTAGCTCACTTTAAGCCACTTAACATTCTTGCAGTAAAAAGTGTTGCTCTTTCAAGGCTAAAGCTTTTTTGTTTTAATCTTCCCTTACGCTGGTCAAATAAGACATCGAAACTTTTTGTCATATTTTGCAGATACTTACATATAATGAATGAGCATCAGGGTTAAAAATTTTTCAGTTTTATTTTGATTTTTCTCAAAAAAAAAACTTAATATGTACAGTAAATTATGTTCTTGAATTATAATCTAAAAATAAAAATTAGGAATTATTAATATGTTTCTCTTCTCATTATTCATTCTTATTGCGTATAATTTATCAGTTTCACTGGCTTGGTTCAGTGCAATCGATTGTTGCCAGCTACATTCCTTTTTAGACGAAATATGCTCCACTTCGAAACTACAGCAGGAAATTGGTGCCTGTCGAGAATTTTTGATGGGTATGTAACCAGCCGCGTTTATTTATCTGAAGCTTTTAGACTAAGACTCGACGGGTTTATTTTTGGATTTTTCAATGACGCTTAGTATTTACTTGTAATTTAGCAATAGATTACTATGCGTTGCATACTGTGAAATAGACTTACATATCTATGCAATGCAAACAGTGCGAAAACAATGACGTATGCAGTGGTTTTTAACAAAAAATGTGTGTCGTTAAAGAAATTTAGACAACATTGCAGTCCCACACTCGAAATTATCGGGTGTTTTTTCTTTAAACTTCTGCGTTAGAAGTATTCGCTGCAGGTAGGGGCTTATACAGGATTTTTGTAGGGGGGGGAAGAAGGCGGTCCAAAATTTGTGACCCTTTATTTTGGGAATTGTTCGCCGGGGCACCAAACGAAGTGCATTTTCTGGCGTTTCCGAACATGCTCTATCAACCAAGCTGGTAAAATTCTAACTTAAAAACGACGTTTCTTCTGGCCGGACGTTGGCTTAACTTAACGAAGATAATGATCTTACGGTGCGAAGCGTCGAAAATTTTAAGGTTTTTCCCGTAAAAAGATGCCGATTTTCTTGCATTTCCTTACCCCTCCAAAATCATTTTTGGGCTAAGGGGGACGCCCCCGTGCATACGCCTATAGCTGCAGGTGTAAGGGTGTAGAAGCTCGGAGTCAAACTTTACTCCTTGGTTAGGATTCTCTCCAAATCGGGTTGAAAATGTTGCTTCTTCTAGATTTTGAATAAAATAAGGAGCGATCGTCGTTTTTACTCCTAACTCCTTACTTGGAGTGGTTTAGTAGCAAAGATCTACACAGGAGCTGTATATGTAGGGATAGTTTTAATAGAAGTAGTCAGGGAAAAATATAACATTAAGGAGTTACTCCTAGCAATTACAACCAAGTTTGCTTCTAACTCCTAGTTGCCAGAATTCGTATGTCCGAAACCGGACCCTAGATCTAATAACAACTATCTTTTAATAATGATTTTCGATTACTAACCTGCGTAATACGTATAAGCGAGAAATACGTGATTTTGGGTCTTTTCACTCCCACAAAACTCTTCTAACCTTCCACACAAATTTTTTTCATTCCACCCATAATTCGCGCTTTTTCTAAAGGTCGAAAGATTTGCAGAAAAGGTTCTGCTTTTGCTCAAAAGTGTCAAATTTTCGGCGCTTTGCGTCATATGCTCGTTTTTTGTTCATTTCATTCGCATTTTTCAAATTTTTTATCGAAATTGTCTTATCTTTTAATGCTTTTTACAGATAGAAAATCGTCAGAAATGCCGAAAAGTGATGTTCAATGTTTTATACGCTTATCCACTATTTTTGACTTCAAAAAAGGCACTTTACAACTTCAGTTTTCCGCTCAAATGCTTATGCTGTGCATGTTTGGAGGGTTTTTATCTAATTTTGCGCAACGTTCATTTTCAATCCTATGGCGGAAAAGTTGATTATATATGTGTCTTGTGTTTTAAGGCGCCGACAAAGTAGTCGAAGTAGCTCCCAATGGAAATACGACGTCGTTCGTCTGCGTATTGTGCAATTTCGTTTGCACGAATTTCGATTATCTTGTATTACACTTGACTGGCTTCGGCCACATTGACACATTCATGGTGAATTTTCATACATTACATTTTGTTGCACATACATATTTAACGCTTTAATGCCTAATAGTAAAAGAACTTTGTTGAGTAAATTTAATCTACTTATGTAAGCACTCTAGAGCACAGGGTTGGGTGAGAGCGGGTTATAGCTTGTACATAAAATTTCGAAAAAACCAAGTACTGTCGGACGTTTTACGAAAAACGCAAGCTGCCCCTGAGAAGTATTTAGCTAAATATACAAAAATCTATTTCTGTTATCTAAATGTTTACTTAAGAAGATTAATTTACTTTCAAATGCGTTTGTTTTGCTCAAGAGCGGTAACATTTATTAAGGTCATAATGGCATTTTTAGTTGCAAAACGCGCGTTTTATCTACGACTCGAGTGCTGTTTAGTAGTGATAAAACGGGTATTCACCGGGATCCGGATACGGTATTATCCGGATGTTTTCTGGATCTTTGTGGATCCGGATCCGTAAGTTTGAACTTTTACTACACAGATCCCGATCCGGAACTTTACTTTTAATTACCCGGATTCGTATCTGTAAACGACTCTTTAAGCAGTGATCCTGATCCGGAAATTTGAATTTTCACTACCCGGATCCGGAAACGACTCTTTAGGCATTCTATCGAAGTAATGCAGATGTTTAATTTTTCAAATTTATCTGAAAATGTGTAGTTATGAATCTATAGTCAATATATTAAACAAAATCAATTTCATAGATAAGAAAGATTTTAGTTTTCCTCAAAGGGAAGACAGAAATAAAGACATTCATCTCTTATATAAGCTACTTGCATTTCTGGTCATTTATACTTTATAAAAGAAATTTCCCACTGTTTCCCCATGCAGACGATTGCGCTCTAGTAGTTCACTAAGAATATCTAATCGCTGTCGATGAATGGCATTTTATGCACGAACACAAAGCACGGAAAATTCAGATTTGCTGCTCTCCTACCAAACACGCCGATCTCTTGAGCGCGATTTTATGTATTTGACAAAGATTTTCCCATATGTATGTACTTATAGTGAATTCGGGATCCCTTTGCGCGTGTACAGATTTTCGGAAGGACAAAACCTGTACATATGTCTATAATTTCCGGCGCTTCCCGCCAGTATTATGAGTTTGCTCCATACCTGTGTCTTATGAATGGCAAAAAATAAGTTTGAAAAGGCAAGATGGTCAAAGTTTCCAGCATTTAGCGCTGCTTATTGTGTCTATTGTTTCATACATTTCAGTAATTTGCATTGCTTCTCTAGTCAAAAACTGAGCTTGAATTGAACTTATATAATAAATGTCAAAATTGTTTAGTATAAGGCTGATAATTCTCTGTTTTGCTTCCTCCCCCGAAGCTTATTGTGCTTAAAAGGTCAAAAATGATGGTGCTCGCTATTTAAGGTTTCTAAGTTACATACTTGCCAAACAAAGGCTGCAAAATTCTACCTGTAAATGGCAAAAGCATTAAAATTTTTCTATCCTCCGTCGTCAAGGCTCCTAAACCACGCAATGAAAAGTAAAAATCTCGCGTTACCATACAAAAAGCCTTACTGCACTATCTGCTCAAAATTTGCGCGTGCGAAAACTTGAACCGTCTTTGCTTACATATGTACAAAGGAACCTTGTACAACAAACGCTTACCTTGAGGAGGCACTAATAAAGCATAATATTATGATAGTGAATAGCCTGAAATCAAACGATTAATATATACGTTGGATCTGGATCCGGCAGTAAGAATTTTTACTTCCGGATCCAGACGTTAGAATTTTTTAACACCCGGATACGAAATTTGCAAAACTTAGGGTCTGGATCCGGATCCGTGTACATTGAAATTGAGGATCCGTTTCATCACTACTGTTTAGGGTTTAATAGGCGAAGGGCAATTTCTGTATTCCACTACATCTTGCCACCAAACATGCACAGCATACGAATTTCGGCGGAGGAAGAAATTTTAAAGTGCTTTTTTTGGTCCAAAAAATGGTGAATACGCTTCGATGACATCATGTTTCGGCGTTTCTTACGCTGCTCTATCTTAGTAGGGCATGAAAACATCAAAAATTACGAAAAATAGAACAAATTGAACCAATCGGACTGAAAATATGTCGGACAAAGTTTGACACTTGTGAACAAATAGATAATTAAAAACGCTTAAAACAGCTCGTTTTCTACTAAATCTTTGAAAAATCTTTTGAAAATCGTGAATTCTGGCGAGTGAAAACATTTCTGGAGTAGTGGAAGCTTTTCTAGGGGGAGGGTGAAAACTCAAGGCATGTATCTCTCGGGGAGGAATAAGGGGGGTTTTGAACCCCCAAATTTAGAAAAAATCGGGAAATAGGACTTTTTAAACGTTGTTTTGTGCCATTTTTGGCTTAGTCCCCCCAAAAATGTAATGGTCGCCCTTAGGTAGGACGGCCAGCTTACGTGCATGGAAAACTCACCAATTCCCACCAATCCCCGCCCTCTTCAGATCACGTATGCTGGCCACTTTAGTCTTGCCCGAATTCAATGTCGTATTTATTTTCTAACGCTAGGAATCCGTTTGTTCTCACTTGTTCCGACCACCGACGCTCAGCTCGTTGCCAAAAAATCACAAAAGCAATTCGAGAGTGGTGGACGAGAAGTGGAAGTCGACAATTTTGTCCGAAGCCTGCAAATACGCTGATCGACACGGCGTTGGCCATTTGAGAACTTTTTCGGGAGACCAATACGCCGATTGGGTCGACGTCAATGAGGACCAACAGGACATGTAGGAAGCCATCTTGCTGGAACAAGTCAAAGATTTTTTGACCGACGAGCATCGTACGTTTCTTTTTCTCATTTAGCGTTGACCTATTTCACTTTGAGGCCATTTATTTATTATTCTTTTGGAATTTCTTCAGAAATTTTTCATTCTGTTAACTTAACTCTTCGATCACCTCATGCATATGTATGTAGTCATGGGCGTACGCAGGTTGGCGCGGATGGGCGACCGTCCCTTCAGCCTAAAAATAATTTCGGAAAGGTAACATAATGCGTGGAAAATAATAAAAATTGACTTCTTCTTATCAAACAATCTCAAAATTTTCGACGCCTCGCACCGCAGAATCGTTGTTTTCGATAAGTTTGGCACAAACGCGGTCAAAAAAACGTCATTTTTCATGGCATATCGAAAATAAAATGAAATTTTTCAGGAAAGTTTGAATTCAATGCGCCTAATAGATAGAGCATGTCGGAAATATCAGAAGATGCACGTTATTTGTCTACCTTCGAACATATTCCGAAATATAGGATCTTGATTTTCGCACCGCCCACTCCCCTTAAAAAATCCTGCGAACTTCCCTCCTCTGTATTTATGTAAGTATACTTAGCTTACTGTAAATTAGTCGTTTCCATTGCCGGTCTGAGGGAGGGGTTGAGAATTGGTACTTTTTGGACCAAACTGACCTGAAAATTTTGCTATAAGCGCTAAAATAGTGTTCAAACAGCGTTATTACATAATTTCTGGTTAATTTAAAGCAATTTTAAAGAAATTATTCAATTTTCATTCATTTTTGGCCTTCATTTTGCTTTATTTTTTCGGTGGATAATTTCCCATTTTTCCATTCTGGGTTTTAGACCCCCAAACCCCAACTTGCATGTCTAGTCGTTTTCCTTTCCACGCAAAGCTCTTAACTTCGTTACTTTCTCCGTTTTTTGTGCTTAGCGTATAATATGCTTATGTAGGTATGTATTTGCAAATGTATGTAATCTCACAAGGTGACTTAACCTCGACCAACTTTGGTTGTCTCTTATAATCCAATATCGGGAATTAGCAGATTGCTTTCCAAAATTTACAATTCACGTTTTTGTACGTACAGCAAGAGCTCTCCGGCCAGCCTTTGCCTCAATTTTCAAAATAGTTTAAAAAACCAGTTATTGCGACGAAAGTTGAAAACTTTAACAATCCTTAAGCTTTGCTACGGAATCCTCGGCACATCTTGTAACGTAGGGCGTCACAAAAGTCGTATTTTCAACCATGTCATGTTTAAACAATCCAATCTTATAAATTTCATGGCAAGAACCATATGTGTAACGGGAGCTTGAGGGAATCTGTCACCTAAAGTCGGGAAATTTTGATCCTTCATTCTATAGATGCGTGCACAAGGTCAAGGTCGGCAGGGGGTGAAATCCCAAATATCCAAAACAGTAAATTTAATGTTGATCTTTTTTCGCTGTTTTAACGATCAAAATAGTCAAAATAGCCTATAAAATGTTTTTTCGTGTTAATATCGCATTTCAAAAGCAGTTTTAGTCCATTTTGACTGCATTATATCACTTTTAACACTAAAAAATGCAAAAATTTATCAATTTTGAGCGGTTTTCGAGCAATAATTACTTGAAAGTACTAATCTGGTTTCGAGGCGCCGGAAAAATGTTGACGTTTTTACTGCCTTATACCTCTAAAGATGAATGCAAAAAACGTTCCATCAGCTCAAAATCGCCAAACAGTACCTGTCCGGCTGACCCTTCAGGGAAGTCAAAGGTTAGGCGTATGTACAATATGTACATGAAGGGATGATACCCCCTCATCCCTTCATGTACATATGCCCATCCTTTGATCTTAGCTGGAAACTGCGTTATTTTTGTCATTTATAGCCAAAAATTTGAGTAATTTATCCCTCCCCTCATCTAAAAATGGCCGAGAATCTGCCAGCAAAATTTAAAGCCCACGTAAACTCACTGCGCGCCAGGATTAGTACTTGCGTTTATTAATGTATGTTTATGTCTTTATAATGGCTAAAATTGCATCTTAAAAGAAGCAAAGCCAAGATTGTCAAATTCTCGGCGCTTTGCGCCGAGAATTTCCTTCACCCAAAGTTGGTCGTCCCCCAAAAGTCAGAAAATTTCTGATCCCCTCCCGATTTTTTGGGAAAACTTGCGATTTTTGACCGTTTTTAGGCGTTTTTTTGGCCGTTTTCGACCAAAAATTGGAGGTTATTTTTACCCCTCCCTCTAAAAAATGGCCGTGGACCAGTGTTTTCTGTACAAGGTCCGTTTGTACATGTACGAAGATGGTCCCTAGAAGTCTTTGTAGATTTTGTACACACAAACTTTTGTGTACTATAACATAGTTACAGTAGCGATTTTAGTGTAGGAAATACAGAGTTGTTCGACCTTTGGCAGTGTATTTTAGCTAACTTCTGGGTTTCTGAGGGCAAAAATCAATTAAAAATAGTCCTAAAACGGTGCGAAGCGCCGAAAATTTGACATTTCTCCGTTCGAAATGCAATTTCAGCTATTATAAAGATATATAGGACACGCAATTACTTATTTTGGCGCGAAGCGCTGAAAATTTTTGCAAATATTAGACCTTTTTTCGTAGTTTTTGGACCCTTTTTTCAGTTTTTGTCTTCTCAAAAATCTTTGTACATGTACAAAGACGGTCCCGAAAAGTCTTTGTTCATTGTACGTCGGGAAAAATCTTTGCCGAATACAAAAAATAACCGTGCCGGGGACCCCCTCCTAAAAGTTCGAGCCATTACATTTATGATGCTAGTGCTTCATACAATTTTTGCACTGCTTTTTCATCAAAAGCCTTAACCTGGCTTGAACTTTGATAAACAGGTACTATGTATGCTAAAATTGTTTTGTTTAAATTTGTCAATTTTCTGTTTTGTTTTTTTTCAAAAAGCTTAAAACATAGTGTTAAATAAGATAAAAATGACTAAATTTGTCGGCGCTTTGCGCCTTATTGATCAATGTTTTATTTTTCTCCGTCGGAAAACAAGAAATTGGCTAAACTACGCTACCAAAGGTCGCAAAACTCAGTTTTATCGCACAAAAATATTACTTAACCAATTATGATAGGACATAGAATAAAATTTACGTACATGTACAAAGACTTTTGCGGACCCTTTTTGTATACATGTTCAAATCACAACATAGATGTTCCCTCTACTTTTTATGAAAAAAGCAACGAAGAACAGAAACATTGGTATATAAGTTCAAGATTGAATTTCAAATACTAGTAGTTGCTTTAATAGTTTATTTTGAAATAATTGTTTAGCAACGAATTTATTGATTACAGATGACCAGACGTGCACAGCATGGGAATTTCGGGGGAGGAGTGAAATTTTGAAGCGTCTTTTTAGGCTAAAAATGGTGGGTGCACGCCAGAAAACGTCCTTTTTTAAGCGTTTAAGACGATGCTCTATCTTTCTAAAGCATAAAAAATATAATTTCGAAAAAATTGAAAAAATTCGAATGAATTGAAAAAAATATATTTAAAAAATGAGTTTAAGGCGCGAAGGGCCAAACATTTAATATTTTTTAGCAAGCGGATAGCTAAAAACGCCTGAAAAGCAACTTTTCTTTCTACGATTTGTTTCAAACATTGTTAAAAATTCCCGGGGGTTGAAACATTTCTAGGGGGTGAACCCCCCCAAGCCACCCTAGCCCACTCAGATCACGTATGCGGATGGCATAAATTCATGCAAACGTTTTGTATTTGTCTAAAAATAAATCTGTATGCATATATGTACAGGGTGGCCCATAAAAAAGGCTACATTCTGATTTGATAGGTCATTACTTCGGCTGATGTGGACGTAAAACTTTAGGACCAGCTACATTTTATAGACAAACATGTCGTTGTTTAAACCGCGTTAAAAATTTTGGCCAGCTGCCAGCGTTTCGTGCGCTACGGCTATTCGTTTACGCCTCACTTTGATATTGTTCTAACTCCGGAGTTTCTGCATTGTATCACATTACTGCGTATGTAGCTATCATTTTTTGCCGTCACAAAAATTAAGTAGCACATTTTTTAAACCCTCAGAATAGATACGCTTCCTACTGAGTGCAAAAATTTCAGGATATCGTGAAAATAATATGCAAATTGATGGCAGGACCAATGACGCTATTGGCGTTTAAGCAATAATAAAGTAGGGTGTAAAGCAATTGCTGTAGAGCCCAAAGCGTTGATATCTGGCCAAAATTTTTATCGCGATTCGAAAGAAGACACTATTATCTATCTAATGTTGTCAGTTCTAACGTCTCATGTTCACCTCAGCCGAAGTTATGACCTGTTGAATCGGAATGTAGCTTTTTTTGGGCCACCCTGTATAAGTCTGCCTTAAGACTTTGCTATTCTGTGTTTTAGATAGCGATGTAAGGGCTGACGTTTTGGCCCATTACTGGAGTTCGGCGAATGAAGAATACGAAAAAATGTCTACGACTCAAAAGGACAAATATATAGGTGAAGAGAACAGCAATTTTCTTTTCACAATCTTATTCGCTGTATCAAAATAAAACGAATGTAAATCAAAGATTACATAATATATAAAAAATTAAATATCAGTGAACAAACATTTTGCTACTAAAGTCAGTTTTTTTGTGACTCTAGTTCTCAAATGAATCCAGTATGTGTCCTTTCTCCTGATAATTATTACTTAAATACGACAGTATCATCACAGTTGCACAGCTTGGCCGCTGATTGGCAGAAAGGGTATCTCGATTATGTATTTAATTAGTGTACAAATTTTTCCAAACGCTTTCCTGAATTTGCGATTTTTTCAAAGTTTCCAAAACTTTCCGAACATTTTTATAAAAAAGGTGCTGATTTAAGCGATTTTAGCCTTCTATTTACTCGAAAGCGTCAAATTTTCTGCGCTTCGCACCATGTACTGATTTTTTGACTATATGTATTTCTTTCAATTTGATCGATTTTTTCGAAATTATCTTGTTTTTATGCTCTAGAAAGACATTGCATCATCAGAAACGTCGAAAAACGCTGTTTTTGACGTAGGCTAGCCACCACACCTGGGCGTGGGGTTTGGGGGATATTGCACCCCCAGAAACCAAAATACCCCCCCAGAAATCAAAATACCCCCCCAGAATTCAATTTTTGAAAATTTTTTCTCGTTTTTTCCGCAATTTATGATGCCAATGGATGCCAATGGATAGTGCTTGATGAGAAACGTCAAAAAATGGTGTTTTTATCGCCATACCACCATTTTTAAGGCCATTTTTTGACCTTCAAAAAATCTTGCACCCCCAGAATTTTCTTGCTGCCCACGTATGCTAGCCACCATTTTTAGCCGAAATAGGCACTTTAAAATTTCATCCCCCTTTCCGCCCAGAATTCACATGCTTGGCATGTCTGCTGATGAACGACTGAAAATGCAATCGGTTCCGATTGAGAGCTGAAGCATAGGCTTCTAGCTTCATTAAGCCTTAAAGTTGCTTAATTATCAAAGGGAGAAGAAAATACTGAAAAATGCTGCTTTTCCAAAAATATTTCGGTTGGAGCGGGCTTATTGGGATTGATTATAAATACAGAGGTGCACACCTGATTTGTGGTTGAAGTAATTAGAGCTGTACCGGTGCCGCCTTATTTACCGGGGCCTATAAACATACCATACTCGTATAATGTGGTCGTATGACGTTCTATGCTGGCATTCCTTATGTAAATTATGTGCCCAGCTGTTTTCCGCGACATATATCGTAATAATATTGATTAAAAATAACAGTATAATAATTTAATAATAATATAATAATATAATAAGAATAATAATAATATAAAAATAATTTTAATTACTTAGATATCACCTTCACTCAAATTACGATCATATTCAATTGAAGCATTTCTGTCTCATGGCGAATACTTATAAGTTGTTTATGATTTCATGTTAACTTTCTTCACATAGTTTTTTAGCTTACTAACTAAGCCAGGGATTGCCGAAATTAAACGGACGACAATAAGAATTTCATGAGGGATTGTATTGTATGAGAACAATTTAATTTTCAACTACGATTTTATGCAGTGATATATAAAGTGAATTGCTTCTGCATTTACTAGAGCTGCCGCAAGCAGACGCGCGCCTGGGGATTGGGAGAAAGGGAGAATTTTCTGGGGTAAGTATGGTGAGATTAAGGTTAGAAACGGGCAAGAGCCTAGTCTTTTTCGTGAAAATGATTGAAATCGATCAGCATCTGATAACTAATGTAGTTCTTACACTTTTCAAACCTTTCTAGCCATGTATCAAATCATTTTAGCTCGGAAAGACTCGATGAACCCCAGATCAGACTGACCCCAGAACGTAAATGCTAAGCAAACGCAATTGTGACCTGAAAGTTATAACTCGTCACCATTCAACAAGTATTGTTATAACACAGGTGTAAACTTGTTGGCTTCATTGATTGAATTAAGTTCCCATTCCGTCAGTTTTACTGTCTCAAAAGAATAAAATGCCTTATTCGGTTGACATCTTTAATGCAATAAAAGTTTGACTGATGAAACTTCGTCAGTTTCAATGTTTTTCACAATTAATCAATGCAATAATATACATTTAACAACAATATTAAAATTTTCAGGTCCCAGGGCCGTGGCCTAAGCCCCGGGGTTGGGGCCAGACTCCGGTACAGCTCTAGAAGTGATGATAGACGATGTCAATTACTTAGAGTATTGAATAACTGCACGAATACGTTGAGCACTTAGCACAGCGAAAACCCTGCTTTTGTTGGCCAGAAATTTTTCATATCATCAAAATTTAAGGGTTGCAATATTTGATTGAACTGTGGGCTCCGTCGTGCAGTGTCATCGCTGTTTGGTACTGTACACTTTGCGATTCGATTGCCATCGACTGGACGATACATTGTGAATCGGTTCAGCATATTGCAGCTTATTTGGTATTATTTGCTTACATTTGCTATAATACATAGGGTTTCCTTAAATAATTCTGTTCGCATACATTTTATCTATTTACATGCACAAAAACGAACACTATTGCGAATGACGCAGGGCTGGAAATATAGCTTACGTAATTCGAGTGTTTGACGCGTCAGCACATTTTGAGCCTTTTTCAGCTGAAATGTCAATTTTGTTAAAAGCTATGAATAGCATGCAGAATGGAAGATTGTGAATTCAAATGATTGCGAGTTTGATCTTTGCACAGTTTAAATCAGGTTTTTTGAGGATCCTTGTGAATTTCCTGCGATATGCCTGTGAAAAATGAAATGTATAATTGAGCTATAATTAGAACTATGCGTGCAGCGGCCAAGTTCAGTGAGTAAGCAATCAGTGGTCACTTGAGAGTAAATAACCTATTTTCGGCCAAAATGGTCGAAAAACAAGCGTAGGTACCTATGTAAATAATAAAACATAAAATTATTTGATTGCATTCTTATGATATGCAGATTTTTCTAGAAATATTTAAATGCATCATGTGACAAAAAATTGCTGCACTTTTCAGAATCTTTGTTTGCGCTAAGATCATGAGTTTGTGATACTATTCCGTATATCAGACGCATTTCGCAATAAGCTTGAAAAATCTGACGAAGAACATAATATGTTCTTCGTCTTCTCCGAGTCAAAGTCCTGGGATAGCTCACGATAATTTATAGGAACCACTGATTTTTTCATTTTCTCAAACGTAAATGATGAAAAGATTTATCAGAAATTTTAGAGGATCTAGTTTTCGAAGAAACAACAAAAGGCTGATAAAGATGTTATCAAAAGCAAAGGATATATGACAAAAATTAGGGATCTCGCGTACCTAAGTCGTCAGATATGAGATAAATTTTAGATATAATTTTTTAATTATTCGGTGTATGTATACATAATTTGGCTTCACATGCTTAATAAATCGAAAATTTGTCAAATTTGCTATTTTTTATCGCCATTTTCACATAATGCTTTACAGGAAAAAGATTATAAAATGCACGCTTACGATTGCGCCGTATTAGAAGTGAATAGCGAGGAAGAATTGAGGTCAAACTTTGCGCTGGCCAAGTGGAAAGTTTTGCAATTCGAGGGATATCAGGCCAGAGTCAAATTTGTGTTAAAGGTTCAAAAACGGCAAGAGATCGATTCGTTCGTCGCTATTAATGCTAAGATAGCTAAAATACTTGGTAAGATTAGGCCGACTAGCTTTTTTATTCTATGTTCTTATAATAAACATTTATTCAATCTTATTCAGAGTCTTACTCATACATACACAGCATACGACATTCCATACATACACAGCATACGACATTCGAAATAGAGCCAGAAATTAGTTTTAAGTTGCCCTTTTCATTGCATTGACGTCATTTTATTGTATTTACTTTGATTTTTTCTTTTTTCAATTTGACCAAATTTGTATTGTTTTAATTCCGTCTCTGACGCAATAAACTATTTCATTTTTTTCAATTTAAAGATATCACTTTCAGGCGTTTACGGCTATGATCTTTCTGGAGCATGAAAATAATAGAAAAAACCCGTAAAGTATCTATTATAAATGCAAGTAATTGATCGAACTATAGTAAAAAATTACATGTATAATGGGGGTCCTCTATTGGTCGTCCCCCATCCCCCAAAACCCAGAAAATTTTTGACCCCCCTTTGGAGATAAATGAATGTTTTGGCCGTTTTTAAGTGTTTTTTGGCCGTTTTTGGCCAAAAATTGGAAGTCATTTACCCCATCCCCAATGGCCGAGGGGGACCCATTACCCAAAATTTTGAACCGTTACACGTATGAGTCTTACCGATTGATAATACATATTGTTGAGCATTTGCTCATGAATATACGTAAAGCGCATCATTCATTGTATTTTTATTTTGTAATCTATAATTCATTTAAGTAGGCTCCGGATTATTTTTAGAAATACCCGGCCATTTTTGTGTTAGCATGCAAGTAAATTTTGTTTACTGATGTCAGTGTCTTTTTTCGATGAGAAAAATAGCTAATTTAAAACGCGATTCACTTGTTTTCAAAGGTGGCTTTTCAGTATTGCTTCTTCTTGATCTACAATAATTGGTTAAGGATTGACCCGGAAGTGATATTTTAGCAAAAATTTATTTTAAAAGTTGTTTTTTGTGCAACCAAAGTTTGGAGAAATCGGAATAAAATTACACGTGTATCACTGATTTGTGCACAATAATCTATTTAGTACTGTAGTGCACTTTACGACACAAAACAGCATCCGCATTTTGGTTATTTCTGCACTACATCACATGGCCATTGCGGGATAGAACAGCCTCAGAGCTTTATTGAACTATATATATATATATATATATATATATATATATATATATATATATATATATATATATATATATATATATATATATATATATATATATATATATATATATATATATATATATATATATATATATATATATATATATATATATATATATATATATATATATATATATATATATATATATATATATATATATATATATATATACAGGCCTAGTGGGCGGGGGGGGCCTGCCCCCCCCCCGCCCGAAACCAAAAATTTTTTAAAATCACCAAAGGGGAGTAAGAGAAAAATGAGATTCGCAAAAATTTTCGGCGCTTCGCGTCGAAATGAGTAATTGTGTGTTCTATATATCTTTATAATGGCAGAAATTGCATTTCAAAAGGAAAAATGTCAAATTTTTCGGTGCTTCGCGCCGTTTTAAGATGATTCTTAATGATTTTTGCCCATTAGAGACCCAGAAATTAGCTAAAATACACTATCAAAAGTCGAACAACTGTTTTTACCGCATTAAAATCGCTGCTGTACCATATTATAGTACCTAAAAATTTGTGTGTACGGAATGTACAAAAGATTTTTGGGAAGACAAAAACTGTAAAAAGGTCGTAAAATTCCCAAAAAATTTTCGGCGCTTCGCGCCGTAGATGATAATTGTTTGTCCAATTTTCCTTCAAGTCAAAAAGTAAACACTTTTAAATTCATTTTATCACACAAGAAATATAGCTTTTTAAGATACATACATCAGATTTTCTTGATGACTAAAAAAGGCAGACTGAACAGAAAAAGCGTAAAATCATGCCGTTTCGGTGTTTTTGATACATTTTTTGGCCTGATAAATAACCATAATCTAGTGAATTTGCTGCAAATTTTAGTGTTACAATTTTTGCTCAGATGCTCTCTGGTAGCGTTGGCTTCTGGGGCTCTGCCCCAGACCCCGCTGAGGGGGCGCTTGAGCGCGCCACCCCAGACCCCCCCAGCACGTAGGGAAGGCTACAACCATGGTAACAGGGGTATCCTTAACACTATGCTTTTAAGTAAAAAAAATCTTGCCCCCCCGAAAAAATTTCTGCCTACAGGCTTGTATATATATATATATATATATATATATATATATATATATATATATTATATTATATATATACATGGGCGTAGGCAGGGGTAGCTGGGGAGCGGCGTCCCCCCTTAGCCCAAAAATAATTTATGAAAGGTAAGGAAATGCATGGAAATTGGCATCATTTTATCGAAAATTCTCAAAATTTTCGGCGCTTCGCGCCGTAGAATCATTATTTTCGTTCATTTAGGCCCAAACGCGACCAAAAAAAACGTTATTTTTTATAGCTGCTCCTCCCTTAGCCCAAAAATAATTTTGGAAAGGTAAGGAAATGCGTGAAAATTGGCATCATTTTATCGAAAATTCTCAAAATTTTCGGCGCTTCGCGCCGTAGAATCATTATTTTCGTTCATTTAGGCCCAAACGCGACCAAAAAAACGTTATTTTTTATAGCTGCTCCTCCCTTAGCCCAAAAATAATTTTGGAAAGGTAAGGAAATGCGTGAAAATTGGCATCATTTTATCGAAAATTCTCAAAATTTTCGACGCTTCGCGATCGTAGAATCATTATTTTCGTTTATTTAGGCCCAAACGCGACCAAAAAAAACGTCATTTTTTATAGCTTATTAGGAGAAAATGAAAATTTTTCGAAAAAATTGAAGGTTATGAGCTTAACGGATAGAGCATTTTCGCAAACGTCAGAATATGCACTTTATTTTGCGCCCCAGCGACCATATCCCTAAATATAGGGTCACCAATTTTGGACCGCCCCCCCCTTAGAAAAATCCTGCCTACGCCCCTGTATATATATATATATATATATATATATATATATATATATATATATATATATATATATATATATATATATATATATATTTGTGATGTCCCGGTGCCGCTTCTTTTACCGGTGCTGGTACCCCCTGTACCGGTGCTACATTAGCATATTATATAGTGTACTATGCTTCTTCAAAAAGGGTTAAATTTGTACCTATTTTTCACCGGATATACATATTAAGGGCAAAATTTTATTTGGCTAGTAACGACTTCATTATTTTCAATTTATGAATACATATTAATTTTCTCACTTAAGCATTAAACAAACAAAAAATTGTAATAAAATTGAAATTCGAAGAAAAATAAAAGTTAAATAGTGTATTATAAGTTTAAGTGTAGCGCAATCAAGATTGGCTTGTGCAGTAGTTGATTCTTTAGTCAAATCGAAATTTGGTTTTAGTGCATTAGTTAAATATTCAACTAGTAAGAAACAAACATGAAAATAGCCACAAAAACTTTTTGAGGTTAAATTATTTGAGTTTATCATTTCACATTTTCAAAAGCCTCTGAAAACGAAAACAAACATGGGATATATTAGTAATGCAAAAGACTTACATAGAAGTTCATTTACAAAGTTTTAACAAGCCTTTTCTGAATAATTTGCAGGAAAAAGTTTTGCATAAAAACTATTTTAAAATTCTAGCTGCGTTTTACGGTCTTCTGCTCACGAAATGGAAAAATAAAAATGGATTTGATGAAATTAAGTTGAAAACTACTCTGTAGTACTCATCCTTCTTGCCTACAGATGGTAGAATTAGAAGAACTTTCCACTCTATATGTCGATGTTTTTAATTTTAATTTACTTTATTTATTAGTGTCCACGCTTCTTGCTGTTAATTGATGTTTTCAATAAGATGTGTTTCGTTAAATGAATAATTCATTTTTAAAGCTCGAAGACTTGTTCTGAAGTTCAGTCAAAATGCTTCACTATGCTAATCAGAAGATTTTATTAACAAAATGCTACCTTTTTGCGCCTTTATTCATTAAATTGGTGATAAATGAGCTTCAATTATTCTTTTTACACTAATTTTTTCTCTTTTATCTAGCACCGGCACCGGCGCCGGTACCAGCCTAGCACCGGCCCGGTGCCGGTGCTTAGGCACCGGCGCCGGTGCCGGTGCCCAGGACATCACTAATATATATATATATATATATATATATATATATATATATATTATATATATATATATATATATATATATATATATATATATATATATATATATTTATATTATATATATATATATATATATATATATATATATATATATATATATATATATATATATATATCTATATATATATATATATATATATATATATATTAGAGATGTGCCGGGGCCGCTGGCGCCTGGGCGGCGTCGGGGCCGGGCCGGGGCCTGTACAAAACATATACCATATACTTACTAAGCTATACCAAGCATCCACATTATTTCTATACTGACCTAACATCTTAGTATTACTATTGTAAGCAATTACATATTGCTTTAATGAATTAAAGACTTAAAAATAAGCAGATAAAAGAGAAATAAACAAAAAATTAATAAATAATTGTGAATATAGCTGTTAGGCATAGAAAACAATAAGCTAAGCTGAACAGAATATGACTTTTCTATAGTATTTATGCTGATTCGATGAAAGAAATAGACGAGCAAAACAGTACAATACAAAAGATTACGATTACATTGCACGAGAAATAAGTAACCCAGAGATTAACTACACGCTTGAAAAACTTATCTCTAGAATATCAACAAAATCATAGGGGCGAAAAATGCTTGTACGACGAAAAATCATTTACCAAGATTAGGGAACATGCATAATCAAATTAAAATAATATTTAAAAAATTAATTGAAAACCACACAAAAATGAAGACATTTGCTCTATTATTTGGCGCACAGCGCCCGAAATTAGTGAAAAATCGCATATATTAAAGCAAACGAATTCTATCTGGATGATAAAATAAGTTGCCGTACCCTAGCATTTTTTAAGGTACATAAGTACATACATCGATTTATAAAACAATTTTACAGACACTGGTGAAAGTCCCTTGCATTTTAAACTTTATTGTCTAAGAATTATCGGTCAAACGTGCTTATTTTCGCAATAAAAATTGTTAATTGAGCTAAGCTATTCAAGAATGTATCGAATTGTTTCAATGCTCACTCAAATCTTGATTATTAGATTACCTGAAGCGAAACACAACAGTAGCCTTAGCTTAATTTTAACGAAATTTAGCTTATTTTTGCGAATAAATAAATATTATGTTGCGTAATTCGGCAAAAAAGATTAATTTTGTTCGATTTTCATTAATTTTTCATCGTTTTTACAGGCCCCGGCCCCGGCGCCGCCGGGGCCGGTCGGCCTGAATGTATATACTTTACATCTCTATATATATATATATATATATATATATATATATATATATATATATATATATATATATATATATATATATATATATATATATATATATATATACAGGCCCGTATCCAGGGGGAGCGGGGGGGCCGTGCCCCCCCCCGGAATGGGAAAAATTTTTGTTTTTCCCAAGGGTCCCCCCAAAGGGAAAGATGAAAAATTGGCGAAGTTGGTCTGAAACACCGCCAAAACAGGTTTTTAGCATACTTTTGAGCTAGAAAACACAAAATTTTCGGCGCTTCGCGCCGGATTTATTGTTTATGTAAGGTTTTGTCTTCTAAACCGCTGAAAATCGCTCAAATTTGAGTTAGACATAGAAAGTATGTCAATTTTTTCTAACGCTTTGCGCCGGATTCATTGTTTAGCTATAGTTTTTGCCTTCTAGCTTACTCAAAACAGCTCAAATTTGAGTTATGACATGGGAACAGGCCTGTATCCAGGGGGCGGGGGGCTCCGCCCCCCCCCGAAATGGGGAAAATTTTTTGTTTCTCTCAAGGGTCCCCCGAAGGGAAAAATGAAAAATTGGCGAAGTGCGTCTGAAACAGCGCCTAAACAGGTTTTTAGCGTACTTTTGAGCTAGTAAACTCAAAATTTTCCGGCGATTCGCGCCGGATTTATTGTTTACGTATAGTTTTGTCTTCTGAACCGCTAAAAATCGCTCAAATTAGAGTTAGATATAGAGAGCATGTCAATTTTTTTCTAGCGCTGTGCGCCGGATTCATTGTTTAGTTATAGTTTTTGCCTTCTAGCTCACTCAAAACAGCTCAAATTTGAGTTATGACATGGGAAACATGAAATTTTTCCGGCGCTTCGCGCCGTATCTATTGTTTATACATGTTTTTTGTCTTCTAGTCCGCTCAAAACCGCTCAAATTTGAGGTTGATATGCAGAGCATGTCAATTTTTTCGGCGCTTCGCGCCGAATTATTAATTATCCGTATTGTTTTTCTCTGTAAAGCACAATGATTAAGTACAAAGGCAAGAGATAAGAAATAATTCGCCGATTAGGTGATGAGAAATCAGCTTAAATGATAAATTTGCTGTATATCAAAATGAAATAAAGTGAAAATTTTTTAATTTTTTTGTTGAAATTTTTCTTCACCGTTGTATAGAGCTCGCCGAGATACCGCTCAAAACTGTCTTTATTTTCGCCTATCTCCTAATGGTTCTCGAGATATCTGGTCTCAAAAATTTTCGGCCCCCCCCGAAATAAAATCCTGGATACGGGCCTGTATATATATATATATATATATATATATATATATATATATATATATATATATATATATATATATATATATATATATATATATATATATATATATATATATATATATATATATATATATATATATATATATATATATATATATATATATATATATATATATATAGTCTCAGCTCCAGTATATAAGTGTTAATATTGCGCACATACTTCCAGGGGCGGATTTTAGGGGCGGGCTGGGGGCGGCCGCCCCCCCCATCGGCCCAAAATAGTGCGCAAAATTAAGGATTTTTAGCGATTTTCGGGTTAAAACGGCTAATTTTTCCGCCTAAGTCAGGGTTCCGCCCCCCCTTTGGAAAATCCTGGATCCGCTACTGCATACTTCACACTTTCACACTTCTTGGATGATTTAAAACATTCGGGAAATGATAATTTCATTCGATTTTAGACGCAATTAAGCATTATTTTCCCAGAATGTTTTTTTTCTTTGGTTTAGCTAGACTTAAACATCAGAGACTATAACTGCTACCCCTCTTAATCTAAGGGATCTTTTCTCTCCTTGCAATCATATCCCAAAAATTCCTTACCCCCATAAATTTTTTCACCCGCTTCCCCCAAAATTCGAGATCTTCCAGAAGAAAATTATAAAAAATGAAATCGAGGAAAAATATTATTTTAACCGTTTTTAGCTATCTAATTGCTCAAAGTGTTAATTTTTTGGCGCTTCGTGTTAAATACTCACTTTTGGACTATATTTTATGCAATCTATTCGAATGTTTTCAGTCAGAAAGATATAGCATTGTCAGAAACCAGGCACATAGCTGGCCGTCCTATTTTGGGGCACCAACACCAATTTCGGGGAGACCAAGCCCAAAAATAGCACAAAATAACGTTTTAAAAGTCCTATTTTTCCGATTTTTTCTAATTTAGTGGGGTATCCGGACCCCCCTATTCCCTCCAGAGCTATGTGTCTGTCAGAAACGCCGCAAACCATGTTTTAGATTTACATCATTTTTGAGTCCAAAAAAGGCACTTTAAAATGTCACTATCTCCCGGAATTCCCATGTTGCGCATGTGTGCTTGCAACCTATTACTTACTCAGTAATCCAGCCGTACTTTTCTTATTGGGGTACTCAGCCACTTGGTAGTGGGTGATTAACTATTTTTCAGTGAAAAAAGCATTGAAAAGTGAAATTTTCGTTAGAAGTCTGCCGACTGAATGAGAACCTGGCAACTCTTCGTATATTTAGTTGCTCGCCAAAATTTCGTCATCGAGCCATTAGCCCTGGCTAGTACCAGCCTTTCGCTGCGTCAGCCATTGGATACGCCACAGAACTCGCTCCATGCGACGTATCTGAGATATTGCAAAGTCCCAAATACGCCAAGCAGGCCCATGATTTCGCCAATAATACCCACAGAAGTGGAAGAGGACGAACGCCGCCCAAATCAGGTTGCGCCGCGTTTTATTACGCAGCCCAGTATTTTTCATAGACTGTTCTATCCTGATCCGTTATTCAAGCGGAATCGCATGTTCATAACGACGGGCTACATGCTCTACGAAGTTAGCATTCCATATGTGGCAAATCATCCATTTTTGCCGACGCCCCCGGAAATGAACAAACGAAGCGGAATCACGCTACAACCTGAATTCTTCCCACACCGCATACAGCCGGAGCCTGATCACACGGCCCCACTTTGCATCACCATACGCCAAATGGTAGACATATTCGAGGCGTTTCGAGAGTTCGAACGCGAATACGAAACGACATTCAGTCGTGAACCGATATTCGCCACGCCATATGTGATGCAAGCATTGTCGCTGTTGCGCTATATGGATCAACGTTTCTATACGTTTGCAGCTCTTTATGGCGATCCTGGAATCGCCTGGCGAATGTGCGAGCAAATCCGTCGCATGTTACTCGCCGCATTTCGCGGCCCAACTTATACCCAATTTCCGAGAGAAGCATTCCCGGAATTCCCGGAATTGGCAGAAGAAATTGAGGATCCAGTCGCCCTACATCGCGATATCCAACGCATTCGCGAAGCAAGCGATCCGGAACTATCAGTTCCCGCCCAATTCGGCCGCCACAAGTCGCGCCAACATTCGTCATTCTACTTGCAGAAAAAGTTGCCAGAAGAATTGCACCGTATTCGCCAAAATGCGGAGCAACGACGCCGCGAATCACAAAAACGTCTTGCTCCTTCGCAGGGTCCATCAGGACCCCTACCGAAGATGAGGCGCAACGTTCTCGAGCTTTCTCTGCAAGCTCAAATCAACACGCGACGAACTCGAATGACCATCGAACAAGCGGAGCGACAAACGGCGCCAATGCCACCACCGCCGCGTGTCACAGTCGCACGTCGCCCAGGCTCGCTAGTTGTTTCATCTGATGTCCGTCGTGAGGATCAGACTGTTTACCTAGAACGTCTGCAATCCTATCACGAAGCCATACCTTTTTTGGGAGCAAGCCGACGAGATCGAAACAAATATGAGCACGCTCAACGAGCGTACAAGGCAAATCAAAAAGAAAGGAAAGACGCGAGCGCCAAGCGATGATCCACCGACAAGCGTCGGAATCGTCGAGGCAAGCGCAATCACAACCCGGACCCTCTTACCCATCAAGGCAGCCTCAAACGCAAAAGCCGGATACAACAACGTCGCGTTCGGCTGCAGTCCAACGTCCACAAAATCGTTATGTGCCGCGTTCCACGCCGCCGCCGCAGCGATCTCCACCGCGCTCAACTGATGGTTTCGGAGGTTTATGTCGACCGCCTGCTCCGCTGTGTCAACCACGCCTTTATTATGATTTTGGCCAACCATCGCCCAATTCTGTTTCATTCGATGAACATCATCAACTCCGAGAGTGGATGCAGCCACATTTTGATCCTTCAGGCAGAGATCGTTCGTCGTCTCGCCGTGATGCCAATTGCTGTGACTCTAGCGATTCCTCGCAGCAACGCTCTAGCCGTTTGTCGCGTTTTTTCCCGATGACGGAGCCCGATTATAAGCGTAACCATTGATTATTCTTGGCTTTTGAACTGAACTCTGCGATCGACGCCGGAACGACCAGCAGTTTTTCATCTATTGTCTTCAGCTTTGCGTGCCTTATCGTAATTTTTTTCTCTTGCCATTATTTTACTCGTTATCGCGTATTATTGCAACATTCCTCGTGTCTTAATCTCGTCATTTAATCTTGTTGATTCAATCTCTTTTTGCTCACTTATTATTGACCTTATCTTAAAATTTTATCGTAAAAACTACTTAATTACTTATCTTATGTTATAATTTTCCGTTCTCAACACTACTTAATAGAGGCTCAGTCATGGTTTCAGCTCCCTTACTTTTAACTCATAATTTTTTCTTCCCCCCAATCTACAGGGGGTGGGACGGAACAATCAATCAATGACTTCGAAATTTCCATTTGTTAGGCCGCCAATTTTCTCAATCTCAATTTCCGGTCATTTTTCATTCCTCAATTTGAAAAATTCGGCTCCTTTAGGAGTGTAGATGGTGCATCTACACAGGTCACACGTAATCGAGCAGAACGTGTTTGACCGCGTCGATTTTGGCCCATATTCGCCGAGTTTAAAGCCTTAAAGTTTAAACTCACTTAAACCTTAAAAAAACTTTAAAGCCACGTCTATTTAAAATTATTGTCATAAGAATTTTCGCGTCTTATTCTATATGCGTCGTTTTATTCGTTTCATTCTTTGGCCGTTGTTTGCGCTGTACAGCTGCGTATCGTCATACTTGATCGACGTTTTGCTTTTGCTTATTTTCCGTGTATATAAAGTTAGCATTTTTAGCCACCTCGAAGTGCATTTTACTGCAGGTGGTTCGGCAACGGTGGATGGCCCATATTTTTATTATTCGTCGTAAAATTCAGGTGACTTATCTTTTCGTTTTTCAGTTTGTCGAAAATTCAATCATCCAACTTTCTATCTAAAAATCATAAAAATTATTACATAATTTTTATGTAGGATGACTGCCCGGTATAGAGCTCTGTGTTGCTGTGTTTGTTTTTTTTGTTCATTGTGCTTGTTGGAACCGAAAAACGAATAGTTTTCGCCATAAGTACTCTGCGAAAACAAGCACTCAAATCTTTCGCGATAATTACATATTATTTTGGTCCAAAATAGGTCAACTGATCTAGGGCAAATTCCGGGGCTACTTAATTACTGCTGGGTTAGGTATCTAGGGCGTAGCTCTGCCTAAATCTCCCTAGGTACGGACAAATCTAGGTCCGAGTAGGTCGTAAGTAAATTGAATGTCAAGCGGTTGAATAAAGGCGAGTCGCCGTAGTAACCTGACCAGCGCCAAGTGTAGCCAGGTACTTAAGTAAGTCTTGTAGGTACAAATAGTGCGTTTGTTTTGGTAGCTGTATGTGGTTTGGGCATCTCTGCGGGTTGCATGCTGTCCGTTTAGATATCCGCACATACTTCAGTTATCTCCATAGGTGGGCAGCACCGAAATTCTGGGGGGATGAAAAAATTTTCAAAGGTCAATAAATGGTCTTAAAAGTGGTCGTATGGCGCAAAAAAACACAATTTTTCGACGTTTTTCATCGACCATTATCCAAAGGCATCAAAAAATCGCTAAAAAAGCAAAAAAATGTTGAAATTTGAATTCTGGGGGTGCATACCTCCCCAACCCCCCACGCCCATGTGTGGTTATCTCTACCGACCACAAATATTTACAATAATTATTATTCTGGTCCAAAATAGGTCAAGTGACCTAGGGCGAAATTCGGGGCTACTTAATTACTGCTGCGTTAGGAATTCAGGGCGTAGCTGCCGAAATCTTAGGTACGGACAAAACTAGGTCCGAGGAGTTGGGGGCCGTAAGTAAATTGGGGGTCGATTGGTTGAGTCCACACGTGGGCGTGGGAGAGGGGTATTAACCCCTCCAGAAGTTGAAATATGTATACTCCAGAAATCAAAATACCCCACACCCAGAATTCAATTTTCGAAAATTTTTTCGCTTTCTTGGTGATTTTTTGATGCCATTGGATAGTGCTCCATGAGAAACGTCGGAAAATGGTGGTTTTTTGTCATACAATTACTTTTAAGACCATTTTTTGACCTTTAAAATTTTTCATCCTCCCCAGAATTCCAGTGCTGCCCACCTATGTATAGTTGAGTCCGGCGATTCGCCGTAGCAACCTGACCAGCTCTAAGTGTAGCCAGGTACTTATAGTCTGTTTCATTTAACTTTGCGGTTTTCTTTGAAGTTTTTCATCGAGAATTAGGCTACAAAAGCGGTTTATACTCCTGATGCGGTAATGCGGTTTAACAGGCATTTGTCTCGAAGTGACTCAACATACTGTATTGTAACTGCGAGAGTTACACGCTTAGGCGAACCTGCCTTAGCAGTTCGCAATAGCCATAACATAGCCAATACTAGTAGCTATCTATGATAGTGTACTGTGGGCTATGCCTTCGGTCTTCCCATTATTTTCCCAAACTTTCAATAATAAAAAACATTTAGATACTTGTCCGGTATCGTAGAGCTAAGTGTATGATAATAGTAATTGTTTCATGCATACCGCTTGTGTAATCGAGAACTTTCGATCTGAGATAAAAGTCATTTCAGTATTATGTTAAATTGATCGTTGTTTTAATTTACTGTAATGGCCCTTGAGGCCACTGTACTTAAGATCGTATTAGTTTTTTGGCTTGTTTGGTTTTTCGTTGGCCGGTTATTTTCGACTGTACATTATCGTTTTTCTTTTGCGTATTTTGTTTCCCGGCTATAGGCCGCGTGTTCTTCGTCGAATAAAATCATAGAAAACCAACCCAGTGGTTTCGGTTATACCGAGGGTTTGGTCGGCCATCTTTTCCACGTCGAGGATCTCCACCCATCTAATGGACTGATAGGTAAATTCCGTATGATAGCATTTTCCATTCGAAAATCATAACTTATTTCTCAAGCCAAAAATTAATCAAAACTATTATCTAATCTTTAAGGATGATTGATCAGCATAGAGCTCGTTGTTGTTGTATTCATAGTTCAGCGTGCTACACAAATTAGGAACCAAAACATTTCTGATCAGGCACTGGTTGAAAATAAGTTAAATTACAACTTGAGCTTGAGATAGGTCAACTGACCTCCGCGGCAATTACCGAGACTAGGTAGGTAGCCTTAGGTCTTAGGGCGTAGCTGCTGAGATCACCCGACATAGAAGCAGCCAGCAATATTAGGGCTGAGGGGATCGAAGCCGTAAGGTCTGTAAGGGTCCAAAGATCGAAAGCCTTAGAGCCGCGCGATCGGGGCCAGCACTAAGCGTAGACTTAAGTACCTACGTACCTAGGTAAATCTCGAAGGTAATGTATCCGTCCTATGCTGATTCCTAGTAGGTATAGACGGCTCTACATTTACAGTATGTAGAGTATCATGCTAATTGTATTACAGTCAAGAACACAACTAACGATACACATTCGGTTGGAACGCATCCGGTTGCCAACCATTTTTTAGGTCTGGGCGCAACCGGCTAGACATCTGTTCACACCCGGTTGCCAGGCAACTGGTTGGGTCGGCACATCACTCAACAAAATTCTTCTTTTGATCATCCGCCAACCGGGTGTGGAAAGTTGTGTTACATGGAAAAAAGCATCAGGGTGTCCATCCGGTTGGCAACCGAACAACTGGTGGAAGGGTTGTGGGTTGTGGTCGTTAGTTGTGTTCGGTACTGTAGTAGGTATTCAGGGTCATTTTGGAAGAGTGCAGGTTTTTACCGCAAGCTGCTTGACCAGCGCTAGTTGTGGCATAGGTACTTAGGTAAGCCCCGAAGGTACTTAATGGGGTTCGTTGCTTTGGTAGTTGTTGTGTGTTGGGTATCTGTCCTGACGGCGTGCTGTCAGTTTAGCTATCCGTACATACTTCAAGTACTTAATCAGCCAACTCATTTGCGCGCGCTAAGACGACTCCAAAGTGGCAGCCGACCAGAAGTTACGTGTATATACAATTACACACGAATTCTAGTAACACAAAAATAGAGCATTAGGCGAAGAAATTTCAAATTATCATTGTAAAAATATCAAATGTGTCGAATCTTGCCATTCGGTGGCTCTTCGTCCTCGTCAGCAGCGCCCTAGAAAGCAATATTGGTAAAGACATTCATTCCACAGAATATAAAGAGAAACACTCAAGTGACAAGAGATCAAGATGTACCGTAAATACTCGCGTTATAAGACACACTCGCAAATAAGACACTTGCTACTTTTTGTAGCCTTTGGGCCAGAAAAACCGTGTACTCGCGTATGAGACTACCACCGGTTTCAAGTTGATAATTTCAGATAAAGTAGAGCACATAGTTGAACAAATACTGTAGGATATTGACTGCAGGATCATTTGGTTATCCAGTTTGCGAGTTGGCCACTAGAGCCATTCTTTTTTACAATACCTCCAGCAAAAAATGCATTGACAATCATAAACAGCGATTTACAAGCTCAATGCAATAAAGTTAGCTGAATCACTTTCGAAGGCTGCAAGCGATATGGATGTCACAACTTGAATGATCACAAAGTGGCGCAACATGAAAACAGAATTAGAATTATTCATGCTTTATCATTAAACTGTGTGTTTAAGTTTTTCAAGTATCACATTTCACAACTTTTCGTATGCTTTTTCAAATTAAAAATTCCTTGTACCCGCGCATAAGACCCCTATTTTAAGCCTAAAAAAATGAAAAAATGTGGTGTCTTATACGCGAGTATTTACGGTAAATTGAATTAAAGCAAAGTGCTAACAAAGTAAGCGTAATTTAAACTGGTTGTTGTATACAATAAGATTCACGCATGCCAGGATGCGTAACGCTTAATCCTTTTCTAAGAGATGTTTTTATTGGCCGAAAACCTGAGATTTTAGTCAACTTCAGGATGTACCCACCCAAATAGCGTGATCTACATTACATGTCTACGTTTCTGGTGGTTTTTAAAATGCATTTTTGTATCACAATCTTTAGGTATATATCTTTTTGTTCCACAAAAATCTGTCACAAAAATTTATGTATGTATGTACAGAACCGTGGCTTAAAAAAACCGCATTTTTCGACATGCTCAATACATTGAGATAATAAAATAAAAACTTTTCAAAACATGTTGTTTCTCAATCAAAAGGCTATGAACTATGAAGAGTGCTCTTTTCCTGGTGGCGCGCAGACATCAACAGCATAGAAATTCTGGAGGGAGGGACGGTGAAATTTTAAAGTACATTTTTAAGACCAAAAATAGATCGTTTTTTTGGCGTTTCTGACGATATTACATCTTAATAGGGTATAAAAAAGCAGAAAAAAAATCAGAGAAAGCTGAATAAATTGAACAAATTATAGTCAAAACGTGAGTGTATGGCGGGGAGCGCCAAAACTTTGACACTTTACATCAAGTAGATGGCTAAAAACGCTAAAAAATCGCCCTTTCTGCGAATTTACAGGAAATTTTTGGAAAATCGCGGATTCTGGGTTGGGGTAAAAAATTCTGGTGGGAGAGTGAAATGTTTCTGAGGGAGAAATCCCCAAACTACCAAGATCATGCATGGTCGCGCGCCGAAATTTTGAAGATTATACGTCAAAAACATTAAATTTTTCCATCTTTTAGTGCATTCGAAATTTTATGTCGACCAAGCGGGCGACCGCCCCCGCCTCAGATTTTTAAATTTCGGTGGTTCTGAACCCCTCACCACACTCTACGTCTATGTTAGTACGAGTATGCCTAGGATTACACTCTCACAACGTATGTATCGCGAACTTCAACATCTTCACCATACTGTATGCAGTTATCAATAGCTAAAAGGACGTCGTTGATCGATTCTTCGTCTGTGCTGTCGAGTGGCATAAATGTGACCAGGCTATAATCATCCAGCTGCAAAAAAATCTTGCTTAAATTATTTATTTCGATTCATTACAGAAAATTTTTTTAATTCTTTTCAAATTTCACAAAAATAAATATTCAAGTTTAAATGATTGAATAAAAATTAGTAAAAGTATCCTAAACGATTCTTCTGGACGTTTAAAGTAGTATTTTACACTCAGAGGAAACGCGCACAGTTCTGAAACGCAATATAGTACCCATTCGATCATTTTCTAATTTAAAGAGGTACCACAGATGCACAAGTGTAGTCAGGAACACACATGGGTGTGGGGGAGGGGAAGGGTTTGGGGGGTATTCACCCCCAGAAGTTAAAATACCTCCTCCCCCAGAAATTTTTCTTTGCTTTTCTAGCAATTTTTTGATGCCATTGGATAGTGCTTGATGAGAAACGTCGAAAAATGGTCTTTTTTTCGCCACACAACCACCTTTAAGACCATTTTTTGACCTTTGAAAATTCTTTCACCCCCCAGAATTTCGGTGCTGCTCACCTATGGTCAGGAAGAAAATATTGATGTGCAAAATGGGAGTCGTAAAAATGATACACTTCACATTTATTTACAAATAAAGTCTCAACACGTCTGCTTGGTTTACATTTAGCATGTCTCTTTTGTAAACTAAAAGTGAAAGGATTAAACATTTAAAAGAAAATGGAAAATTTTTTGCTTAATATAAAACTTGGATATAAAAAGTATCAGTTTAATTTATTTGCGTGACTAACTTCCACACCTGGGCGTGGGGGGCGGTTTGAAGGGGTATGCACCCCCCAGAAACCAAAATACCCCCAGAAATCAAAATACCCCCCCCCAGAATTCAATTTTTGAAAATTTTTTTCGTTTTTTTTCGCAATTTTTTGATGCCAATGAATAGTGCTTGATGAGAAACGTCGAAAAATGGTGTTTTTATCGCCATACCACCATTTTTAAGGCCATTTTTCGACCTTCAAAAAAATCTTGCACCCCCCAGAATTTTCTTGCTGCCCACGTATGCTAACTTCCGAATATCAAGTCCAAGCTCGACTCTTAAATATTTCGAAATTCTTGCCTTTGCGTTTAATCTTGCGGTTTCCGAAAGGAAAATAATGCAGAAAAAATAAAGCGGCGCGAAGCGCAAAAATTTTGACATATTCACTACTTTTGAATCAAGTCTAGACTAAAGAAATAAATATATGTACTGGTAGCTCAAAGTGTGCTAAAATCTTATTTTGGCTGACTTTTCGGTATCCTTCGAAAGAATGTTTAATTTTATCTTGAGGGGACCCTCGTGAAAAGTAGAAATATTTTTTAATTTGGGGAGGGGAGGACTAATGTCCCAAGTTTTTGCATCAATTTCCATAACTTTTCAATTCACTAATGAAACAGCCTAATAACCATACATTTTCTGGGAGATTGACCCCCATAATGGCTACCGACCTCCCGCAAAATGGCTGCGAACGATCCACAGAATGTCGATTTTTCGTTAAAATTGTAAAACGAATGCCTTTCGAAGCGCTTTTAGCTCATTTTTGGCTCATGATCTCAAATTTTCGACGCTTCGCACCACATACACATTTTTAACCATATTTTGTTCAATTCGCTCGATTTTTCGAAATTTTTCGAGATTTTTTAATATTTTTATGTACTAGTAAGATGAGCTTTTTTGTTCGGAACGTCAAAAAGCAATGTTTTTGGAATGTACCCATCGTTTTCCGCACAAAAAACGCTTTTGAAAAAAATTTTTTGGGGCTTACATTCCCGAATTCGCATGCCGGACATGAATGCTAATGACGTCCGATTTTCAAAACTCAGAAACTCATTAAACTAGCTTACATAGAACCAGCTCAATATTTTACATTTAGAAACAAACGTGAGCGTGGGAGACTAGAAGACTTTGCAAAGCCAGCATTCAATTTTGGAATTTTTTACTTTTTCTCTCGATTTACCGATGCCGAGGGATAGAGCTAGACGAAAAACGTCGAAAAATGGCGTTTTGTACCTGACATCAAATTTTTTGACCACTGAAAATCTTTAGACATCACCCGAACTTCCACCCCACCAGAATTTCGGCTGGGCCAATCAACGCTTATCACCATAGGTGGGCAGCATCAAAATTCTAGGGGGGAGTGCAAGATTTTTCGAAGGTAAAAAAATGGCCTTAAAAATGGTGGTACGGCGAAAAAAACACCACTTTTTGACGTTTCTCATCGAGCACTATCCATTGGCATCAAAAATTGCGAAAAAAAACAAAAAAAAAATTCAAACCCCCAAACCCCCTATGTCCGCGTGTGCTTACCACTCTAGCCAGCGCCTTAGTTAGGCGCTTGTGTTTTTTGTCCCAACTAGTCTCGGGTTCGTTGTCAAACAATCGGGAATCGGGGTCCAAAAAATTTTCTACCAATTCTTTATTCCGCTTGCTCAATAAATCCATC
Source organism: Mermis nigrescens (assembly GCA_036768485.1). Taxonomy (NCBI): domain Eukaryota; kingdom Metazoa; phylum Nematoda; class Enoplea; order Mermithida; family Mermithidae; genus Mermis; species Mermis nigrescens. The sequence continues at coordinate 3,361,217 of JAVLUZ010000191.1, forward strand.
TTCGTTAAAACGTTCATGTGCGGTATTTCTAACTTTACCATCGCCGATAAAGCGATCAAAGTTCCGGAAAAAAATTTCGTCGATTCTAGCATAAACTGAGTGTCTAACAGAAAAACGGCACATGGCCGAAAATTCCAAGCTTGTAAAGCGTCCGTTAACTTTCGCATTACGGGCACGTGAGTGTAAAGTTCAATTTGTCCTTAAATGAAAACAGATTATGGTCTAAAATTGTCAAGCAATACTACCACACATGTACAAGGGAGTTTGGGAAGATCCCCACCCAAAGTTGGGCGTTCCCGTCATCCCCAGAAGTCAGAAAATCTTTGATCCCCACCCGCCGATTTTTGAACAAAACAAGCGTTTTCTTGGCTATTTCTAGATGCTATTTGCCAGTTATGACCTAAAATCGGGAGTATTTACCCCTCATGACCGGGGACCCCCAACCCGAAATTTCAGTACGTACTAAAAATAAACTAATATTGACACACGAACTAACTCAAAAAAGCATGCGAACGTTTTCAGAGGTTGGCACATTTTAAGCAAGGCTATATTGAAACATATTGAATGATTAAATTAAGTATTAAATTACTTAAATCTTATTAATATGACAAACCGAAGGTACCTACAGAGAAAGCGCCACTTTAAGAACGGGAATCATTGAAATTTACTAGCTCTTTTCCCTCAATCGTCCAGGATGTATGTAACACATGATTTCTAAAATCAAAATATATATATATATATACAGGCCCGTATCCAGGATTTTATTTCGGGGGGGGGCCGAAAATTTTGAGACCAGATATCTCGAGAACCATTAGGAGATAGGCGAAAATAAAGACAGTTTTGAGCGTATCTCGGCGAGCTCTATACAACGGTGAAGAAAAATTTCAACAAAAAAATTGAAAAATTTTCACTTTATTTCATGTTGATGTACAGCAAATTTATCATTTAAGCTGATTTCTCATCACCTAATCGGCGAATTATTTCTTATCTCTTGCCTTTGTACTTAATCATTGTGCTTTACAGAGAAAAACAATACGGATAATTAATAATTCGGCGCGAAGCGCGAAAAAATTGACATGCTCTGCCGATCAACCTCAAATTTGAGCGGTTTTGAGCGGACTATAAGACAAAAAACATGTATAAACAATAGATACGGCGCGAAGCGCGGAAAAATTTCATGTTTCCCATGTCATAACTCAAATTTGAGCTGTTTTGAGTGAGCTAGAAGGCAAAAACTATAACTAAACAATGAATCCGGCGCACAGCGCTAGAAAAAAATTGACATGCTCTCTATATCTAACTCTAATTTGAGCGATTTTTAGCGGTTCAGAAGTTAAAACTATACGTAAACAATAAATCCGGCGCGAATCGCCGGAAAATTTTGAGTTTACCAGCTCAAAAGTACGCTAAAAACCTGTTTAGGCGCTGTTTCAGACGCACTTCGCCAATTTTCATTTTTCCCTTCGGGGGACCCTTGAGAGAAACAAAATTTTTTTCCCATTTCGGGGGGGCAGGCCCCCCGCCCCCTGGATACAGGCCTGTTCCCATGTCATAACTCAAATTTGAGCTGTTTTGAGTGAGCTAGAAGGCAAAAACTATAGCTAAACAATGAATCCGGCGCAAAGCGTTAGAAAAAATTGACATACTTTCTATGTCTAACTCAAATTTGAGCGATTTTCAGCGGTTTAGAAGACAAAACCTTACATAAACAATAAATCCGGCGCGAAGCGCCGGAAAATTTTTGTGTTTTCTAGCTCAAAAGTACACTAAAAACCTGTTTTGGCGGTGTTTCAGACCAACTTCGCCAATTTTTCATTTTTCCCTTTGGGGGACCCTTGGGAAAAACAAAAATTTTTTCCCATTTCGGGGGGGGGCAGGCCCCCTCGCGCCCCCTGGATACGGGCCTGTATATATATATATATATATATATATATATATATATATATATATATATATATATATATATATATATATATATATATATATATATATATATATATATATATATGTATATATATATATATATATATATATATATATATATATATATATATATATATATATATATATATATATATATATATATATATTTGTAGGTGTGCATACATACAATAGCTAAAAAGATAGAAATATAGCACTACTCGTCAACGATCCTGATCCTGGGTACTTGAAAAGATTTTTGTCCTCTTGCCCTCTTTTTAACTTTATCTTGAAGAATGACTTCTTTTTCTAATGGTCTATAAACATCATAACTGCATAAGAAGTTAAGGTTGAACTGGTTGATAAGTAGGCTGGAAACTGAAGTAACGAGTTGATAAAATCTGGAAAAGATTACAAGAAAGAAAACCGACATTGATCTGGATGTGATGAGATGAAATTGCATGAATCTATAAGTGGGTTGAAAAAATTAATTGTGAAGCAAGCTATGATGCATCATAGGAAAGCAATTAACCTGGGCAGTCGAATAAGACGTATTCATCGTCCGCATCTCCCAACTGTTCCTCCAACCAGTCGAGATTTTCGGCGAAATGTTCCAAAGCATATATCAAGCCGCCATTAGGACCAAGGTGTAAAGCGGGATCATCCATTGTATCTTCTACTTGGATCAAATCGCGTATGTCTTAAGAAAAATCTTGCCTTAAATATAGTTTCGAAGCAGGACATCATATCTGGATAATTTCTAACCAACTGAACAGGGATATTCAAAGTGTTCGGCTGCTGGATCGAGATTCACTACTTGCACTCCTCGTTTGAGCACCTGGCAATGTTGAACGATCGTGTTGCAATACGTAGACTGAAATAACAAATCATGAATGCAAAAAAATATACAAAGTGGAAAGGGATATAATGAAAAATTAACATATTTATTGACAAAAATAAGTGAATAAATACATTTAAATATAGAGTAAACACTTTTTCATTTTGTTTGAGTAGGCATTTGAAATTGGCAATTAAAACTAACATTTTCGACTAAGAAAATCAAGTGACGGTGCTTAACTGCTCATTGAACGTGGATCACTCCCAAAAAGTAGGTATTCTATTCATAATAAGAATGAAAGACACGTTTTAAAAGACCACAATTTAACAACTTATCTATCAACTTCAGTTACATATATGTATATAGGTACCCGCCGAAAAAGGAATGATAAACCGATCAGCTACCTATCAACAAAATTCACCTTAACTTTACAACATAAAAAATCAAAAGGAATGGTATATGTAAAACAAGGATATTATTAAAGTAATTTCTCAAATATATCCAATGAATTCTGATCGAATTAGTCATTGTAATGGTTTTAAAGTATGAAAGAAGGGCTTACCTTACCGCTACCTGCTGGTCCTATAACTAACTGGCAATACCGCATTCTATATTGACTGTCAAATTGAGATGCCTTATCACCAAGTTAAGTTACGTGCGACTATTTAGCTGAGTATCTCAAATAAAAGAAGGCAATTATCAAAAAGGCGTGCATATTGGAAAAAACTGGATTAAAAAATGAAGGCAATACGGGACCCTGCATTTGCCCAATAACAAGCGGCATAGGAAAAGCGATGTATTTATTTTAAGGCATCTATTTGAAAAGGTTAACAAGACTTTATTTCTGAAAAATTACGAGCGAATTGGAAGGTGATAGCCAGATGCCTAGAGAGCTTCAAACTATATCCAGTAATCGACAGGACCTTAACACCGGACCCGGGGTTGAGTGTCAAGTCAATGCTCGGGGAAATATACGTTTAACATAAATAACTAACTTATGCAATATGATATATTGCAAAATCCCAGATTAAGTTAAAGACTGATTATGCTGCTCGTTGGTTAGAGCGAGTAAGTCAAGCATTTCAATAAAACGCATGGTTTAAGAGCATACATGAGCTGGGAGGGCGGCTTTAACCCCCATAATTCGCGATTTTTCAAAAGTTCCCAAAAAAATCATAGGAAAGGTGCTGTTTTAGACGTTTTCAGCCATTTATTTGCTAAAAGAAGTCAAATTTTCATAGGTTTTCATTTCTAGAGCGTATTTTTTTCAATTTATCCGAAGTTTTTTGATTTTTTTTTCGAGATTTTTTGTTCATATGCTCTAGAAAGCTAAAGCATCGTCAGAAAGGCCGAAAAACGATGTTTTTGATGCGTATCCACGATTTTTTGAGTCCGAAAAAAACACGTTAAAATTTAAACCCCCAGAATTCCCATGCTGTGCATGTCTGTTTAAGAGTCGTTTCAACCACCCATTTATTAGTTGACGTTTTAAAAATTTCGCCATATGAACATTATATGACAGCAATTGTGGGATAATCATGACACTTAGAGATCCAGCTCGAATTAATGATTGCAAGCCTCATATCCGCAAAAGTAATTTTAGCATTGCAGATATTTTGCGAAAAAAATCTCCTGTAAGGTCAAGACCGACCGATTGAGACTATATAATAATTTATTCGGCTTTGACGTGTACTTACGCTGATTATATGGCGGATGATATAAAAATGACACAATTCGTGAAAGATCGAGCAGGCAGGTTATGTAAAGTACAAATATATTTGTACGATGTAGAAATCAACGGGTCTTAAAAATACAAACAAAATGTTATTCTGATAAGAAAATTGACCTCAATAACGCCCAAGAAGTGATTTTAAAAAGGAAGAAACGGCTAACACATTCTTTATCATAGACGGTAGGAGCTTGAATAAAAATCCCAAAATTTATGACAAGAACGAAAATCACTATCATAGACGCGCAGTAAAACAGGTCGGAAGGAGCCAGCCATAGAGCATTCCTGAGCCAAAATGGCCTCAAAAATAGTATAACTACTAAAATCGCATAAAAACTATGTCAACCTAAGTTTATGATCATTTTCGAGCCCTTTTGCAAAAAATGTTTGATTCTCATTAATGTATTACCTTCATTTCGCCTCATTTTCCTTATAAACTTGATTATTTTTTCATTCAGAGGAGGGTTCTGACCAGTGATCGGACCGAGGGTACTTTTTGGACCCTCGGCCTCGGCCGAGGCGCCTTAAAATCCTTGCCTCGGCCGAGGGTAATGCCGAGGGTCAAGCTTATATACCTATACCCATAAATAGTGCTCTTAGAATATTTTGTATGCACATGAGCTAGAGAATAATCGTAATATTGAACACTTTATCGAATGTCATTTTCAATAATAGTAGATTAAATGTGTGAAGGATTTATTGAATAAAGTCAGCAGAATGAAAGCATACTTAATTTAACAAGTTGCTGTTGAAGACTTGGAAAAGTTAATGAAAAATATGGCTGAACAAGCACTTAAAAACTTTTATTACTATACATAAATAAGAAAACAGTGTCAAAGAAATAAACGAACAAACGAAATAAGCTAAGTAAAGACAGAACCGTAGCCATTGTCGTGCTCGCTTTTGCGGTAATGCATGTTTAAACACGCTTTTCAGTCATCCAATTCTGGTGTGGTAGGTAATATGACATAAACTGCACTGTACTTTCCGATCATAGTTTCCCAAGGTCCAGAGTTTAGGGAAGGGTGAAATCCCAAATTGGGGGACCAGTAATTAAGTAGTGTCTTTGTATGAGCGAACAAATTTTTGTAGATATTTTATATAAATATATTTTTAAACATACACATTTTTACATACTGCCAGTGTGTGACCTGCAACCGGCATGCAGTCCTAAAAAGTGTTTTTTTGGTGCAAGATACCTTTTTACATGTACAAAAATGGTACCATAAAGTCTTTGAACATTTTGTACACGCAAATTTTTGTGTACTATCATAGCATGGTACAGTAGCGATTTAGTGTGGTAAAACAGGGGTTTTCGACCTTCGGTAGCGTATCTTAGCTAATTCCTGGGTTTCTGAATATTTGACTTTTTTCCATTCTAAATGCAAATTCTATTATTTTAGAGATATATAGGACAGACAATTACTGATGCGCCAAAAATTTTCGGGAATTTTGCACCTTTTTACAATTTTTGTCTCTCAAAAATCTTTGTGCATGTACAAAGACAGTCCTGAAAAGATTCCTGTACATTATGAAAAATCTTTGCCGAATTCAAAAAACCGTGGTCCTAAATGTGATAAAGCGGCCTGAATATAGTTCATAAGATTATTTGGCGCGAAGCGCTGAAATTTTTATGAGCTTTTGATAGAGCTGCACACTTTGCAAATTTTACTACCTGGGTACCCGGCTATTTCATTACCCAGGTACACCCGGGTAGGACCTTAGATAAAAGAGAATGCAGTGAACATCGTTTATTTACGGTTGACAGTGAGGTCTAGGGCGAAGTGATATTTAAGCAGTAAAATTATTGAAAAATTTGTGCAAGATTAAATAAAATCAAGGCTTCAATCTGAAGAATTCGTATGTATTTAATGAAATTTAAGTCATTTTCATAATTTAAAGCCAAAAATTGTGAAGCAGGTTTTGTATCTTCATAGCGTCATTAAAACATTTGAAGCAGGAAAACACATTGACGAAAAGCAATTTTGAAATCAATCGGAAATGAAACTTTATTCAAAAACAAGTCTAAGTCTATCTGGAGCTGACTGCAGAGACGTAGTCAAAATTTTTGGTTCGGGGGGCATAAACGTTTTAGTGTAGAATTTACGGCCTTCCTATTGACAAACAGTTCGGAATTCATAAGTGGCGCAAAGTGTTAAGAAATTTAGTCATTTTTCCACCCTTAACAGTTTGTAGCTCTGTGAATACTAATAATCTGATAGAGCAGGAAATTATCAAATTTGTACAAAACAGTTTTGACAATTCAAGCTTCTAACAAAGAAAACTGCGAATTACTAACTTTGACTGAAGATATTTTGAGTGATTCAGGCTTTTAAACGCAATGCTGGAGCTTTACAAAGAGAAAGAACAGTAACTGGCGGCGCTATGCGCCGGAAAATTTTGACGTTTTTGCACATTAAGCTCAATTTATAACGCTTAAATCATATAAAGCAGACCAAATAGATGCCGGCGCGAAACGCCGGAAATTTTCAGAAATTCCGAACCGTTTTACATTTTACTTTTACATAAAATCTCGTTGCACATGTACAACGAGATTTTATGGCTACGAGACGTCTGAGGTGGCGAGCGGGATCCGGGGCAGAGTCCGGAAAATTTTGTAAAAAATTATTTTAATGTTAAATAGTAAGGTAAAAATTTTCGAAAAATCGGCCAAATCTCGGTTCGGTAGCAAGCCCAGAAACACTTAAAACTGATGAACTCCTACATTGCACAAACAGATCTGAAATGCGTTTTTCGACCTCTGCTAGATACGTAGCGCAGCAACGGGTCGCTGCCAATAAGATGTAGAAAGATGTATCCATAAAAATTTTGATCCCACCGTTTTCAGGCCCATTTGTGGCCTTCTAATTAACAAAATGCAGTCCATAGAACAAGAAATGCGCAAAAACATAAGAAAATTTGGCCATTCCTTCCAATTAAAATAGGATTATGTGTCCTTGTAAAGAGAGATCAACGAAACAAAGAATAGACAAACTGGTACACAAAAGACAAACAAAGCAGAGAATAGACAAACTGGCTAACAATCACTTTCGCACTTTCACTATCATGCTCAACAAGCATGCGCAGTTTCATTAAACGAACAAATAGTGCATTAATTTAATAAAGTGATGTGGAGTGCTGGATTATTTTAGATGATTCAATCTTTTAAATTTGTTGGATCTATACAGCAATAAATAATTATGACTCGCGCGGAAAATTCTGACGTTTTTGCCTTTTTGAACTCAGTTTTCTGGACATATGTACATTATTGCAACAAAAAAATCAACAATATTTTCTGAAAAATTTCGGGGGAAGGTACCCCCAATGCCCCCCTGGCTACGCCTATGGCTGACTGCATTTGGAACATCGATAGGCTTTGAACCAGGTCTAACTAAAACAGTTGCGCGCAAGATGTGAATAAAAATTGCAGTTTAAATTTATATAATGTTCACAGAAGTGAATGCATTATAAAAAAGCGTCGCTAACAGATGATTTCTTGTTTAAATTTGTTTACAATGAAGAATAAGAAGAATTCGGCACAAATAAAATAATGTAACTAAAGAGCTGAATAATGGAATATGCCTAGACGGGATGCACGATATATTGTGATAATAGGAAATATTAACAGACTCGCTATTTAACATTTTACGGTCGATTATATCAAATCACATTTACATTGTGATTCAGTCGCACTTTAGAAGCAATATGTTTCTAGGTTTCTAATTCAATTCTTAGCACATATTGCATAACTGCAGTGCTAATTTTCCATTTTATATTAGGGGATTCGGGTACCCGGGTAGTAAACTTATTTTCTACCCGGGTATACCCAGGTACTCGGGTACCCGTTCGGGTACCCGCGTGCAGCTCTAGCTTTTGATGAAATTTACACATAAAACTTGACTGAGAAAGCTAAAACAACTTGTACTACAAAATCAGAATATTACAGATATTGTAATATGCCAATTAAATCTTGTAATAAGCACTACTGTGCTTAGAAATCCAATGCAACATCAGGATAAATTAGTCAATTTTATCTTTGAACGGCTAAATGTGCTGAGTTATTAAATAGTACTTGTTTTGCATAAAATTTTTAAAAACAGTATAAATGGATACAAAAGATATTTAAATCTACATAAAGATGCCTAGATTACACAAAAATTGATTTTTGAGTGTTTAATGCCTCTGCTTCAATCCAAATACAGTATATTAGCGATATTTTGCCGAAGCTCGAAATTTTTTGAAATTTCCTAAAAAAAATACTGAAAAACGATATAATTAATATCACTTTGTCCACGAAAGTATTTTAACATTGTATAAAAATGGCTCCAAAAAATGTACGAGCCGAAATTGATTTTTGGCAAAAACCTGCATTTATTGGCCATTTTTAGGTGCGTTTTTGCGATTTTCGGCCGAAAATTCGTAATCATTCACGCCCTCTCCCATAAAAATGGCCGAAAACCATACGTATAACAGGAAGCGCTTTGGGGAATTCCCCACCCACCCAGGGTTGGACGTCCTCCCCTAACCCTTCCCTCCAACGTCAGAAAATTTTGACCCACCCTCCCCATTTTTTGGCGAAAATTTGCGCTTTTTTGGCTATTTTAGGTGCTTTTGCCATTTTTGACATAGAATTAGAGTCGCTAATCCCCCACCCGAAATTTCTAGCCGTTACATGTATGCCGAGGAGCCCCTTCCGAAAATTTTGAGCTGTTACATGCATGTTTTATAGTGACAGTTTGTCTATTTACTCTTGCTTACATTCAAAAATACTGTATCACTTCGGGAAATTCTAATAGTTAGCTGCACTTTTGCCATAGTAAAAATTAGGTTCAAAAATATTCAAAAGCTTTTCACCAAAAATCGTCTGACAGTGACTTGAGTCTTGTACCCTGAGAGGGGGGTAATAAACCTCCATCACCCCTCCCTTCGTGAATGTTTGTTTCCGATCCATGTAGTAAGCATGAGAATTAAAACTTAGTCATCACATGAATAATAAATTGGCACTTTGATGTATGTAACTTTGTGTAACTGGGTAAGCGACTGAAACCACAAGAAAAGTCTATAGGTAAAAAATAGCCTTTATACTGCAGATGCATTCTAAATACTTAATATTCAACTGACATATTAAACTTATTCAAATTTGATTTTAACCCTCGGCGCCTCGGCACTTTTCAGCTTCGCCCTCGACGCCGAGGCTCAAAAAAAGCCGAGGCCGAGGCCTCGGTTCTGACTCCAACCCCTCCTCCATGTTCATGTCTGGTTACACTACGGACGCTCTCGTATAGACCACCCGATTTAGACAAACTGAGTCACGTTCATGAAATCAAACTATTTTTAACGCGTAATTTATGATTATTTATAATTTATTAAACTAATTAGTTTCTTTTTAATTTATAATTTATTTATAACTTGATTTACAAATTATTTATAACTTAATTAATAATTAATTTATATGATCTATAATTTAATTAATTAATTAATAATTTATTTTTATACAATTTGTAATTTATGACGCTGAAACAATCCATTGTAGCTCGCGAAATCCCGATTCTCCTCTTCACTTTTTATCTCAAGCACTAAGATACTAGGAAAGAATACATAAGAATTTTTAGAAGACATATAAATGCTCTACGCGCTGAGAACGTGAAATGATTTCTTGAAATTTCGATATCAACTTAAAGAATCATAAATTTTATGCTCAGATTAGTCAATTCAAACCCGGCACTAAAACTGATGATTAGATATTATTTCTGAGTAAATTACAGTCAAGAATCAGATTTAACAGCGAAGAACCATGCTTCCTTCATAGACTTCATAGAAAATTATTTGTCCAGTAGCGCGCAACAAAATGAAAAATGTTCACAGTACAGAGAAATATATGCACACCGATAGCGCAGTTTACACCGTCAAACTTAGTATCTGTCATACTTCTTTAAAAACTTGTCATCAACATTGTCCTAATCGCAGCAGAAGCAAGATATGAAAAATGTAATACTCATACAAATATCTCGCTAAGCCCCAGAAATCTGATGCTGATATGATGCATGTGTGCTATATTTGCATGCACTTGCAAAACAGTTAACCTTCTAAAGAATTTGCGGCTTTCTCATAAAATTTGGCCCGGGTCCATTAAATTAAGTTTGTTTTAGAAAACGAGGAAACGATGTTAAAGTATTCTAAAAACTAAGGAAAGTTTGAGAAACCATCAATCAAATCTATTATCAAAAACTTTATTTATCGAAAGACAAAATTTTACCTGATTCGTGTTACCATTAACGCCACGTCTGCCGTAAATAACAAACACATTTCACAGCACGAAAAACCATACAAATGTACACAATCGTCAAACTAAACAAAAAACGAACATCTAGCAAAAACTGCATCCTATTCTTGAGGCCAAGCTTCAGAATTTTTCGAAATATAACTACGTATGCTTTGAACTTGAATGAATTAAAAACTTTCGAATAGCATGCTAATGGGCTGTAGATATAGAAAAATATGCATTTAATACAACAGCTTATTGTTTTCCTTTGCCGTTAAGAAAGCAACGCGGTTTGTTCGAAGCTTGGAATCTGACGTAAACGTAAAAAATAGCTTGATAAAACGTGGACTTATTGTTTATCGTACAATTCTCTGACATATCAAAAATAAATAAATAGTCTGATGCAAAACATGAGTTTTTCCTGCTGAACCATTTACTTTTTTACAAATCTCGTTAGGTTTAGCTGGACTAGTGATTTAAGATACTGCATGATTTTGTCTTTATATCTTTACTTAAGCCATAGTCAACGAGCATATTAATACATCTTTTCACATATACGTATATATGTATGTGTACATATGTATATACATAGGTCCATTAATCATTTTCGGAAAATTTTAAAACCAGGGTTTTAAATTTCAGGCCGAACAATCGAGAGTTAAGACAAGAAAAAGGGGCAGCTTCAAGTTTATGATCTGTCTGAATGCATTATAAGTGAACCAAATAAGCTAAACTTCTGATTCTCAAGAACGAGATAAAATTAACTGTCCAGTAGCGCGCAACAAAATAAAAAATGTTCACAGTACAAAGAAATATATGCACACCGATAGCGCAGTTTACGCCGTCAAACTTAGTATCTGTCATAACAAATCATACAAACTTACGTAGTTCGAGCAGAAAAGGAGTTGCGTAAAAACAGGCATTGCGGCTCCATTAAACAAAACGTTTCCATTCATAAGCATACATGTAATGACTCGAAATTTCAAGAGGTAAATCCCGATAATTTTTAAAGGGGAAGGAATCAACGACCTCCAATTTTCGGCCAAAACTGCCAAAAAAACACCATAAACATGGCAAAAAAACGTACGTTTTCGCCAAAAATCGGGATCGGGAGGGTCAAAATTTACTGACTTCAGGGGGATAGGGGACGAGAGACTTGGAGTGAGAGGGGGTCGACCGGCTTCCGGCGAGGGGGGCCCTACCCCCGTTATATTTACGTTCATGAGAAGAGATTATAAAATTTGTGAAAAAACTATCGAAATCATCGCTAGGAAAATAAATTGCGAACCAACATACTCAATCGATCGTTCGAATTAATACAAAAAGCGCGAAAATCGGCCAGCATAGCGTTCAAAAATTTTTCATCGCCTGTCGTGGATGATGAACAGTACCTTCGACCCAGGGCGTGATTCCATTTCCACAAAAATCCACTCGTACCCCTCAACATTAAACTCATGCCCGCCGATGAGTGAAAGAAATGCTGTTGTTCGTGCATATCGTAAGACATTGGCACGAAGCCGAATCTAGATAAAAAATGATGCAGTGGGTACAAAAGAAAAAAGGAATTTTTTCCGGGAAAAACAGGGCTAAATTAAAGCTGAAAAACAAATTATTCCAATTGTTTTTTGTTACATCGCTGAATGTAAAAACAAAGATAGACAGACTTCCGCCAATCATTCAGAAGAGCATTTTTGGAAAGCAACGCAAATTCTCGTTATATCGTGCAACATATATCTCTTAACAATAAATAGCTTGCAATATGCCACCTTTGTCCGCAAATAATAGGGCAGCCCACTAATTTAATCTGATTATTCGCCCATATATGGACATTACTTAGCTTTATTGTTATCTTAATGATCTTTGGGGATTTCTCACCTTCCAGAAATTTTTTCACCCCCCCCAGAGTTCCCAATTTTCCGAAAAAATTCACACAAAAGGTGCTGTTTCAGCTACCAATCTGTTTGCTCAAACAAAAGTGTCAAATTTTCGGCGCTTCGCGTCATATACTAACTTTTCGACTAGGCATATTTCGTGCAATTCACTCGAATTTTTTTGAATGTTTTTTAAACTTTTTTTGTTTTCACGTTCTAAAAAAGATACAGCATCGCTGATAAACGCAAAAAATCATATTTTTGACGCGTACCCATCGTTCTTGAGCCCGAAAACGCTCTTAGAAAATCTTTTTGTTCAATTTCTAGAATTCCCAAGCAGTGCATGTCTGATTATCACCGTAATGACAAAACTGTAACATAACATCGAATGCTGATCACCTGCTCAAAATTTCCAGCCTTAAACGGTCTATTTGACCCTGAGTTAAATGCGCGATTGCGGGTTGGCTTAGAGCCAAAAATATCGGACACCGCAGCGGATCCGATTGAGGATCTTCGGGTAAGGCAAAAAGATGTTTGGGGACTGGCAGAAGGCAAAGCGGGTAGACGACCGACTTGCGGTGCAGCTGCATTATACAATCATATACAATAGCACCAGTTGCGACGAACCATTGAAAGTTCACTTCAAAAACGCAACCGGGCCAATAACACGCGTTTAGACGTATTTGTCCCCATTCTTGCCGTTCACTGCGTCGAGAAGGATCGAAAAAGAACTTGTAGGTTCTAGATGACAATATAAAACATTTAAACCCAATCATTCAAAATTTTTCAAATTTTTTTCTAATCATCCTCTTGAATTTCCTAAATTACAGAGCGAATCCATATGTATAACATTAAGCGATCATTAAAAACCCGAAAATCAATCTTTAAAAATAACAATTTATTATAAATGAGTCAGAAAAGATTATTTATGACTTATGATGGTACTGAACTGACAAATATTCTGTACATTTCATTTAGATGTTGAAACGGATATTTAGTGATCCGCAATTCAGAGAAGGATAGTTTTGAATTCACAGTGTATAAATCAAGAAAAACTAATGTGCTCCTGCTTCTTCAAATTCACCCAACTAAATAAACAATCCAATAAGAGGTTATGGACCAATAAGCGTATCATAATTTATTGGCTTGGCACATGATAAGGCTATAAACAGGGCGGGCCAAAAAAGGCTACACCCAAATTTGTAAATAAAATTTTAAATCGACTTCCATCGCGCTACAGCAATTTGTTTATACCCTATTTCGACATTGTTTTAAAGCCGGAAGCTTTTTCGGTTCTATCATGAATTTGTTCACCCTTTCGACGATATTTTACAGTTTTTGCACCTAGTAGGAAGCAACCGACCCATTCTGGGGTTCAACCAATGTGCCAAAAATGTTTTTAACTGGAGATGTTGTCAAAAAAGGGAATACTTGGTAATGAAACACAATGTAGAAACTATTGGGTTTGAAGAATACCAAAACAAGGGGGTATACAAATCGCCATAGCGCGCGAACCGCTGGCTGTTGGCCAAAATTTTTCATACGCTTCGAACAAGGACATTTTTATTTATCTAATGAAACTGGTTTTAAAGTTTTATGACAGCATTAAGTCAAGCTATGATGTAATTTCAGGGTGTAGCCTTGTTTGGTTCACCCGGCATGTAACCTAAGCTATCAAGGAAAATATACAATAAATAATACAATTAAAAGAATTTTGAAAAGTTTACAGATGACCAGGTGTTTAGGCAAGGAACGAAAAAATTTTGCTTTAATATAGACACTGAATCAATTAACGAATTTGCAGTCGCTAAAAATATTTTTCGAAGTGTACTTAACGCTAGTGTCACAAGATTCTAGGCGGGATATTAATTCAATATTTAAGAAGGAAGGGAAGCGAATGTGCAATTTTTTCAGTCGGAAAATTTTCAATTTGCCAATTGTGCAAAAACTTATTTCTGATCAGAAACAAATTCAAGTTGAGGTACTAAATACATAGGTAGAGCGATGAAGATGAAGTAACGAATTTGTTAGATTATGCATAATAATTAATTGACTAAAGTACAACTGCATTCAATAGCAAAATAAACAAAGTCGCAAATTTTCGAAAAAAACAAATACAAAACCTCACAATTTAAACGATTATACAAAAAAAGCTTATTTTTGATATGAAACACATACATAAATTTAGTTTAAGGTACAGAGGTAAAGATGAAATAGAAAACGTCTTAAATAATAAAAAATTATATTATACAATTTATTAAAAACAGTGATGAAGCAGCAGGCTAAAGTACAATACCATTTAATAACAAAATGCCGTATGTACATACTTACTGTAAAAAATGTTGATATGATGTATGTACGTATTAAGTTGGTTTTTGTCGTCTTTCTTAACGACGTTTTACAATTGCATTTATCTAAATGAAAGCATGTATTATAATAATAATATTAATAATAATTATTATATAATAATCATTATTATTATTATTATTATTATTATTATTATCATTATTAGTATTATCATGTATACATACGTTAGACATTAGAAAACGTGAACCTGAACTGTCGATCGCTAGTATTCGATGACGTGTCCGATTGACAGGGCTTGTCCACGAAAGCAACTTCGTACACGTTATTAGTAGAATTATTATTAGCCGAAAGTCTGCTATTAGAATACACATTGTCTCCAGCTGCGACGAAATAATACAAATAGAAGCCGTAGACGAATCGCCGATGTTCCGGCCCGCTCACGTGACAAATTTTATTCTCGGCCAATAGGCGTTGAGCGTACGCCGCCGCCTGTTCGACGTTGGTCAGATCGCTCACGTGACACATCAGCCAATGGACGAATTCGGCGCCGACGAATAATCGATCGGACGGCCATTTTTGAATCGACGAATCAGGATTGCCGAAGATCGACGACGATTGGATAAAATTAAGAGCGTGTCTAGAGTTCTGAGTATCGGCCAATAGGAGTATTTTGTTGGTTTCCTGCGAACCGAATAGCAAATCTTCGTGAGATCGCGCGCGGAGTCGTTCGATATTAGCCGGACGTCGAATACGATTCAAAATTTCCATAAATTTAATAAAGCTGTTTAATAACCTCAGCGAGCAAAGATCGGGCGACTCGGTGTCGCGGTAAATGTCGCACGTTTCCGATTGGTTGTTCAAAATAAGGGACGTGGCCGGGTGATAGCTCGGCAAAAGGAAGAACCGGGCCTCCTCCCAAAATTTTGAATCCCTGCCGGGCGAATAATCGTCCGTTTCGCCCTGCGACACCACCAAATTGTCTATGTTGCTCCAGTTCATTTTCTCCAAATGTTCGTGCTCGAATCTGGTCGTCGTTGATTGGTAGCAGTTGGAATCGGGGACCTATGCGATCGCACGTAGGCATAATATTTATGTATAAACAGAATCAATTTTGTTAGGCCAAATTTTATTTATCATTTTCAATTTACCGTCCACAACAACAAATAAGACCGCTTTTTGCTTTAGTAATAAGAGCATATTAAAAAAGACAAGTACGCAATCAGTAAGACGCAAATCAAAAATTCATGATCAGGCCAATGATGGTTTGAAAATAGAATGAAAGAAATCAAACACACGTTACATAATAATAATAATAATAATAATAATAAAGATAATAATAATAATAAGGATAATAAAAAAAATAATAATAATGAAAATAATAATAAAGATAATAATAATAATAATAATAATAATAATAATAATAATAATAATAATAACAATAATAGCAATGATAATTCACTCAGATATAAACGCAAAGGTAGAACGTCAAAAAGAAAAATGACATAGTTTGTAAATATAGATTGCGAAAATCGTGGAAACGCAAAGAAATAACATATTGCGTTCACGCGTGTCCCATCAAAAAACTTCTGAAAATATCATACAATGCATGTTATTACATTGTTGCATAACAGTACTACTTCTTTTGAAAACAAGGTAAAAAATAACTAATTCATAAGCGAATCGAGGCACCTTTTCATGTTTTCTAACGAAAATGTACGCTTTGTGTAAGCCAACTTATACGTAGATTACGTTAGATGAAAAAACGAAGAAATTGATAAGTTCAAACACTTGAAATGGACTGTTTACCATCAAAATAAAGCAATGTGTATTCTCTTCGGAAGTAGAAATCGTTGAGCGATTGGCACGTAATTAAGTTATAAAAATGCTCATCTTACCGACACACAACGTTGCAACACGGCTAATTATTTTTCGGATTATTTACTTTTCATTTTCAGTTTTATTTTTAATTATCTTTCAATTCGATTATTATTATCATTATTATTGTATTACTATTCATAGATGGGCAAGGTAGCAAGGTAGAGGTGTTCAGAGGGAGGGGGGGTGAAATCCAAAAATCGTCATACAGTGAATTGTGATCATTTGTTCTTGTGCAGAATCGCTTTGTACGGTCCCAAAAGTCAATGCGCATGCTGTATGTACATGTATGTTTTAGGGACTATGAAATGGTATTATAGCACGTTATGCGCGGCAAAGTGGGTTTCTTTACTCTTCTTTATAACGTTTCGCCAATTTATGCGATAAAAAATACAAGAAATTATCAATCCGGCGTGAAGCGCCGGAAAATTTTGGTACTTGACCGTTTTCAGGCAGAATTTTCGGTCTTTTCCTACAATTATATCGAAAGTTGTACTGCTGCACCTTACGTTTTTTCAAAATTGCCCGACAGTACGTGATTTTCAAAAACCTGAGGTAGGGGCAATATCCTACCTCACCCCCTATGCCCATGTATGACTATTATTATTATTATTATTATTGTTATTATTATTATTATTATTATTATTATTATTATTATTTTGTTGTTGTTATTATTGTTATTATTATTGCTGTTATTATTATTATTATTATTATTATTATTATTATTATTATTATGATTATTACCTGGCATTCGTACAAACAAGAAAAACACTTGAGCGGATACGAGTGACGTGGAAAGAACTTTGTAACGTATATACATTGGCCGACCAGCGACAGACGATGATAAATACGACTGATACTCAGATAACACACTTTTTCTGGCACCAAAGTTGGTCCGCATCCAGCAGCGATGGCAGAGTTTAGCATATCCAGAGGCAAAAGTACAACCTGCGCAGAAAAGACTTTCGAGAAAAACAGGTTGAACATAATGCGCATAATAAAACATGTTTTTATAAGCAGGCTCAAGTATGTACGTACATACATACATTTATAATATGCGAAAAAATTCTGCAAGACTTAGACATGCGTACGGATAACTCAGCAGTACATACTTACGGGCATATGGACCCCATAAGAAAGAACTAGGAGGATTACATGTATGTAAATAATGAGCAAGTTAAAACCGAATACGGACGAAAATCGAATTTGTGTGCTTCAATGCGCTAACAAGTTGTACGTTGTACATATACGTCGTATACAATATATGTAAGAGGGGGATGGGGGATCCCCCACACCGTCGGATGTCCCCTTTATCTCTCAAAGTCGGAAAAATTTCAGACCCCTTCCCTGATTTTTGGCAAAAGTTGAAAGTTTTGGCCTTTTTAAGTGTTTTTTGACCGTTCTTTTGGCCAAGAATTAATTGGAGGTCTTCTACTACCCCCTCCCCAAATGGCCCGGGACTCCCACCTGAAACATTTCGAGCCGTTAAATGTGTGCGTCGTATACATCTGAGCATAGGCGCAGGGGAAATATGGAATGGAGGTCTTGTCAACACGTTGGCGTGGGGGGTTGAACCCCGAAAAGTTGAAACCCCCCACCTCCACCGCAGATTACTGTAGGACCCAGAATTCAATTTTAAGTAAAATTTTTGGCTATTTCACCTAAACAGACCCCCAGAATTTTCTTGCTGCACATGTATGGTCTACTGGACTCCAGAATCCGGCGGATTCCGAAGAGAATCGATAAACCCAAAAATTAAATTTTTGGTGCAATTTAAAGCGATTTTTCCCCATCGGACCCCCCAACCGAATTTGGTTGCTGTCCATGTACAGTATGCATCTAAGTAAAAAATGTGAGCGTGACTAAACGAAAACAATTTCCGTACACACTGAATATGTCTAAATTGATCTCAGCTTTTCAATCTTTTTCATTAGAATCTTTTATCAATATTTGCAATTTGTTGATCGACTCATTAAAAGGCTTAACGTTAATCTGACTAGAATCCTGGTCTAGTCTAAAGAATTTAGACTAAAAAAGAACAATCGATGGATAGCATAAAACAATTAGCTGTTAACCGACCTGAAAACCATGTTGCAAACGTTGAGCGACCAGTTCGTTAAAAATGCATATTCGGAAATCGACATCAAATGTCATGAAGCTATCCATGCCATTGGATGGCACGCAAAGAGGGGCGGGGCGACACCAAGTTTCTCGAACGGAATCGTCCAGCAAGATGGTGTGTTCGGAGAAAAAATAATCGTACCTGTAGCGTAAGCGTTTCAAAAGAGATTTAGGGCATCTACTGTACGACTTTGTACTGACTTCTACCAATAGACTAAAAATGGAAACCATGCAAAAAAATTAATTAATTTCTGACCACTGTTTTTTGTATGAGACAAAAATTTTGAGGCTCGCATAAAGATTTTCGGAGCCATCTTTATACAATGTACAAAGACTTTCTGGAGCAAAGCAATAGTAATTTTAACACTTTTTTAAACAAAATTTTAAAAAATTTTCGGCGCTTCACGCCGAATATCGTAATTACAATCAATTTAGCTCCAAGCGCGGGCTTTCAACACTTCAAAATCTGTCTTTGTTTAATTTCGAGCATCTTTTTCACATAATTTAACATCTTTTTCATCTATCTCAACTGTTTTTTTACAGATTTTATGTAGAAAATATGAACTAAATGACAACTTTGCACTGTTTTCTGCCATTTGAAAATAAAATTGATTTTTAATCTTTGTTTTTAATTGAATTTTCAAGCGAATTGGTGTCTATCATGAGATACAGTCAGCATATTGCAATCGCTGTATTATTTCTGATTCTGTAACACAATTCATTTTAGTTTTCTGAATCCCAGGTTCGAATCCTGGCAGCCAAATGTTTTTCGCTATTCATTCAACCAAAAACTTGAAAATTTCGGCGCTTCGCGCCGAGCCAATATAATCTGCTGAATTTAGGACAAAGTAACACTTTTTGTGAAGCATGCGGGTCACGCTTAACAGACTAGTAGTATGTAAAAATGTGTATTTTAAATAGTAAATCTATATATTATATGTAAAAAAAATTTTCGCCCATACAAAGACTTTTCCGGAGATCTTTGTAAATGTACAAAGAAGCAAGCTCGTACAAAAACAGTGTTCTTGACATGTAAATACGTCAGGATATGGAAAATCCAACTCTAGACCCGCAGAAGGGAAATACGAACATTTTCTACAGATATAAGGAAAAGAAAATTAAGACCAACAAGAATAGACATTAAAACTTTTCTGACATAGTGATCAAAATTGACTAGAGAGTGTAAATTAAGATATACGTGCACGCACATACAAATCTATTTACATATTAAGCTATTTGAGCATACATGTACAAGATTTTTAGGGCCATTTTATAAAGTAAAACTCTACAGCTGTTTTCCCGAAGCCGCAAGTTTATCACCTTGATCGGTCATGCCATGCTCCTATAGTCACTTTTATATGCATCTATGTACTTTATTCAACTTCAACTTCGTACTAATTTGGCTTTGTGCTAGAATATGCATCTCAATGAGGTGAGAACAGAATGCAACGTAAAACTCAAGATTTAAGTCAATATATCATATTATCTTAGTGGATAAAGGGTAGAAGGGGACCGCAAGTCTATCAACTTTATCCCTAAACTTTGGGCCTTCATGACTAAAATTTTCAAATTTTGAATTAGGACCGTTAAGGTCTGCACATTTCACCTTTTCTTCACTTTTCAATCGGAAGGTAGATTACTATTAGTCTCATGGAAATGAAAAAAGGCGCACCAAATCAAATTTTTAAACATAATGGATATATTAACATAAAGGACGTATATATATGCATGTAACGGCTAGTGATCGACCGGGGCGACTTTTTTGGCCGGGGCCGGGGCGGTACCGGGGCTGGAAAAAAATCCCCGGCCCCGGCCCGGGCCGGGGCCGGGGCCGGGGCTGGCCGGGGTCAGACAAGGAAAATATTATTGCATGACACATACTTGGGGTGGGCATAGGAAAAGAAATAATGAGCGACTGCTCCATTCAGTAGTAAATGGCTAGCGCAAAGTTAGGTGCGCCTTTTCATATCAAGTTTTATTACTATTTATGTCACAAGAAACAAATTTAGTTCAGTGTTTCATTGTCTGAATCATCAACAAAGTCATGTCGCTACTATTAGCACACTCTATATCATTTGAATCTTCGCTACTGCTACTGCTGCTGTAGCGATTGGATGCAATAGGTATTGGATGTAATAAATGAGACATCACACATTCCCATAAGGGGAGAGGGGTATAACCCCCTCAGGGTCCAAGACACAAGTCACCGTCCGACGATTTTTGGTGAAAACCTTTTGAATTTTTTGAACTTAATTTTTTAGTATGGCAAAAGTGTACCTATCTATTAGAATTTCACGAAGTGGTACATTATTTTAAATGTGAGCTAGAGTAAATTGAGAAACTATCACAATAAAACATGCATGTAATCGCTTAAAATTTTATGAGGGTCCCTCAGTATACATGTAACGGCTGGAAATCTAGGATAGGGGTCCCTCGCCATTTTTAGAAGGAGGGGGTTAGCGACTAAATCAAAAATGGTAAAAACACATAAAAATAGCAAAAAAAGCGCAGGTTTTTGCCAAAAAATGGGGAGGGTGATTAAATATTTTCTGACTTTCAAGGAAGTTCGGGGCTTCAAAGCGTCGATGGGGGGTGGCCCAAACCCCCGTAACTTGTATATTTCTCGGCCATTTTCAGGGGAAGGGGGGCTACGCGGCTCCATTTTTGCAGCCGCTTACCCCCCCTGAAAATCTTTAAAATTGTAGAATTTGCAATAAGGAATTTTACACCTTTTTACAGTTTTCTCCAAAAATCTTTGTACATGTACAAAGATGGTCCTGAAACGTCTTTGTACATCAGCAAAAATCTTCGCCAAATACAAAAAAATTGTGGTTCTAAATGTGATAATTCGGCCTGAATTTAGTTGATATATTAGTTTGGCGCGAAGTGCCGAAATTTTTATGAGCTTTTGATGGAATTCACACATAAAACTCGACTGAGAAAGCTAAAACAACTTGTACTACAAAATCAGAAATATTACAAAAATTGTAATATGCGAATTAAATCTTGTAATAAGCAACACTGCGCTTAGAATGGAAAAATGGAAAAATGTCAAATATTCAGAAACCCAAAAATTAGCCAAACTACTAAAGGCCGAATATGTTCTACCACATCGAAATCGTTACTGTACCATATTAAAGTATACAAAAATTTGCATGTACAAAACAGTGTTTTTTTGTATCCGCCAAAGATTTTTCCCGATGTACAAAGACTTTTCAGGACAATCTTTGTACATGTACAAAGATTTTTAAGAAGATAAAAACTGTAAAAAGGTGGTAAATTCGAAAAAATTTTCGGCGCTTTGCTCCGATTTGAAAACTTGTCTGTCCTATATATCTTTAAAAGGGCAAAATTTGTACAGTCGAACTTCGATAATGCGTACACGGGATAATGCGTTTTCTCGCATAATGAGTACAGTATTGCTAGGTCCGGACCGAAAGGCCATGTAAAACATAAGGCAATAGCATGGGATAATGCGTACTCGGTTAATGCGTAATGCGTACAGCCGATTTCATCCATGGGCCCATGCCTGCATGTTAAACTACCCGGCTTAATGCATACAACATGTATTTTTTCACCTCAGATAATGCGATCAGCTCGAAATGTTTGCGTCTCTCTGCTATCTTTGATGTGCATCATTTTAAATTTTGATACATTTTCTTTTTCTACTAAAGTTCCTTGTTTATACGAGTACTTTGGTCAAATTGACTTATGTGTTGTGCGAGCCTGTTTTCTCAAATGTGTATAATTTTTAGTCTGGATCTTTAGCTTTCTTTGAAAAGCTTAGAATTCTAAAGTTTTAGGGGAATTAAGCCTTAAACGAATTGTTATTTTTGATTGGTCATGGCGTTTTCAAAAAACGAAGTTTCTCTGGGGACAAATTTAAAAATGTTGACAAATCACCGCAAGTTCTGTGGTTATGCGAAAACTTTAGGCACATCGAGATGAGTGTTGCGCCTATTTGTTTTTAAAATGTGCATAATATTTAGTTTCGTGACCTGGACGATCTAGGAGAAACAGAAACGGTTCCGACTTCCGAGCTATCAGGATTTAAAACTGAGTATATCGAACATACGAATTTAATGGCACAGGACAATTGTGACACAAAGTTGTTCAGCGAAATGAATGATATCGAAAATTTTTGTGACTTTAAGCGTGAAAATATGTTAAAGCAGACTTGTATTGCTATATTTTTCCTAAAAAAATGATTTTATCGCATAATAGTGTATTCCTTGTTAAAAATCCGGGGTATTCGGATAATGCGTGCACTCGGATAATGCATACAGAAGGGCTTGGTCCCTTGGGTGTACGCATTAAGCAAGTTCGACTGTATTTAGAATGGAAAAATGTCAAATTTTTAGGCGCTTTGCGCCGTTTTGAGACAATTTTAGTAATTTTTGGCGTTAGAAACCCAGAAATTAGCTAAAATATACAATCAAAAATCAGAAGACCCTGTTTTACCACACTAAAATCGCTACTGTACCATATTATAGTAAGCAAAAATGTTTGAAAATATATTTATATAATATAGCTACAAAAAATTTGTTAGCTCATACAAAGACCTTTTCGGAGATCTTTGTACAAGCACAAGAGGCTCGTACAACAAAATAGAGTCGGCTAATAATAGTCCACCACTTGATTTTCTGGTCCTCCAATTTGGGATTTCATCCCCCTCAACATTGGACCTTAGGAAACTATTTGAGACATATTAAGTTTATCGGATCGGACGCAATTCTGTAGCGTAGTTTACATTCGCCTATAATTAACCTCCATCCTAATAACTATTACAAAAGAAACGCGTTTTAAAGCCCGTGGTTCCCATTCAATTGAATGTAAAAGTGTTTTTTGTAAAAATAGTTTGTCGAAAACGCACAATTTCCAACTAGAAATAGAACGTATTTGTCAACTCTAAATTTTTTAGCCATGGGTATGAATGAATGAGTTAAAAGTAGCATTTAGTTTAAATAAGTTAAGTGGAGGAATCAAAAACATGCAGATTTTCCTGAACATTTTTTCAGTAGAGGATTAGGTAAGTATACATATGGTCTAATCAGTACAGTTCTCAAAATTAATACTTGCTCATTGATAAATAAGTGCCAGTATCACAGCCTGTATCAAAATACGAATTACACTAAATTTTTCCCCGGCCCCGGCCATTTTTTGACCTTGCCCCGGCCGGGGCCGGGGATGCTCAAAAATGGCCGGGGATTGCCGGGGCCGGGGCCCCGGTCGATCACTAGTAACGGCTTGAAATTTTGGGAGGGGGGTCCCCGGCCATTTTCAAGGATGGGGGTAAACGACCTCTAATTTTGGGTCAAAACGGCCAAAAACACCTAAGAACGGGAAAAATCGCAAGTTTTCCCAAAAATTATGGGGTCGAAAGACTTAGGGGGATTAAAGGACGACCAACTTTGGGTGGTGGATCCCCCATCCCCTGTTTTGTATATGTCTGTCAACGCAGGCCCGTATCCAGGGGGGGGCCTTCCCCCCCCCCCGAAATGGGAAAAAATTTTGTTTTTCCCAAGGGTCCCCCAAAGGGAAAAATTAAAAAATTGGCGAAGTGGGTCTGAAACACTGCCAAAAACAGGTTTTTAGCGTACTTTTGAGCTAGTAAACTCAATTTTCCGCGCTTCGCCGATTTATTGTTTATGTAAGGTTTTGTCTTCTAAACCGCTGAAAATCGCTCAAATTTGAGTTAGACATAGAGAGTATGTAAATTTATTTCTAACGCTTTGCGCCGGATTCATGGTTTAGCTATAGTTTTTGCCTTCTAGTTCACTCAAAACAGCTCAAATTTGAGTTATGACATGGAAAACATGAAATTTTTCCGGCGCTACGCGCCGTATTTATTGTTTATATAGGTTTTTTGTCTTCTGACTCGCTCAAAACCGCTCAAATTTGAACTTGACATGCAGAATATTGTCAATTTTTTTCGGCGCTTGGCACCGATATATTCGTTATCCATATTGTTTTCTCTTTAGCACAATGATTAGGTATAAAGGCAAGGATAAGAAATAATTCGTCGATTAAGTGATGAGAAATCAGCTTAAATGATAAATTTGCTGTATATCAATATGAAATAAAGTAAAAATTTTTTAATTTTTTTTGTTGAAATTTTTCTTCACCGTCGCATAGAGCTCGCCGAGATACGTTCAAAACTGTCTTTATTCTCACTATCTCCTAATGGTTCTCGAGATATCTGGCCTCAAAAATTTTCGGCCCCCGAAATAAAATCCTGGATACGGGCCTCTGTGCACGTATACATGTAACATTCAGAAACATCCTCAGTTTTTCAGAATATCTTTTTCTACTAGACTCTATTCGTATTCCATTTTCGGCATACCTCTAGCATACGTAATGAGGAATTTTTCACAGAAGTGTTCGTAAAAGTCGTTAAGTTCGTCAGTAAAGTTCGTCAAAATTCGTTCGTAAAGCCAAAAATATGCATCATTTAGTGAAGAATCGTGTGCATATTTAAAAAGAATGTCGTACTTTAATGAACGAGCGTCCGGAAAAAAGTCGGTTGTGATCGGTAAACAAGCTGGAATAATTATTGATTTCCAGTCAGTTCCAATTTCGATATCCGGATTCCATTGCTCTTCACCCGTGCAGCCCCAGGCCCAAATTAGCGTCTTCCCTGTTGGAAAATTATAACTTATGTCAAGTAAATTAAAAATCAAACAAGAAGCACAAACTTCAGTTGGTATGGTCATGATACAATATAAAAAAGTGTAATTGAACATGTACTGGTAACGGCACGAAAGTTTGTGTGGAGGGTTGTCGCCGGTCATTGGGGCAGGGGAGAACGATCTCCAATTTAGGGCCAAAATGGCAAAAAACACCAAAAATGACCCAAAAAATGCAAGTTTTGGACAAAAATGGGGGAAGGGGGCAAAAATCCTTTTTTTGAAGATGGAGAGACGGCCAATCCCATCTTCCTGTTAAACATATATGAATTAATAGCTACTGTTTAGCGTATATAGTACTCAAAAAAGATACGGAACATTGGTTGACCACGCCAATTCTAAGAGTATTTTCAGCAAAAATATGTAACAAGGTAGGGATCTTCAAATAAAAATGACAACGAAAAAAATCCGATGTTCCAACATTGAACACCATGATGACGAGCAAATTATGCAGGATCCAGAATTTTTAATAAAAAATCCAGGTCTTCAGCAATTTCTGCTAAAACGGTTTTATTCGAAAGCAATTTGGAAATATCAGATATTCATCTCAAATTAGCATTCTCGCGAAAGCGCCATTAGTTCACCTTTATTAGCCAACGACGAGCTCGTGCTACCGATTAATTGAGTTTCCTTTAACGTAATTAATTTATCCGGCGATTTTTGGCGCATCGCAACGATTTCGGCCGAATCGTTTTCCGTATCAATCGCAACCAAAGGAGCCTCGGGCACTTCAGTTGGATCGGGTTCCTCCAAATTCGCATAAAATACAGACGTACCTCAAATAAGAGAACAAAGATTTTAAAAGTGAACAGGGCCGTATTTACGTGGGGGGGGCAAGAGGCCGCCCCCTTGTGTCCCAAAAAATTTGGAAGGATAATTAATGCACGGAAGGATAAAAAAATTGTGTCCTTGTCATTAAATCTTCAGATTTTCGGCGCTTTGCGACATTTATGTGAAGTAATTTTTTATAATATTGTCTCAAGCACGACTCGAAAAGGACACTTTTTATAGCGCGTTAAAAGATAAGATTTGTTTGAAAATGTCTAACTTTTTATATTAGATAGAGCATATTTAAAAACGTCGGAAAATATGGCTCTTACAAGCTATACCAGGGAAGTTTCCGAGATATAACCCAATTAATTTTGGCACTGTTCTCCTGGAGGTATCCTGGATATGGGCCTGATAGTAGTGACGGAGCAGTCTTTTCATTGCAGGTGACTAAATTTTTGTAGAGAAATTCTGACCGGCTGCATGTGCCTCAGCTATCAAAATACAGCTCGCTTATCATATAAAACACGAAACAAATTATTTTATTGCCTTCTGATTCATGAAACACGAATGTCGGCCAAATTCACACCATGTTTGCAATTGTTTATATAAATCCTTAAAATATCTGTGGAATGTACCGGTATATCGAATAAGATATCATATAAATACAGAATTCAAATGAAGTTCTTTTGCTACAAAAAAGATATAAAAATTCATCGGTCCCGCAAACTAAAATTTCAAATATTGAAAAATTGACAAGGAGGAGATACATGATAATAATAATAAAAAAATACGTGGAATAAGAATATAATACATAAAGATAAAAATACAATTTAAAACAATCATTAAGTTTAAGGGCGAGTTTTGTTTAAGATCCTGGATCGCTTCTTGTTTAACTTTGCGACGTACATACATATCTCAGAGAAGAATAAAATTAAAAAAGGTAATACTGTAGAACAAAAAATCTGTCCTCAAATAAAAGCAAAAACTAAGCTCATATCATACTGCGTATACTTAACCAAAACAATATATGCATATGTGTTTTATGTGCTTGCAGCCACTTTATCAGATCAATTTATCGCTCATTACTTCCCTCGATAATGTAAGACATTATCTAAAATTATCTATGCCCGATCGAGTTGCACTTACCGAAATGTTTTAGCTAATCAAAACATGATCTGAATTAACGCAATATACTCGCAAATAAAAAGAAACGGTAAGCATGCATGAGCATAAATGTTTAGAAATCTCTTTCTGAAAAATAAAATTATTTCAATCTTTCCTTATCGTATCTACGAGGGTTGTTATGTAATTAAGTTCGTGTTAGCTGTCTAATAACTTTTTCTGTATAAGAGATATCAACATGTGGTTTTTTGCATATGGTGACACAAGTTCTGCTTTCCGTTACTAGAGTCCCCATTTTTTCCATCTTTTTCCGCCTTTTCTAGAAAAAATTCTTTCTTTAGTTAAGCAAAACAACTTTTATCTTATACGCAGCTTGGACACTGATTAGCATTTGATCTCAAAATTTCGGTAGAACAAAGTCAGTTTATGACTTTCATTGATGCACTACCAAAAACCCCATTGTGATTGATTTTCTCTTTTTAGTGATGCATTTTTCGTTAAAACTCAATTTTTTGCGGGTTTTGACAAAAAATTTGCTTCATCACAAATGCACGTTTTGTGAACAAAAAATATTCTAAAAAGTGCTTTACAACGTTGGATACTCTCAGCTAAAATATCTATCCTTTTCCTTGAAGAATGAAGTCATGGGACCTTTTGTTTAGGGCTATGTATGTTTTCAATCAATTTTTAATCTATGATAAAACAAAATTATTTTACTCGAAAGCGGAAAAAAGATAAGAAGAAATGATGAGTTCAGAGATGTAAAGCAGAAGTTGCAGAATAACGAGCAAAAAACCGCGTGTTGATAACTCTGATAGAAAAAAGTTATTAGACAGCTAAAACGAACTTGATCAACAACCCTCGTAAATACGTACATAATTGAATTAATAGTCTCAATTCGCCATAACTTCAGGTAAACCCATGAAATTTGGCACAAACCTAAAGCGCATTGTATGAAAATTAAAAAAAATCATGCCATATTGTGACAGCTGAAAATCCAGAGCTCACAGTAATACGATTTTACCGGCAACTGAATGATGAGCTTGTTTAGACAAGCCCCTCGAATCCACAGGAAAAACGTGAATCCATCGTCTTCTATTCGACGTTATTCGAACTGAAAATTCAGACGGCTTGAAAGGATTTATCAACGGCCTGCGAACCTCTTCTGGTTCCAGCGTTGAGGACATCAACTTCGAATGCACTCGACCTACATACAGAAAGCATGTACCTGAACTGACTGAAAAGCATGCAGTAACAGGCAGTATGGGATACCAGAAACGGGCTATCCATACATGTAAGAGAGGGGGATGATCGGGATCCCCCACCCAAAGTCGGCCGTCCCCCATTCCCCCAAAGCCAGAAAATTTTCGACCCTCTCCCTCCGATTGTTCAAACAAATTGCATTTTTGACCGTTTTCAGGCGATTTTTGGCCAAAAATAGGAGCTCATCTACTCCCCTCTCCCGCCCTGAAAATGGCAGAGGACCTCCCTCCCGAAATTCCGAGCCGTTACAATGTCTCGCGGCTATTCAATTCTTTCACCAAAAGTTAAGACTTTTACACTAGCTAAGATTCTGGGTAAAAGCTTGCTTCTTAAAATTTTCTCGTTATTTTTTAAAGCAAAAGTTTGAAGGTTGGCAGCCAGTATCTACCTAAAACGGCCGGAAACCGCCAAATTAAGAGCTGCTGACATGTGGTGTACAGGTATGTAGTATTCATACACATATGTAATATATACAGGGTGGACCAAAAAAGGCCACATCCCGATATTGTATCATAACTTGGGCTAATCTTGAAGAATTAAAATTAAATTTTGATACTACGTGCCTTCGACAGATACAAATATGCTTGTTTTAACTGCGTTAAATTTGTTCAGTCACTATTCAGTCGTTTGTGCGCTATGGCGATTTATTTACACAATAGTTTGATACTTTATAAATCTCATGGCTTCTGCACTGTGTATTATTATTGAGTGTTTTATATTATATATTATATATGTTATATTATTTTTTTTGAACCCTTGAATGGGTTCTTTTCCAATCAAATGCAAAAACTGCAAAATATCGTCAAAAGGGTAAGCGAATTCATGACATAACCGAACAAGCTTTAGAGTTTAAGCAATATCGAGGTAGGGTGTGAACAAATGGCTGTAACGCGCGAACCGCTGATAGACGACCAAAATTTTTCATACGATTTTAACAAAAAGATTTCTATCTATCTAATGACATTGGACTTAAAATGTTATATCTAGAATTGCCGAAATTCTGGCCGGTAACATTTGGGTGTCGCCTTTTTTGGCCCACCCTATATATGTAGTTAGTATAACGAATTAAAAAAAATAAGTGAGAAAAGGATACGGTACACAGTTACATACATGAACATTAGCAATTCAATACCTTTCAATGAAACAGCAATATAAGTAAAACCCCTTACGGTTTTCGCAACAGAATATAAGATAAATAAGTCGAAGTAGGATATGGTTAAAGGAACCTTCAGCAGTGCCGACTCTGAACCGATCATTGATGCCAAGTTCACCGCTGGACGTGAAAGATGGCGAATAAAAACCGCGTGTTGGCACAGTCAATCCTGATTGAACTGCTGATCGCTTTGAAACTGATAAACTATTAGTCAGTTGAGCATACGCCTTATGTTCAGTCCTGCTGATATCAACAAATAAAGTAAGCAAGATGCATGCAAAGTCAAAAAAATAAAAAAAGCAATGAAAACGTTTAAAAATAATTAATAAAGATTCTAAAACTATGCAAATTATTTTAAGCAAGAATTAACGAACAAAAGTTAAAAAATCCAAAACCAAACTAAACTAAAAACGATTAAAGCAAAAACGAACGAACCATAACCATACACACTTACACACATAATCATGGGTGAGCGGTTTTGACCCCCCAATGTTTCACGACCATACATGGGCAGCAGCCACGTTCTGGAAGTCCGATGGAGCCAAATTGCCAAAGAAGCACCAAAAATCCAATGCTGGGGACATATCCATTTGGGGGGTCCGCCGGATTCTAGGGGTTCCAGACCCCCTCCTACGCATATGTGTGTTCAACACCCGCAAAAATTTTTCCGCTGTGCACGTCGAGCAACCCTCTCTGATTTGGGCTAAAACTGATTTTTTTTCAAAATCCTCGTAAGCACCACTTTCATTCTGATCAGAAATAGAAGGTCCATTACACTATTTCCGAAAATAGCTAGTTAAGTCTAGAGCCAAATCTCGTATCAATCCGATTTCGAAAATGGTGACTAAAATTTGAGACAAACACTCTAAAATGCACAAGTCTAGTCAAAACTTTAATCATTCGATTCAACCAAAAGCGATAAAAAGTTAACAGTTCAGGCTTCTTTCAAAGCAGGTCATGCAAAGATTCAACGTTGTTTCGGTAGACACGGCCCGAATAGCTAGGGATGCTATTAACGATAACATGTATGACAATCATTTCTGCTTTCTTCAACCAGTACATCACTCGTTTTTACGAATGATCAGTCATTTGGCTTCCCATCCGCTACTACACACTGGTCTTTTCAATGGCCAAAAGTTTTGGATGTAATTTAGGCACACACAGAGGGTTACCATTCTTCTCATCAAAATTGACACCGTTTTCGTGCAAGTGGGTAACGGCGTATTTTGCATAATGAGACGATGTCAGGTTGGGCCAGAAGGCACAACTGTTAACAGAATGATATTTTTGGATAAAAAATACTAATATATTTATTTTACAATCTTCTATATGATGTAAACACTTTGTCTGATAGCCATTTCTGAAAGGAGCAATGAATGATTGTGAAATTCTGCGAGGTGAAATGGCTTCCCAGGCCAACAATTTGTCCTCGAATTTTTCGAAATCTTTAATTTAACACTTTATGGACCATATTTGACATCTACCAAGATCTTATAATGCGATAGGAAGTTACTCCGGGGACCGATTCAGTCATAAAATGTTTGGCAATAAAAGATTTGTTATTGTTCCGATGTCCAGAAAGCTAATGATGTCATATTAATTAGCCTCGATCAAATTACACGAAAGAGCAACCAAATTTCAAACATACGCTCACAACATGTCTTGTCACAACTACCCGCTTGGATTTGCCAGTCACTTCATTTGTATGCAAAATAGGGATGGACAAACTTTGTCTCAAATTTAAGTCACTACTAAAGGTGGGCGGCATCAAAATTCTGGAAGGGAGTGCAAGATTTTTCAAAGATGAAAAAATGCCTTAAAAATGGTGGTATGGCGAAAAAACACCATTTTTCAACGTTTCTCATCGAGCACTATCCATTTCTCATCGAGCACTATCAATTCGAGCGATAGTTTTGGTCCCAAAACGGCCTGAGATGTATGCTTTCCAAAAGTCCTGCTAGAGGGATACCAATCATACCCCTCCCAGTGTGCATGTGTGCCTTGTACCTACTCATACTAATCACTGTCTAGTTCAAACATGCGCATTTAGAGATGAGGGTATCAACCCTCATTGAAGGGTCAGCCAAACAGGTAATGTCCGGCGATTTCGAGCTGACTGAAGGTTATTTTGCATCATTTTCCAGGACAAAAGCAGAAATGATATAAAAAATTTTTCGCGCTTCGCGGCGGATTAATATTTTTGTGTGCTTTTTGCTCGAAAAGCGCCCAACATTGATCAGTTTCAATATTTTTAGTGTCAACAGCTACATCATGCAGTCAAAATGGACTAAAAATGCTTTAGAAATGCATTATTACCACAAGAAGCGTTTTATAGGCTATTTTGACCATTTTCATCGTTTAAATAGAGAAAAGTGAATAATAAACTTACTGTTTTGAATTTCTGAGATTTATCCCTCTGCCGACCCTAACCTTGTGCACCTATGGTCTAGCTTTGCTTCGACATGTTTTTGCAGTAAATTTGCACTTCTATCGCATTTACTAGATGAATAAGTTGAATATAATTAGCTTTTGAACCTTCTGCATTCATAACATAGAGTGAGTTATTAGGAAACATGCATAATTTAGTAGTCTTTCCTATTTATATCTTTAGTATTAGAACCGGACCCAATGTTCAAAAAAACCTGGACCCGTTGTATCCCTACCAGGCCAAAAAGTCAGGCTTAAGATTCTTTTTTAGCTTTTCTTTGAGTGCTTTTCTGCCGAATTGACCATCAGAAGCAGGGTATTCATCTCCTCTTTTATGTGCATGAATCTATTGTAACCTGGTTCGAGATATATTAATTGGACAGCTGCCTACAACGCTTCCATTATCTTCCAATGCCAGCAGATCCGAATCAATCGCAACTGGCGTAGTTGGTATGCTGATGTCGCCTGACAAATCGCTCGACTGGTCAATCGTCAAATCAACAGCCTGAAAAAAACGAGTAAAAAATGATTTAAAAAATAAAAATTGATAATATACAAGAGGTGAGAAAATCAGGCACGTAGCTGGCTGTCCTATTTTGGAGGGGAACCAACACCAATTTTTGGAGGGACTAAGCCCAAAAAGGCCAAAAATAGCACAAAATAACGTTTAAAAAGTCCTGTTTTCCCGATTTTTCTGAATTAGGGGGTCCAAACACCTTATTCCCGCCAGAGATACGTGCCTGCAGAAAATATGTATACAGTAGGGATGTGCCGGTTAAGCGGAACCGGAACCGGCTGGAACCGACCATTTTTTGGAACCGGAACCGAGAATCGATTTTTTGATTTTCTAAGAACCAGAACCGATCTTTTTTGAGTCGGTTATCGGTTTTTTAAAAGTAGAGTTAAAAATCGAACTTCATAAAATTTAGTGAAGACACGAAGCAGCGATTCAATCTTTTATCACCCAAAAGTTTACAGATTAAGATTAAGCATTCTAAAAATATGCTACTGAGCCTAAAAAATATGAAAGAGTGAATAACGTATAAATATCACCGTTATCAAATCAAATAAGGACGGCAGGTGGTTTTAGGATAAAAAAATACACCAATTTACGAATTCTAATAAGCAAAGAACAGTGGAAACATAGTGTTCAACGGAACGAAAGATAGTACAGACAAAGCCAGACATGATATAATATTTTATTCAAGATAAAATACTTCAGCGATTTATAAGTAAATTGTCAACTCGACGTAAAACTTGTTTAAACGTGCAGTTGCCAGATTGAAACGACTTCCTGGATAATTCATCTTTCGATTATATCGTCATATGTTCCTGTGAAGTCAGGCTATCACGAGCGTTCATACTTCAACACAGGAACCGAGAACCGGAACCGGAACCGACGGTCCTCTAGTTGAAGAACCGGAACCAGCGGTTCCAACTTACGCAAGAACCGGAACCGGAACCGGAAAAGAAGTTCTTGTTTTTCAAGAACCGGAACCGGAACCGAATTTTTGTGAAAAACCTGGAACGGAACATCCCTAGTATACAGTAAATATAAATATGTCTTTAGACAACACAACTCACCTACTCGCAGCTTCTAATGCAAATGATATATTTTCTACTGTTGTTTAATACTAGGATGCAAAGTGTACTCGAACCCGAATGTTTATATAATTTGTTCGGGTCAGTCGGGCCAGAATTTTACGTCAAACTTCAGAGCCGCTTCATTCTTTTCAATCTTTCCTAGTGAACTGTCTAATTTCTTTCGTAAAACGATTGCCAAATGAAAATTGCTTTACAAACTGTTTCATTATTCATTATGTACATTTATTTCAATCAAGTCGAACTTCACAAGTGTCAACTTCTTGACCAGTGCTCCAAGAAAGGGGTTTTGTCAAGCATCATATAACTTGACTGGGTAAATTTTATACTCGAAATTATGATTGGTCGAAGCTAGAAATTATCCGGGGCATTACAGTGGCGGATCTAGGATTTTCGTAAGGGAGAGGCAGTAACTCAACTTTTTTGAAATAGTCGAAAATTCGCTCGTTGAGATAAGAATAACATTTTTTCAGCGTTCAAGTTGTCTAATTTGATTTAAAATTACTTTTCACGCAACATTTTCTCGAAAAATTTTAAAATTTCCGACAATTTTCAGCAAAAAAATGGATGAAAGTTCTTTGACTTGGCGAAAATCTTTGACGCGAAGCCTTTAACATTTTTTTAAAATTTATGCTTACAAATGGTAGAAAAACTGCTGAAATAAAAATTCGAGAAATTATGATTATCGACAGGGAAAAATCATTGCTGAATTATATAACCATTCTCTACCTCGCCAACCTTAAATCTGCCGCTGAGACATTGCTTTGACAATATTTTGCAAATGCAAGCAAATCAGTCTAATTAAGACAGCTAGTAAAAATTTATTGCTCGATGTAAGGCGCCACCAATAAAAGATCGACTTTTCCAATGAGACAGCATGCACAGCGCATAAGGTGTGACAACCGTCTTCTACGCATTTTGACAATTTTTCTATCTAGCCGGTTTTTACGAGGCTTCATAATTTTGTTTCTTACGGTAAGAATGATGATATCATACTACGCTTCGGCAAATTCAGTTCTTTGAACTATCTACCATCATATAGCCTTATATAAATTATACTAGAACAATATTAAAATTCAAATTAATAAACTGAATTTAATAAAATTGATAAACTATATAATGTAAAGTGATATATATATATGCTCTCATATTGTTAGAGATAGAGATATATAAATATGCCACAACACGCTAATAAAAGCCGTAAAGCGTCCTTTTTTAGCAGTCAATAGTAGGCACCATAGTTATATAGTGTGGCCAGTCATAAAGCCATACATGTAACACGGGCATGGCGATCTTAACCTATAGTTGGTCGTCCCCCATACCCAAAAAGTCAGAGAATTTTTGACCCCCTCCACCGATTTTTGGCAAAAACATGAGTTTTTTGACCATTTCTAGCCCCGTTTTTGACCAAACAATATTAGTCATTTTACCCGCCTTCCCCCTTCAACAATGGACGTACACCCGTCCACTCGAAATTTTAAGCCCTTACATATACATATACGGAGCCAACGATGTCCGGGGGTTAGATGGAAATAAGATTATCTAAATAAATCGAAAATAATCAATGTAACACGAAAAATTTGAGCGTTACATTAACTTTCTAACCTCGTTCAAATCCAAATTCGTCACGGCATTTAATGTATTCGATATATAAGAGCCGTCGTCTTCACTCAAACGCCTACCATATTGAATTTTTATAGTTGGGCTGATTTGGGGCACTGAACTTTTGTGTTGTCGTCGTTTGGGCATGGCGGCCGAGTTGACAAAATTATCATAAGCGTCGAAATCCGGATAAGCGGAGAGGCAAGTTGATGTGGAAAACTGGGCAGGAGGCGATAGAACAATGTATTCCTAAAAAGGAAAGAAAATTAATAGTGATAAAGGAATAAAAAAGAAAACAAATCAAAAAAATTTAGAAGCTAATTAAGAAATCAAAGCTGAATTTAAAGATTGGCTAATACGCAATTTTTGCATTGCAAAGCATACATAAAAATATAGTTTACTCATTGAAAACAAAGTCCTCCAGTGCAAATTTATTGCTATTAGTTTTTTACTATTTAAAAGGATACCGGAAGGCGAACATATCACGATTTCACTTGAATACGCCGAACTGTGCATGCATACATATTGACTTCAGCAATCATCATCTGTAAGCACATAATAGCTAAAAGCTTCCACGCAAAAGAGATTGAGATCTCCTGCCCGCAGTCAACTCCTTCCGTTTTCCTGAATTTTATTTTTTAATCACTCTGCATCAAAAATTTTGAATTTTTTAACAATAGACGGCCGGCACTCGGCAGGGGACAGCGCATTCACACATAAAAACTAGAAAGTCATTAGTTCACGATTTCCTTATCTTTACGAACGATTTAACAAAAGAATAAATAAATAAAGTACGCAATGAGTACAATAGATTTTTCTAGCAAAAGCAGGACGTGTTATGAGCACAATCGCTATATTTCAAAACTACTCGAAAAAGAGTCGCAAATTAAGTTTTAGTCAAAATTGGAAAATCCTCATTTCTGACCAAAATTAATAAACTGTAGAAAAATTATTGAATTAAGCTTGAAAAACTGTAAAGACTTGAAGGATGAATAATTGAACGTTTTATCAAATGGCAAAGGCATGAGATGAGGATTATCAATCATCCGCAGTAAATAGTAGGGTTGTGCCGGGTCCACTTTTCTCGAAAATTCGGGTCCGGGTCCAACATTTTAGGAACAGGCGGGTCCGGGTCCGTTAACATAGCAATGCGTTGTACCGACCAAACGACCATATCCCAGTGTTTTTTGTTGTACACAGGTCCGTTTGTACATGGACAAAGATTGTCCCCAACATTTTGTACATGCAAATTTTTGTGTACTATAATATAGTACACTAGCGATTTTAGTGTGATAAAACAGGGTTTCCGATCTTTGGTAGTGTATTTTAGCTAATTTCTGGGTTTCTGACGCCAAAAATTACTAAAACTTGTCTCAAAACGGCGCTAAGCGCCGAAAACTTTGGCATTTTTCCATTCTAAATGCAAAATTCTGCCATTTTAAAGATATGTAGGACAAACAATTACTCAATTCGACGCGAAGCGCTGAAACTTTAAGAGAAGTGTACACCTTTTTTACAGTTTTTGTCTCCCCAGAAATCTTCGTACATTTTGTACACACAAATTTTTGGGTACTATAATATGGTACAGTAGCGATTTCAGTGTGGTAAAAACAGAGTTGTTAGACTTTTGGTAGTGTATTTGAGCTAATTTCCGGGTCTCTAAGGGCAAAAATCAATAAGAAGTGTCTTAAAACGGCGCGAAGCGCCGAAAAATTTGACATTTTTCCATTCTAAATGCAACTTCTGCCATTTTAAAGATATATAGGACAAACAATTACTCATTTCAGCGCGAAGCGCCGAAAATTTTTGAGAATTTCACACATTTTTACAGTTTTTGTCTTCCTGAAAATCTTTGTACACTCAAATTTTTCGGGTACTATAATATGGCTAAATAACAGAGTTTAGTGTCGACTTAAGACTGAGTGTGTTCGAGCTAATTTCTGGGTCTCTAAGGGAAAAAATTCCTAATAATCGTCTTAAAACGGCGCGAAGCGCCGAAAAATTTGACATTTTTCCTTTTGAAATGCAATGTTTGCCATTGTAAAGATATATAGAACACACAATTACTCATTTCGGCGTCAAGCGCCGAAAATTTTTGCGAATTTCAGACCTTTTTTGCAATTTTTGTCTTCCCAAAAATCTTTGTACATGTACAAAGACGGTCCCGAAAAGTCTTTGTGCATCGGTAAAAATCATTGTCGAGTACAAAAAAACATTGTCATATCCTATCAATTTTTCCTACATGTCCGTATGCTTGCACATTTATTTCTTAGTTTCTTTCTTCCAGGATAGGTTCAGTTCAGGAATGATGCAACAAAGGAATATGCAAACAAACAGCAGTGCACTAAGTGGCGACTGTGTGTCTGATGCCTGTTTGTGCGTGCAGCACGACCCCAAAAGAACGTCTCCATTAAATGCTTGTAATATGCTAATGCGTATCGTTACTAAAAGCGCATCTATAAATAACTTATATAAACCATGCTTTATGTTGCTATTGTGTCACGCCCAAGAGACATGGCTAAATTTTAATGTTTGATGAGGCCATCAGTTTGTTGCTTAGTTGATTCAAATGTTGAAAATGATCCAGTTGCCTGTTTTTAAGCCTACGTCATTTTTCGTTGTTTTTCAATATTACTGTAATGCAATATGCGTGCATTATATATTTGGATCCAAGTTTATGGATACAGCCGGATCCGGGTCCAGAAATTTAGGATTGTCGGGTCGGGTTCGGGTCCACAATTCTAGCCGGGTACCCGGCTAGTGGGGTCGGGTCCGGCTACCCTGCACAACCCTAGTAAATGGGTAATGTGAATTCATATTCGTTAGTGATTGATAAAAGGAAAACACGAAAAATAGTAAGAAAGCAAATTATCAGAGAACCAAGATCAGCGGAAGTTCAATAGCAACTTTAAAAATGCTTCTAATTATGCACTCGATTCAATGAAGATTATAGCAAAGGAATGCACTCTACTTAAGGAAAATTTCAAATACATGATTACTTTTCGTTCAACCATTTCGAACGGTATTCTGACTCGAGGACGAAAATTTCCAGCCATCGGATTAGGATACATTATAGGATTGTAATACGAGTAATTCACCCAATGCATAATAAAATAATCTTCGATTTCAGCTGGCTTACCCTCGGCCGTGGTTTTACTATGATAAATGAGCAGCGGCACAGCGTGCAAAGGCTGTTCGCCCAAACAAACCTAAACAAATTGGAAACAAAATAAAGCTACATTACCAAAAGAAAACAGATAAGGACTAAACAGTGGAGTAATATCTGATTTAATGCTTTTAGTGCTTTTTATTCAGTGTTGTGTCGTTTTCGTACTATTTTTCCAAGTGTTCTCCGTCATAGATGGGCGAGGTAGAGGTGGTCAGAGGATGAGGGGGTGAAATCCAAAAATAGTCGTACAGTAAATTGTGTTCATTTGTTCTTGTAAAAAATCTCTTTGTTCATGTACAACGATAATTACAAAAGTCAATGCACATGCTAAAAACGTGTATTTTAGGGTAAAATACATAATATCATACAACAGCACGATGTGCGCGGTAAACTGGGTTTTCTCGACTCTTTTAAATAAACGTTTCGTCAATTTATGCGATAAAAAATACAAAAATTCAGCAATACGGCGCGAAGAGCCGGAAACGTTTTGTACTTTTACCGTTTTCGGGTAGAATTTTCGGTCTTTTTCCACAATAATCTCAAAAAATTGTCCTGCCGCACCTTCCGTTTTCTCAAAATCGCCTGACAGTACCTGATTTTGCAAAACCTGAGGTAGGGGTAATATATACTCCCTCACACCCTATGCCCATTTGTGTTCTCCATTATTTTTATATCGTACTCGCTGTATTTTTAGAAAAAGATCGGATAATCCGAAAAGTTTAGGATATTAGGCGCATATATGGGATCATGACAGTTAATGCTGGAGTTTATGCTCGGATTGTAGCATGGAATAATAATTTGAAATTCGTAAAAATTTACCAGATCGACGGCAATTCCATAATCGAAATTACGTTGCTTAGTCATATTAGCGAACGTTCGATCTACATTAAAAACTCCACCTCCAGGGGTCACCAAAATAGCGACTTGACCCGTTCTTTCAAACGTCCGATCAACGTTGTGCGTAGAAAATACATTGAATGTCATATTTAAAAATAGGCATGCATGCATTGCATAGATTTGACAGTGTTACAGCGGATTTACCATCCAGTTCCATCCCCAGAAAAAGTTGAGATTTTCTAGCTCCCCCGTCCGACAATTGGAAGAAAACTTGTTTTTGGTCATTTTAGGTGCTTTTTTGCCGTTTTTCATAGAAATAGTAAGGTCATTCACTCCCACTTTCACGAAAAATTACCTCCTAACTCCAGCCAGAATTTCGAGTCGTTACTTGCTTATGTATATGTGCACGTGAAAAGACCCTAAAGTTACATTCGTTGTTTATCATCACCTTAAATGAAAATGTGTAGAAAACTGTGAAGATGCATAAGAATAAATTACATAAAATGAAGATTTAGAATAACCTTCCATCTTATAAATAATTGAAACGCGCAAATCTCAAACTAAGATGCGAATTTAAATAAGTAACAGAACAGTTTATAAATATATGCATACATATGTACCTATAACGGCTTAAAATTTCAAATAGGGTCTCCGGCCATAAACAAATTCGGGATGGTGTGCAAATTTAGACTTAACTTTATAAAATCAAAATTAAATTTTTACGTAGAAGATCAAGAATCAGGATGGAAGTCACGTAAATATTGAAGCTAGATTCGAAGGATATGTAATTAGTCATTCTTAGGGAACAAATGCTGTTTTACATCCGCATCCCATCCATACATGTAACGGTTCAAAATTTTGGGTGAGGAGTCCCTGGCCATTTTTAGGGAGAGGGAAAATGATCGCCAATTTTCAGCCGAAAAACACGTGCAAAATGGTCAAAAAACGCAACTTTTTTCCCGAAATCGGGGAGGGGACAAAAATTTTCGATTTAGGGGGACGTCCAACTTTAATTAGGGGATCTCCCCCAACCCTCATTACATGCATACATGTAAGAGGGGAATGAAGGGATCCCTCACCCAAAGTCAGACGTCCCCTATCCCCAAAAGCCAGAAAATTTTTGACCCCCAGGCTTTTAGTAAAAACCGAATTTTTCGGCCGTTCTTAGGCGTTCTTTTGGCCGTTTTTGACGGGTTGTTTACCCCTCCCCTAAAAATGGCCGGGACACCCCCTCCCAATTTCGAGCTGTTACATGCATGCTTACACGTATGTATATATGATTCCATCATATGTAAAGCGGCAACTATTATATTAAAATCATAGTGTAGGTATCAATGAATTATAATTT
This sequence comes from Mermis nigrescens, assembly GCA_036768485.1. Taxonomy (NCBI): domain Eukaryota; kingdom Metazoa; phylum Nematoda; class Enoplea; order Mermithida; family Mermithidae; genus Mermis; species Mermis nigrescens. Next base: position 3,402,120 of record JAVLUZ010000191.1, read on the forward strand.
TTTTGAATATTTTGATATTTATAAAAAATCTGTTTTGCAAAGTAGAAAATGGTAAAGTGAGTTTCTTACTCGAATGCATGCATTAATTACAAATACATAGAGGGCCCATACTATCTAGTTTTAAATACACATTTAGGTTCAAGCGAAAAAAATGTAGTCTTACTAAAGCTTCTAAAACATTGCCATCGCCCGCATTTGAGTTTTCGGCCGAAGGCATCTGCTTAGCAGAAAGGTGACTCTGGATCGAGCTGTTGTACTTGTGAAAGGCAAATTTAATTTTTCCCAGTGTACTGAGCCAATCTTCGTAATGTTCATTTTGAAATAAAATTTGATAAAAATCTTGGTAAAAGCGACCCCTGCAAAAGGTTTCCAATTTGATTTTGAATTTTAATTAACATATGTACACAATTTTTAAATCAAGTTTCAGTTCAATTTAATCCATTTATGAATTTCCACCACGAAACTCACTTGCAGTGCGACTTACTACAGGTTAATGCTAAAAATGCACGAAGAGATTAGAGTAAACATCCACAAATGACTTTATAATGATTTATCGTTATTATTATGTATTTGCTATTATTTCTTCATGACTACTAACTAAGACGACATAAAATAATCATAATAATAGAATTCAGTATTAGAATGAGAATTCGACAGCCTAAACTCTGACTATGCATTATTTTCAAATTTTTATTGGGAATCAATCTTGTTTACGTAACATAATAGAGGACTTGTAAATATGTATATATGTACATACGTTGTATAGTCGCAAGCATGTATCATGTTGTCATGGGTGGCGCAATAGCGCTACCTATGTGTAATATACTTGGCCATCTTTTTTCCTGATATACATGTTTACCACAGCGGGTGCAAATTTTATGCCCCTTCACAGCTATACCGGGACACATTTGTAATGCGGTTTTTTAATCGATAGATAATGAAAAACGGTGCTATTATTTACACTCAATACTGCAGTTAGTAATGAGTGTGCGAAGTGCAAACCGAAAAATCAAATAATTTGCGGAGGGCCAATTTTTTAAATGTTGCCCCTGGGTTGTAGATTACGAATCTGACATTAATATTTCTTTACACTCAATGATTGTTGCACAAGAATGTAAAGTATACGGTTTTTACTCTTTGCGTGCTCTAAAGCTAACCTAACTCAATTTCGGTTTCTGTGCTGTCCAATTAGTTTTATGGTGTAGAGGCTTACAAGATGCCAAAATTTTTTCTTTTTTAACACAATATTTATTGAACTGTGATCGTCTTAGTGTTAAGGGTTCAAGACGGAAAAAGAAACTTCTTCAGCTACTCCGCTACGTAGGCGGAACATGCTGATTATGCTTAGAATGTGCCCTGACCTAAGCGTAACACATCCTACTTTATTTTGTTTCTATACACCCGATATTGCGTTATTTGCGCTAGTATAAAGTTTACACTGAAAAGCACTTTTCCTCCCAGAGCATTGTGTATGGTCATTCTTTTTCGAAAATGATCTCCGTAACGTCAGAATAACGAATCTGACCTTTAAACTTCTCTACGGCCGGTGAGGTGGTTGTTGAGCTCGTGAAGAGGTGAAGTTTGAATTATGCACATGTTTGCTAATGCCAACGCTCCGTATCTGCCTATTTTTTGATCATTTTTTATTTCAAAGATTTTTGACTCATCTTTAATCGTTTTTATTCGCAAACATGCACCGTTTTGAAGGTTAAATGAAATGAGACGATTTTTTCAGAAATTTTACCGGCAAATTACTTGATACATAATAATAATATCTTATGCGCTGTCTCTATCAAACCGATTCCAATATTAATTCATGTTAAAATTTGAGCAAATTTATGTCTGTCCGATTTGGAATGTATGCGGCTCATAAATTTCCTTGAATTGTTTGCACTTGCTGACGCGTCGACCGGATTGTTTATTTGTGGCCGGAATCGTTCATGTTGACTTGCTCGACGACTATTTTTTGTTGCTTTCTTGTGCATTGTTCAATTGCATGCGATTTTTGGCGGCCGACACATCATTGCGCTGGTTGTACACATTGATGTGTTTGTTGCCGTGCCTAGCTTTCGCTTGCTGTATCTGTCGATGCAGGATTTTACTTTAATTAAGTTAGGGACGTCATTGGCGCAAATTTTAAATCAATAAATTTTCTGACTACCGTTGTTATCTTTCTTTCAATGTCAACACTTGATTTTAGAGCTATAAACTGTTGAAGAAGTAAAAACTACTGACGTTAATCTTTGCTCATGCAATCTCTGGATATAACTTTCCTCGAGCATTTCTGGTTTGAAATACATTGAAAATATATTCACGCTAATTTTTAAATCGATCCAAATGGAACTTTAACGTAGGTTTTTTCTTTGATTAAGTTTCAATTAGATTGCCTTTTTTGTAATGAGAACACAGCGTTTAAGAACAAAATCATGCTAATGAAAAGTAGAATATTAGCAAGAAAAATTGCTCCGATGGAGCAAAAAAAGCGAACATACTTGGATTTCTTAATTGTTAAGGATGTGAAAGTAGGGGACTAGGAAAAAATTCCCTATGTGCGCAAAAGTCATATGAATGTGCTAAACAGTTAAACTTCCCTAAACAACGCAAAAATCGAAGTTTATTCTGCGGCCCGTGAAAAATCAAGATGTAGTCACAAAACAATTTTCGCTGTTTCACAAAAAAACATTGAAAAACATTCATACATATGTCATAAATAATCAGTTTATAATCTATTTTACGAAACCTTGACCTTCCGCAATTTTCTGATGGAAAAAAGAATATCGGAGTAAACTTTATACCTCTATGGTTAACTCAATTCAGTCTGCAGAAACAGACGTAGGCCGCAGAATATACTTCGATTTTTGTGTTGTTTAGGGAAAGTGTAACTACTTAGCACATTCTTATGGCTTTTGCGCATATAGGTAATTTTTTCCTAGCCCCTACTTTTACATCCTTAACAGTGAAGAAATCCAAGTATATTCACCTTTTTTGCTCCATCCGGTAAAATTTTTTCTTGCTCATGTACATATGTTTATGTACAAGTACATCAATACTAATACTTTATTCGGAAAAAAACACAAGGGTAAAACAAAGTCGCAAGAAAAATAAAATAGCATAGTGTAAAATGCGAAATGTCCTGGACACACAGGCAAAATAGATTGCGCTCACGTGTGCCCCATCAAAAAATTCCCGAAATCAACCTTTTTCAAATTTCTCTTAAATGAGAAGTTAGGAGTTTATCTAACCCACCTAATACGTTTGGAACCAGGATGACTTTGCAAAAATAATAAGAAAACAATAATTAGAATAATTCTTTATAATGAGAAACAATAATTAAAATGATTCTTAATAACAATAATAATAATCATAGTAGTAAGAGATAAATAATAAATGAAATGAATAAAAAAAGGAAAAATAATAAAAAAACACCTGGCATAAGAAAGACTCTATTACACTAGACAGCCTGGTAACGCACATAAATCATGTCGAGCAGTTTTCAATAGATAGCGCGAGGGAAAATTTTAAAAATCAGTTTAGAAAAAATCATTAAAAATAGCTTCCAATCAAAAATAAACGTTAAATTAGAGAGACCGAATTAAATAGGTTTCGAGATCAACCTGAAATCACGTTGAATTTTGTACGCTTCGACGGCAGGAAAATCTTGCAGACTTTTCGCCCTCGTATAGAACCAACGCGAAAAGAGCACCAAAGTGACGTAGTGGGAGCATTTAAAATCGCGCCAACGCCGAAATAATTCGGTCAAAAAGCCGTCAACGCATTTCTCGTAATAACAAACACCCTGCGTATCGTAGTCCCACATTTCCAGCGACATTTGTACGAAAATAAATATCAAGGCACTGCTCGATCGAAAAACCACGCGCGTATTTTCGTCCACAAAACCGCTCGACACGCATTCGCCTTTGCGCCACAATTCCCTCACCTTCACAATCGATTGTGATTCACAATCATGCATGATCTTGGAAAGTTGGAAGGATTGTGTCCCGGTCTCCGACCGTCCCGTTTCTCCGACCATCCCGATTCCACGACCGTCCCAATTGTCCGACCATCCCGATTCTCCGACCGTCCCGATTCTCCGACCGTCCCGTTTCTCCGACCATCCCGATTCCACGACCGTCCCAATTGTCCGACCATCCCGATTCTCCGACCGTCCCGATTCTCCGACCGTCCCGATTCTCCGACTTTCCCGATTCTCCGACCGTCCCGATTCTCCGCCTAATGCTGAAAGAAATTTTTTTAATTTCGCGAGAATCTCGTTTCTCCGACCGTCCCGATTCTCCGACCATCCCGATTCTCCGACCATGGTAAGATTTGACAAGTTTTGACTACAACTGCATTGCACGATTTATAATGCAGTACCTACAGAAGGCATCCCACGCATGTACATAACATGCATATATATATATATATATATATATATATATATATATATATATATATACATATATATATATATATATGTGTGTGTGTGTGTGTGTGTGTGTGTGTGGTTTGCGTACAGATATGTACATACATATATACTTATTCAATCGACCTAGGTACATGGATACCTATTTATTCGATTAACCAGCGTAACGAATACGATGAAACCCTGCTCTGACTTATAAAAATCGAAAAAAATGGAAAATGTAAATTTGACAAAAATATTTAGCGTCGTTTTCAAGACATTTGACATACATAGGTATATAACTGCATTAATACTAAAAGTCTGAGCCAGGCAAGGAGACAATCCCAGTTGATACTCTGACGCATGTAATCGCTTATTTTGTTAAAATGGCTCAAGCATAGGAAGACTTTGGCGAAGCTATCTCTATGGAAACTGAAACTAAGAAAGTCAACGCTTTTGAAATGTGAAAGTCGTGAAAAAATCGAATGTCAATCGAATGTCATTATTTACATATACTTTGATGTAACTTCTGTTTATTCTCACTTTTTAAAGTCAAAATGAAACGAATAATTGTAATTTCAGACAAAAAAACTACTTTCAATTTTACTGAATGACAAAAATAATACGTTGCATGAAAAAAATCCGTAAAATTACATAATAATTCAATCTCTAAATAAGTCCTTTATTACATGTATGTGCAACCGCTATTCAGCAGTTGATTGACATGTGGTTTATGTTACCTGTCATATTTGAATCTGTAGTCGGAGAATCGGGAAAAGTCGGAGAATTGGGACGGACGGAGAATCGGGACGGTCGGAGAATCGAGACGGTCGGAGAATCGGGACGGGCGGAGAATCGGGACGGTCGGAGAAACGAGATTTTCGCGAATCCTGAAATAACCTCTCTTAGCATTAGGCGGAGAATCGGGACGGTCGGGGAATCGGGAAAGTCGGAGAATCGAGACGGTCGGAGAATCGGGACGGTCGGAGAATCGGGACGGTCGGAGAATCGGGACAGAGCGGCTGGAAGATCCTCTCGCCCCCTCCCAAAAATTTTTTCTCACCCCTCTCCAGAATTCGTGATTTTTCAAGTTTCCGGAAAATTCGTAGAAAGGTACTGTTTTTTGCGTTTTTAGCCATCTACTTGCCCAAAAGTGTCAAATTTTCGGCGTTTCGCGTCATAAACTCATTTCTTAACCATATTTTGTTCAATTTGAACCAATTTTTCACGGAAAGTTTTTCACCTTCCTATTCTCTAGAAAGATAGAACATCGTCAGAAACGCTGAAGGTCGATATTTTGACGCGAATCCACGATTTTGAGCCCAAAAAGGTAAAATTTCACCCCTCCCATAGAATTCACATGCTGTGCATGTCTGTCGACAATATTTTACTATTTTATGTTTTTATTATTTATGTTTGTACATGTATTTTTAGCACTTTATCATTTATTAACTAAAGTATTTTTTGAATAAAAGATATGTACGTTAATGAGAAGATAATTCATTTCTGAATAGTCTAATCAATTTTAGTGCTTATTACTGCAACACTGACTTTGTTTTTTGTTTTTGTACATTTTTTCCTTTTTTTCGTCCCACTTTCGTTTTCTTACATCCTTCTTTACTATTAATTTTTTCTTCCTTATTCCTTTTTCCTAGTTTGATCTATTTAGCTTTTCGACTTAGCATCGATATCGAACAAAACACTTGCTTTGAACTGTTTTTATGTAAATAATTTAGACCATATAATACATACTTCATTTACCATTGAAGGCTATGCGGGCAGTATGACAGAACGCGGAACAAGTATATTCTTGAGATAAGCCCTATTCCGGGAATAGCTATTCTCGTAATAAAACTTATTCTCGTGATAGCTATTCCTGGGTTAAGGGACGGAATAAGCTATCCTAGGAATAAGAAAATTTGGTATGACAGAACGCGAAATACGCGAGGAATAGCTGTTCCTGGGATAACTGTATCTATCCCAGGATTAAGTTACGCATTCCATAGGTTTTGTGTATAAATTGGATGTCCAACGCATAGCTGCATACTGTAGTCACGTACGAATTGTTTGAAAATATACGACGTAAATACAAACGTGTAGTATTTATGTAGACGCGTGCGCACAGGTAAAGTATGCATTGCTGCATTGAGTTAAACATAATGGGACTGCCAAATATTACCGAATAAACTTTTTATAATTCGGTTCCATAAATGCGGCTTCATTGCTTCCACGAAAAGCGAAAATGAAACATTGACATTGAAATCAGAAAAATTTATGATAGCTTGCGCATGAAAAGCTACTTTTTTGTGTAAGTAGGTGCTCATTTGCGAATCTTGCTGTCAACTTGTTGATTATACACACTAACTACTGCATTAATTTTTTAAATCACTTCACTGGAGTTGTTATATATTGCATGATCGAAAAATAAAAAAAAATTTTGTCAAGAGCTCAACAAGACGAGCCGCACTCATGGGGCAAACGCGCAACTAGAAAATTTTCTATATCAGTTTTGATCGTATTACAAACGAGAGCAACCATATTGAATTTCTAGATAAAGTGGAATCAATTACCTATCCAATTAAAATTTTTTAAACGTATTCACTTCTTTTAAAATCGCATTAGAAACGATTCTTATTGCTATTCCGCTGTCTTATACCTGCTATGACCAGGTATAAAATGGAGGAATAAAAGCGACCGTTTTTATTCCCGAGATAACTTATTCCGCCTATTGTCATACCGTTTATTTCTATTCCGCCATTTTATTCCGAGGTTAGCGCCTGGAACGGCGCTATTCCGCGTTCTGTCATAACAACTTTACTCCTGGTATATCACTGTTTATTCCGCTTTCTGTAATATCGAAATATTTTATTCCGCCCTCTTATCCCACTGCTTTATCCTGGAATAGCACTATTCCTCGTTCTGTCATACGGCCCTGGAAGCATATTGAATATTTTAAATTTTAGTAGAAAAGTAGTTGCTGAATTTTTAAACCATATGAACAAGAAGGTTTTCTGCGATACCTAACTCCTCTAAAATCGTTTGATAGTCCGATTTTTATTTTTAAAAAAATTAAAAATAAAAATACTTTTTAATCGTTATTAATTGTTGACAAATAATTTTAATAAATTTTATTTCTTTAATATCTTATTTTATTCCGACTATGGGCACGTGAAACAGTCTAGATGTTAGGTGCTCTTTTAACGAAAGAGAACGGCACAAAATGCGTTACTTTAAGTCTCATGAGACAAAATTCGACTTTGCCATCCAAATGAACACATTTAAAAAGCATAAATCTTCGAATGCGACACATGTCCGAGCGACTGATGTACTGCTCCCTGAAAGACATTTCCAGCAGGTCCAAAGACACTTCCGCCGGCTGCACTTTTTCAACATAAACTTCGGAATATCTTTTGAACGGAAATACGGCGCTAATCACGTCTTCCGAAATGCAAACGGTATTTTTTGGCACAAATTCGTCTGACTGAGCAACCTAATCAATTTTTAGCGCTGTTTATAATCGACCGAATTATCAAATAAAAACCAACGGGACAAAATTGAATTACGGTGCATAAAAACTTTTAAATTACGCATTTACTGCTTCGGAATTTATGAACTGTGAGCAAACATATGTGGAGCTGTGAGCTGAGCATACAGTAGATTATCTTATCACTACAGAAAAAATTACCGGAAAATGAAATAAAAGAATTAAAAATTGATTTTTTTAAACAAAAATACTTTACTTCAGTCCCGAACTATGAATTTATGTAGTTCTTGCGGTAGCTTGACTTAATGTCAGTTTTTTGAAGACACAATATCGCAAAAGATTCGAAATTTCAAATCTGGTACAAAATCAGGCTCAACCTTGAGCCAACCACGCTGTGCATTTGCATAACATAACATGAATAAGTTAGAAGATAGGTCGTCTCTGTAGATTTAGAATTCATCATATCAAAATTTTCTAACTCATCAGGAAATTTCGTTAAAAAGTATCTCTTTCCGCCCTTTCCAACTTTTTTTCCAGTCAATCACTAGGTTTTTCTTCAAAATACATTGAAAATAGAATTTTAAATTCCTTTTATATACCTAATTGTTCAGTGTTGGAACTAATTTTTTACAGCTGAGAATTAAGAAACTAGAAGTACCAAATAATTTCAAAGAATCCATTAAAACAGACATTCATTAAATTAAAATTTTTTCAAATTATCAAATTGAAAGACATTCATTCAAATTAAAACAGACATTCTTGTTTCGTACGATCCTTTCTGATAAACATCAAAGATTAAAGACGAAAAATTATAAACAACAGAATACGCACAAACAAAGATCTTTACTTTTCTGTATAAAGAACTGCGGGAAAACTTTTGTGTTTAGTAAAAATTATTGATATAATATACTAGGGGTATTTTCTATAATTTTGGTTCGCGCCAAATACAAAATATTCTCTATAATTTTGGCACACGCGCGATCGAAAAAACGACGATTTTTATAGCATTTTAAATGAAGAAGAGAAGGGGGTAAATAACCTCCAATTTTTGGCCTAAAACAGCCAAAAAATTCAATTTTGTCCAAAAAGGTGGGGGGACGGGGGACAACCAACTTTGAGTGGGAGATTCCCATTCCCAGGATTCCTAGTACGTACATGCCAGAAACCATTAAACAAGTCTCTTAATCTTTGTCCCTCACAAAGGACAACGAAAAGTAAAAGCAAAGTATACCTACTAACAAAAACATAACAAGACACAAGATCATAATCTTCCTATTTTACCTGCAGTAAAATAAAAATTCCTTCATTCTGAGCCGACGTCAGACGCACGACATCCCTTTTGTTCAAATACAGCAAATCCTTAGCGTTAAACGTCAACTCGCCTACGCCGTCGTCTGAACCGTCCGACGTTGACTTGACTAATCTCTTGCGGAAGTTTAGCTTCAATGCCTTATTCGTTTGGACTGGATTCAAATTCAGCGTTTTCGAAAAAGACATTATAAACCAATCGCTTAGACAACAGACCGCAATAACGGCCGCAAAAACATTTGCGAATAATGGTCAAAAATTCGAACGGGTGGCCAAACATCGTCCAACCGAACGGTGAAGAGACAGATAAATATGCTTGTCAAATTACAAACACATGTTTAACTTTGACGTGTTGTCTAAAAATAGCCCAAAACAAACTTTCCCGCCAAACACACAACCGAAAAAATATAAAAAAGACCGACAATAGTGTAGCGAGCCAACGAAGACCATTACACCATGCTAATAGTATCTTTATGCTTTTACTGAATTTATCACATAATGTGTATATCAATTCGATAAACTCTGATTGAAAACGATAAAGCTTCAGTTGAAAGCACCCTTGAGGAGAAGCATCGCTAGCTTTGTGATTATAAACCTGTAGAATGCCCTATTTTGATTAATTATCGTGATCGAGATATTTTTTTCAATATAAAGTTCATTGAGCTTGGCGATATTTAGGCTAACTGAAGTCAAAAACCTGATTTAGTGCCTTAAAGACTCATAAATGTTAGTATACTTGCCAAATGTTATCTGAATTAGAATATGTAAGCCTAAACATGTAACGGCTTGAAATTTCGGGGAGGGAATTCCCGACCATTTTTAGGGCGGGAGTAAAGGACTCAAATTTTTTAACTAAAAATAGCAAAAAACACAAAGAAATAGCCAAAAAAGCAAGTTTTCGCCAAAAATGGAGGGTCATCGAAAATTTTCTGACATTAAGAGATGGGGAGACGTCCAACTTAGGGTGGAGGGATCCCCCAAATCCCCATATCACAGACAAGTATGTATAAGCCTCAATACATATAGGAATATAAACTTTAGGTACAAGCAAACAGCCCGGAACAGCGTGAAATTGTCATATATATAAGTTTTGTGTCTTCGATTCAGAGCTCTATAATTAGTGGCTGCTGAATCGAAGTCAACAAAATTATTCAGAGAATGATTACAGTGCGAAGCACAAACAAGTCTGAATTTATTCAGATTGCTCCCAGGAACTTAATAAGAAAGGACAACAAAAATTGACGCATACCGCATGAAATATTTAGAATTCATGAAGAAAAATGCCTAAGAGGTGCAACATAGAAAAAATAATATAATGTATAATTTTATGGCCAATCAGCAGATCGCCTATATAGATAAGAATAACAATCATTTTACAAAGGATCACACATGGATTCACTAAGTAAACAGCAAAGCAAAGTAGCTTTTGAAAAACAAGGAATCAGCAAAATGAGTGACGAACGAGCCAGTCGCCAAGCAGCTAATTAATCGAGCAACCAAAGACCATCTGGCCATGTAATCGAAATACTAGATAAAATATCAAACAAATTTGCTAGCTTTTTCCAAACAAATTATATTGCGTAGCACTGCTGACCGCTAAAAAAGCAATTGGCATATAAAAGAAATTCGTCCACCAAACAGCCAGCAAATGAATCAGTCCCATTAGGGAAACAAGCTCAGAACCACTGACAGCTAAGCATTTAATCAATCAATCGACTAACGAATACTTAACTCTGCAATTGAACAACTTATTAACTTTGAAACTACACATAAATTACCCCGCTAAGAAGTTCACGAAATTACTATTTTTCTGATATTTCAATTAACAGAACAAGCACATAACAACCTATCTACGGCTGAGCCAAGTAGGTAATTAGCATCAAATTATGTAATAATTCACGAATCTAATAAAAAAGAGCCTGATTAGCAAGACCGTCAAGGAGTCAAATAGATAATCAGTTAGGTAACCTTAGAGTAAGGAATCAAGTTGACAGCTATAAGCCAGGTAAGCAATGGCGACCAATTTACAAAGAAATTAGCCAAAAAAGCTGCTGAAGTCTAATTTAGGACCTATACACCATAAAATCAGACAAACAAGAGCGTCTGTCGGGCAGCCCGGCTTGTCAGCAATTCATAACCATCCAACCGATCGACAGCAATTAGAGACCAATCAGTTAAGAGAAAGCAATTAAAACGACGGTTCTTGCAGGAAGAATCCGAATCTTGACAGATTTTCGAAACCATCGAGTAGGTGCCTACTTATTTTCATCAGCTATGTATATTAACAAAAAAGTTGGGAATTAGCGAATATATCTGCCTACCCCTCTGAAAACACAAGCAAATTGCTTTATTGATTACGATAGGCTTAAATTAAAATATGGTCGGGAATCTATTCATCTGGTTAAGGAAGTTTACAGTTTACTGTACACACTAACAAACAAAAAATGCAGACGTTTTTATTAAATGGACAAATTCCATTTCCGTCAAACATCATATTATAACCTCAAGTATATGCACATACGTAACGCTCATGCATTATTAACTGAAAACGGGCAAGTCATATGGCTTTTGAAAAAATCACGTTCGGCATCAATTTATCTTAACATTTAAAAAAGCAAAGCAGACATGCAAAACTTTGTACATACTAGATACCGCATGACGAGAAAACCTATAGGCAGGCACTGCAATTTAAACTTGCACTCTCCACTGGTGAGCAGATAAAATTTAAAAAATACATCGCACATTTCCAGCTGTTATAGAAGAAATTCTTGAAAAAGCAACGCTATGCGAAGCGACTAGTAAACTGAAGTTTGTAGCCGATACTACTTAGCAACTGCTATGATTATAGGGATTAGCAGCCATACAATTGCAATAAATGAAATCTACGTTAATACATACCGAAGTATAGGCACATATATAGGAGTCAGAGCCATCGCTATGCAATGAACTAATTAAGCAAAAGGATAAGGACAATTTTTTAAGCGGATTTGCATACTAGTCAGTCTCAATAAAAACTAACAAAAAAGCATTAAGGCGAGTAGTTGCTGTCGAGGTGGTTTTCCTTTATTTGCGTAGAAACTCATGACTATTAGGATCTCCATTTTCCTGATCTGAATACTGTGCGCTGTAGAATGAGAAAATCAAAATACCTATGCGCGCAATATAAAACGCCCTTTGGGCCACTACTGTCTTAAAAATAGGGCATTGCTTCTTTTTGCCTAAAATGCGATACGCCAAAATTCTTGCGACGCATTCTTATGCACATAGACGTCTTTTTATGAAAACACATGCGTGGCAAATAAAAGGACACAATGCTTTCAATTAAAATTTTACTAAAAAAGCCATTGTGCTGAAATAAAACGAAAATAGATAGGAAAAATACAGTGAAACAGGCGACATTCATATGACTATATCGAGTTCGTATCTTGAATAATCATTTCGATTATCAGACGGCACGCGCGGATAGCTGGCAACCAAACCGTCCTGATTGCCGATATACAAATTATTATAAACCTTCCAATACGGATCGCGGACTTTGCGCGCCGGATGGAACATGCCCTGAAAGATTTTTCGAGATAAAGTAAATTAATAGAAACGTTTCCTTTTAAGATTTAGTCCCGGAGATAGATGCAGTCACAAAGTGAACCTTTTTGGGCCAAAATGACCTCAAAAACTGGTATTCATGTAAATGCTATAATAACGTCAAAACTACCTTATTCCAGTTTCTAGTCAATTTTAGGCACTTTTAAAGAAATTTTGCCATTTTTATTAATTTTTGGCCTTCATTTCACCTCATTTTCTCCAGAAAATTTCCCTTTTCCCATTATGGCGTATAAAGCCCCCAAACACCCAACGTGAATTTCTTCTGGTATCGAAGCAAGAAACACGTAGCTTTTCGAATACTTACAGGAAAAATTTATCAGTGTTAACTAAAAACATATTACAGCAGTAGGCACAGATGTTTTTTAATTCGACAATTTTAACGCTGGCGTCTTAGCGATGATAATAGAACAAATATACATGAATGGGTATGCAGGTATACACTGTTGTAAATGATATGTGCAAAAGGTATACTCGTATTCCAGGGCGTAACCAACCACACGTGGGCAGTGGGGGAGGGGACTTTGAGGGGTATACAGCCCCAGAAACCAAAATACCCCCAAAATTCAATTTTTGAAAATTTTCCTGTTTTTTCGCCACACCGCCATTTTTAAGACCATTTTTTTTACCTTTGAAAAATGTTACACCCCCAGAATTTTGGTGCTGCCCACTTATGAGCGCAACCAAATCAAACCAGTATTTTATTTCGGAGGAAGGCTGAAACTTTTGAAGTCCTATATCTCGAGAACCGTTAGGACATACATGAAAATAATGATTATAGCGTTTTTCGAACAGAGTGCTCGCCACGAATGTTTACGTTTTAACATGCTCCATAGGATGATAGAGCTTGTTAGGGCTTATATGTTTAACACGTCGGTCGTGCGTGGGCGGAAATAGGACCGACGTGTTAAAGATATAACCCTAACAAGCTCTAGAAGCTTATTAAAGCGTAATCATTCATGGCGAGTGTAACACCATGGTGCAGAAAATTTTTAAATTTAAAATCGAAATTTTTTTTGCTCGATTTCGAACGTATTTCAAGATAGACTCTAAGACATTTCACAATTCTTGTCTTCCATTCAATCTGAGGGCCTTCCATAGGAAATAATACAAAAAACAATAACCGAAAATTTTGACAGATACACCAGTTTTAAGTCAAGCGTGGGCTTCTAAGGTGACGAATATAAAAGAAAATAAGAAGTTCGGCATTCTGACATATTCACCAGTTTTAGGTCATACAAATCTGGGTTATATTAGAAAATATGAAATCCGGCGCGAAGCGCAGGAAACGTTTGAATCTAGTAGCTCAAAAGCACACATGTAACGGCTCGAAATTTTAGTTGGGGAATCCCCAACCATGTTTAATAAGAGGGAGGTTAATGGCCTTCAATTTTTGGCCAAAAAACAGCCAAAAAACACCTAAAACGACCAAAAAATTTAATTTTTCCTCTAAAAATTGGGAGGAGGGGTCAAAAATATTTCTTACTTCGAGCTAATAAGGGGACAACTAAGACACCCTTACATATGTATATTTTGCTTTAAATTGGAGAAAATGTCCAATGAATACTTCAAGAAAGTATCAGCAGATTAGAATCAAAGTTTTTTTGGAAAAAAATGATCCAGGCCAGTTGCGGATATAGGATATTATAAGAGGGGTGTTTTCCAAAACGTCCAAAATTAGCCCTTCACGTGCGAAAAAGCATTTTTGGCGTAAGTTGTTTAATTTGATTTAGAATCGCTTTTGGCGCAATATCCGCAATATCTATTTGAAAAATTTTCAAATTTTGGACATTTTTTGTGAAAAAAATCACAACATTTTGATTCTAGCGAGAATACGGCGCGAAGCGCACGAAAATTTTAGAAATTTAGGTAGAAAAAAGTTTAGACGCTTGAATTACTGCTAGATTTCCTGTATTCGTAGCATTTGACGCGAAGCGTAAAAAATTTTAAAAGTTAAATTAGAAACTAGAAAAAATATGATGAAATAGCTGTTGTTGCTCCTAAAATCGTTTTAAACTTATTCCTTGAGCAAAAGTATGGCTTTTAGGCCACCAAAAAGTAAATAAATGTCAGTAATAGGTATTATCCGGCGTGAAGCGCCGGAACAAGTTGAGAAATTACGACCACTGACGGCCAAAAATCATTGCAAATTACATATGTAAGCATTCTTTATCTCGCCAACTATTTTGGGCCAATAGAGGGCGGCTGCCCCTCTGTACGCTTTTAAATCCGCCCCTGTTCCAGACTTATTCACTCGTGTTCAGCTTAAAGTACTAGCCCAACTTTGTAAATCTTATGGTAAGTTCGAACGGCACGTTTAGTACTATTGTTTGGGGTGTCTTAAACTTTTGAACAATCCTGCACATTACATACATGTGACGGCTCAAAAGTTTGAGTGGGGGTTCGCAGTAGGGGAAGGGGTAAACCATACATGCACGTAGGGGGTATTACCCCTGAAGGGTCAGCCAGACAGGTACCGTCCGGCGATTTTGAGCTGATGGAACGTTTTTTTGCATCATTTTTGAGGTCAAAAGCAGTAAAAACGTCAAAAATTTTTCCGGCGCTTCGCGCCAGATTAGTACTTTTAAGTACTTTTTACTCAAAAAGCGCCCAAAATTGATAAATTTTTGCATTTTTTCAGTGTTAAAAGTGATATAATGCAATCAAAATGGACTAAGATGCTTTTAAAACGCGATATTACAACGAAAAAACGTTTTATAGGCTATTTTGACCATTTAATACAACAAAAAAATCGTGAATGTTTAATTTACTGTTTTGGATTTTTGGGATTTCACCCCCCCCTGCCGACCCTGACGTTGTGCACCTATGGGGTAAACGACTTCCAATTTCTGACCAAAGACGGCCAAAAAACACCTAGAAACATTTTTTCAAACGCAACTTTTCTCCAAAAATCGGGGAGGGGGTTAAAAATTTTTCAGCTAATGGGGATGGGGATACGAACAAATTTAGGTAGAGGGATTCCCCATCCACTATTACAGGTATGCATCGTTGTCTCACCTGCAGACAATATTGCAAGACTCTATTGGCCCCAATCGAAACACGCATGGCCTCGCACGCGAAAATAAAGCGTTGTATGACGTGGGGCGACGTTTCAAAGACGTTGGGCCAAACATAGTTAAGCAAATGTATCAGGGCATCCTCGCAACCAAATCCGCAAACTCCCAAAGTCATATGAGCCACAGCGTCCATCGCAATTTGACGATGAACTAGATCCCTAAAAGCAGCAATTTCTTTATTAAATGAAAAATCGATCGCAAATCACGAGTTCATAAAAATAGTAAGAAGTCATCAATACGAGAAAGAAGCAAGAAAGAAGAAAATGAGGAGAAAAATAAATAAGTACAAATAAATAAATAGATAAATTAAAAAGCAAATACTAAATAAAAAGAAAAGAAAAAAATCAACAAAAAAAAGAAAAGATGGAAAGACAGATATAAATAGAAGTGCAGCATGCTGTTAGTAAGAAAGAAACAAAAAGGACGCGTGAAATAGCACAAGTGTACCTAAAGAATTATATTATGAGAGATTACATGTTTTATGAGGCACAAAAGTCTAAATGAAACGTTTATTCGTTTATTCGTACAAACTACGTCGTTCAATCGTGGTTTAGTTAACTTATCGACACGCGTCAATAAAAATTCAAAAAGTGTATCAAAATTTTGATATTTGTACTATTGTCGGTCGAATTCGCGGTCTTAAATTGGCCTCAGGCGCTATAACATTTCAACTGATACAAGCTTCTCTAAAGTCAATGCTAGTGCGCGGGAAAATTTTGACATTTTTACCCTTTTAAATCTATTTTAGGCACTTTAAAGGCATACAAACAAAAATTTACCTACCCCTACATTTCACTCCAGAACTCAGAATGGCGCGAAACGCACGATAATCAAAGTAGCAATAATAATAGTAAAATGTAATAATATCCTAATAATAATAATAATGGTATTAATCAGAAAAATAGTGAGAATATTGACAATTAGTTGCAGTAGGCGGGCAATATGCGATGCTGTCATACACGTAACGGCTTGGAATTTCGGGAAAGGGTGGCCGGCCATTCTTGAGGGGGGGGGGTAAATGACCCAAAATTTATTTTTGGCCATAAATGGCAAAAACGCATAAAAATGACCTAAAAATGTAAAATCTTGCCAAAAATAATGGAGCCCTAAAAAATCTACCACTTTAGGTATGGTTCCCACATCCCTCTATCACCTCTCCATCAAAGCGTCTTCGAGAAGGGGAGTGACGGCGTAAATGTAATCCTTGCTCATTTCGCCAATGTATTCGAACATGAAACTGAGGGCTTTCAAAACTCCGTTTTGTACGTTGAGTTCGGGAACGCGGTATTCATTCATCAAAGCTGGCAAAACGGTGAACGGCGAGCAAGTTTCAGAGACGATTGCGATGGCGACCGTCGTACAAACGCGATTTTGGCGTTCTTGTACTTTCAAGTTGTTTAACAACGTAGCCAGAACGTCGTGCGGGCTAAATTGAAAAAAAATCGGTCGATTTTGGAAAAAATTGGCTGATTTTGGAAGAAAACGATTAAATATAGTAAAAAATCGATTGATTTTGGAAAAAAATCGGTCAATCTATTGACTGATTTTGAAAAAAATCTTATTTTGGAAAAAATCTGATTTTAGACAAAAATCAGCTGATTATGGAAAAAATCGGTTGCTTTTGGAAAAAAATCGGTTGATTTTAGAGAAGAATGATTAATTTTTGGAGAAACATCGGCTGATTTCGGTAAATGGATTGATTTTAAAGAAAAATCGGCTGATTTTGGCTGAAAAATCGGTTGATTTTCGCAGATAAATCAACATACATGATCTTGGCGGAAGGGAGTGTCCAGAAAATTTTCACCCACCGCAAAAAATTTTAACCCCCAAACATTGGCGATTTTTTTTGAAAGTTTCCACAAATTTTCTGAAATGTAGAAAAAATGTTGTTTTAAAGCAGAATTTTACGTTTTCATGCTCTAGAAAGATAGAGCATCGTCAAAAACGCTAAAAAGAGATGTTTTTGACGCGTACCTAACCACGGTTTTTTTGTATTCGGCAAAAGATTTTTTCTGATGTACAAATACTTTTCGGGACCGTATTTGTACATATACAACAGATTTTGAAAGACAAAAAAAAGTCTAAAATCCGCAAAAATTTTCGGCGCTTCACGCCGAAATGAGTAAACGTGTGTTCTATATATCTTTACAATGGAAGAAATTGCATTTCAAAAGGAATATCAAATTTTTCGACGCCCGTTTCAAGACGATTCTTAGTGTTTTTTGCACTTAGAGACCCAGAAATTAGCTAAAATATGTACATTACCAAAAGTCGAACAACTGTTTCTACCAAACTAAAATCGCTACTGTAATATCTTTGGACACGTATGTATACATATGCAAGCAACGTAGCCTTATTAAAAAGTCAGTATAAGCTTTCATCGAATAAAGCTGAATATGTACGTATAAACGTGCGAATTCGTCAACCATTCTCTTTTATATATTTTTATTTAGAACTTTATGTTTTACAATCTTAGCACATTTACCCTATTGCTTTAGCAATATAACCGAACGTATTGACGGCTGCCCGTCGAATAGCCTTCTTGTGCGCCTTCAATAATTCCAGCAGTTCGAAGCAAATTCGCATCCATTCTCTCGCTGAAACATATTCGCTTCCTCTGTCGGCTATTCTTCCCACCAAATCAATGCAGTTCTCTTGTACCTTTTCATGCCTGTAACACGGAAGTATCAGGAATGAAAACATAAAAGTTACACCGTGATGGGGACCAGTCAAGTTCTTGGGGGTGTTAGAGGGTTGACCCCCCAGAATGACAACTGATTTCTCACAAAATGGCTGCGATCGATTTTTTTGTAAAAGTTAATAAAAATTGTAAAAAGTGTGTCTTTTAGGCGTTTTTAGCCCATTTTGGCTTAAAAATCTCAAATTTTGGCGCTTCGCAACATAAGCACATTTTTTGACCATTCAAAATTTCTTGAACGTTTTATGCTCTAGAGAGACGAGCATTGTCTGAAACGTCAAAAAACAGTGTTTTAGACGAACACCCATCGTTTTTAGCCCAAAAATGGCATATTTACAAAAAATTTCAAGCCCGATCCCCCAAAATTCTCATGCTGTACATGTATGATGGGGACTCCCTTAAAGTCAATCTTCCCGTCCCCATCCTCACAAATTCAGATACTCTCACCCCCTCCATCCCGAATTGTGGAAAAAAGTGGCCATTTTCACTTAGTTTTTGCTATTTTTGACAAAAACTTGAAGGTTATTTCCCACTTCCCACGCTTAAAATAGCTAACTTACTAATCCAAAAATTATTCATTTTTAGTTTATTTGCTTGCTGTTTTCGACCGAAACTTGAAGCTTATTTGCCCCTCCCCCATACTAGAAGCATATGTACGTATGTAGCTTTCTTGCTACATAATCACAAAATTTTGAAACTTTGAGCTGTTGTTGTATGTATGTGCGTATGTACATGTCTGCATGTACATATGTAACTGGTCACTTCTTCAATCAAGCGCTATATTTTCTTGAAGTGACTAAGCTAACATACGTAATACATTTGTAATGACATAAGTCGATAACTTAAATTATCGTTGTATGTACGGAAGACTATCAAAAAATCAGAATAATCCCACTGCATCGAAGTAACTTTTTCAAAAAACTGCTTCCACTTAAATCTTTCAAGAAAAATCTGGACTCAAACAAACGGTCACAATTACATACAAATAGTACATTATTATAATGCTTACCATCGTCATTAAAAAAATCTGCTCTACTAAACGAATGCTCAATTCGCCTCTTTTCAGTTAGTACGAAAGTTACGTGATGAAAAAGCGCACAAAATCTGCACTACCTTAACGATTAAAATTTATTTAATATGTACATAGAGGGGCATTGGCCAAAAAATAAAGCAAAATAATTAAGGATAACACACTTTTGTAGAAAAGATAATCATCGACAGCCTACAAACCTGTTCTTCAGAATAGGAGTCAACCGAGGCAAAAGGTCCTTGATCGGAGGAGTCATTTTGGTCATGCCGATAACGTTTACTATAGCCTTAAGAGCGCCTAAAATCGAGCCAAGTACTTCTGGATACTCTTCGCCCAAATATTCGTACAAAACTACGCCCAAATGGCCCATCAACTTTTCCTATAAAAAAATGTTTAAAAAAATGCTTGAATGATGACAAAATCGTCTATGCGTAACAGAACAACGCTGATTCACAAGAAGCAAAGAAAAAATTATGGCTGAAATACACTAAATAAACTACTGAACTATAGAAGCAAAGAAAAAATTGTGGCTAAAATACACTAAATAAACGACTGAACTATCATCTATCGCAATCGTGATTATGTAAGTATATATGCATATTACGCTTAAAAAATAATTCAGATTAATTTTTGAATTTTAATTTGATTTTTGCAAGCCACATTCTTACCTCTTGACAAATTTTCATAACCGGAGCAATGCGTGCTATTAAATCTGCAGCCTGTTGACGCACTTTGGCCGCTTTGTTGTTCAGACGCCACAAAATCGTGCCGCAAATCTGGGGCAAATAGGGTTTGGCTCGTTTGCCCAAAGCATTGCATACCACTCCAAAGCCGTTCAACATGACAACATCCTACACACAGAGTCGTGTAAATAAGTGAAAAATAAGAAAAAATAGCGAGGCTTATTATGAACTGAAAACAGAGAAAAAATTTCAAAGTGAAAATATGTAATTTTTATAGGTATAATCGAAATTACTCCTATCCAAAATTAAAAGGATGCAAAACAAGAACAAGAAGGCTTTATATGTATGTACTTATGTATGGACTGCAGGGAAAAGCATACCTGATTGTCATAGATTGCGTAGTACAAATAAAGGGTTTATGTATGATTTTGAATGAAAGACAGCCGACTAGTTACGAAAAAATAAACTTCATAGTTTTGATCAAGCACGGCAAAAATGCCTAAAAAACAAGTTTTTACTCGAAAATGGAGGAAAAGGTATTAAATGAGCTTTCTTGGAAAATCTTGGGAAGGGTACCCCAACCGACCTATACGTATGTTATGTACGAACAGGCGTTTTACATACATGTGCATTATATGCACATGTACGTGTAAGAGGGGGATAGTAGGATTCCCCCACGCAGTTGGCCGTACCCCCATCCTTCCAAAGACAGAAAATTTATAATCCCTGCCGATTTTAAGAAAAATCGATTTTTTATCCGTTCTTGGTCAAAAATTGGAGGTCATTTACCCCCCTCCCCTCCTAAAAATGTCCGGGACCCCTACCAAATTTCTAGCCGCTCAGCCGTTACATGTATAATTTTATGACTGTTTTGCTTAATAAATCATAGATAAGCATACATATAGATCGAATTCAGCATATTTCAGACCCATTGATACAGAATATCACGAGTCAGTAAATTTTTCCAGCAAAAAAAGCTACAATTGTTCTCGCCACGAAATTTGAACACGATTCTCCAATTTGCTAAGATTGCTCGATTTATGTTAAAACATAAACGTCGCCATACGTTCCAATGCAACGATGTATAACATACGAACAACAATACCATGTGTTTAGTCCGAGTTATCCCTAGCAAAGTTTAAAGCTTGCTTAGTTTTCAAATTTTGTATCTAGAATTCAATGTACAAATACACACATACATAGTAGCCCATTCTAAAACGACCGATATTGATAAAGCATTGTTTAGCAAAATAAAAAAGAAAAAAGTGAAATCGTCTGATCATAAAGCTCTAACCTCCATAGTCTGCTCCTGAAAGGCGTACAAAATGCCATCGATCAACTGTTCTTCGAGGCGCGAATCGATGTCGCCGGCGCCTAGATTATTCATAATTTTATCGATAGTTTCCATCACCATTTTTCTGTATTGCTCGTTTTCGTCCTTCAAATCGTCCACGATGCGAGTTACGATCTCGGCGGCGCCAACTTTATTCGCTATTTCTTCTGTCGTATCGACTAACTGAAAAATTTAAAAACACGTGCATTATGAATAGAATTGTACTAGTACAGGATATTATGCTAAAATCAAACAAAAGATATGCGTAATACATTACAATACAGGAATATTAATGTTTGTCAACGCAAAAAGAATCATCTACACTTCTGACCACACCAGTGCGTAGGGGTTTGGGGTATGCACCCCCCAGAAACCAAAATATCCCCCCAGAAACCAAAAAACCCCCAGAATTCAATTTTGTTTCTTTCTCTCACAATTTTTTGATGCCAATGGATAGTGCTCGATGAGAAACATTGAAAAATTTTGTTTTCCTCGCCATACCATTATTTTAAGGCCATTTTTTGACATTTAAAAAAATCTTACACCCTCCAGCATTTTGGTGCCGCCCACCTATGCTTCTGACCCCAGTTTCACAGTCGGCCGTTTCCATGTTCTAGAGACAATTGAAAAAAAGAAGTCGCAGAAGTCATCCTCTTTTGTCTTTGACTCCGTTCGTCAATTGTTATACAAAAACACTTCTGATCAAAATTATATGAACTATGTACATATATGTATGAATGTACATTACATCATTGCTCTGAGAAGCCGGTGACCTTTCCACATTAACGAATGGTTACACACGTGTCGCTAGGAAGATTGGTTTTAATAAAAACTGGATTAAAAAGCCAAATAAAGGAAAGAAAAGAAAGACAATATTCAAAGTAGAAAAACAAATATGAAAACAGACCTGGCGATAATTGCGACGATCCAAAGCCATACGATGGTTCCAGAAATGTTTAAAAAAGTGGGCCAAAATTTCTTCTTTAATATACTGAGCTTCCACACCATCCGTCGCACAGCATTGTTTGACAACCTACGAATGCATATACATAGGATAGATAGTACTTCAGTTAGCTTACAGCAGGCTAGTATAGTACATAAAATTCTTAGTAATGCGAAGCGAACATTTTTAAACTGATCATACAGTAGATATTAATTACGGCGACAATATGTAATATGATAAAGCTAGACAATCTTATGCAACACTTATAGGAGGAGCCCATAATTTCAAGCAAAATCAATGTAAACACCATCTTCATATTGACAAAAACATTGCATGGTATCGAATACAACAAACAATTAAAAAATAATAAAGACATTACAAAATTAATATTCACAAAAATATGTAAAAATATTGCCCATTTTGGGTCTGATAACATTATTCAGAATAACTATGTAACATTTTACAACAATAAGATGCTAAATTAGTCTTAAAACTCGTTTTTAAGATAAGCTGATCCGTGTATCCATTTCGGTTGTCACCACACCTTAATTAAAAGTCAGAAATTCGAAAGTCAGAAATTCGTTATAAGTGCACATTAGATACACACAATCCACGTCCAAGAATTTTGGTTCCAAAGTCCCTCTCTCGATACATATTTATGTACATCCAGGGCAGTGTTTTTTTGTACAAGGTCCGTTTGTATGTACATGTACAAAGATTGCCCCCAAAAGTCTTTGTACATTTTGTACACACAAATTTTTAAGTACTATAATATGGTACAGTGACGATTTTAGTGTGGTAAAAACAGAGCTCATCGACTTTTGTAGTGTATTTTAGCTAATTTCTGGGTCTCTAAGGGTAAAAATGACTTAGAATCGTATTAAAACAGCGCGAAGCGCCGGAAAATTTGACATTTTTCTTTTGAAATGCAATCTCTGCCATTATAAAGATATAAAGAACGCACAATTACTCATTTCAAGTGCGGAGCGCAGAAAGTTTTTGCGAATTTTAGACCTTTTTTGCGAATTTTGTCTTCCCAAAAATCTTTGTACGTGTAAAAAGACGGTCCCGAAAGGTCTTTACACATCGGGAAAAATCTTTGCCGAGTACGAAAAGATACTGATCAACGGCCGTATTTAAGGCGGGTCGGGAGAGGGCGGCCTTCTTCTTCTTGGCCCAAAAACTTTTAGAGGTACATAAGATAACGCAAAAAATGCATATTTTTTTGTCATAAAATCTTCAAATTTTCGGATATGCAGTATTTTCCATAATCTTGGCACAAGCGCTATCAAAAATTAACATTTTTTAAAGTCTTTTCATTGAAATTTTTTTGCAAGAATCTCGAATTTTATGATCGCAACGGATAGAGCATGTCTAAAAACGTCGAAAAATGCGGTTTTTTTTAGCTATTCTAACGAATTTCCCGAGATATAGACCAATTTCTGTCGAACCCGTGGCGCACCCCCTTAACCGAATGCCGGATACGGGCCTGTGTACATACAGCAACAAGGAGGATGGAAGGGTTAAAAAAATCAAGACACTTTGCTAACTTTTAGATGCTAACCTTAAGTACGATTTTCTTCATTTCTTCATCCGGCGACTGAAACTCACGAATCAAGATCAACATCACTTCCCTTGTATAATAATTCGCGTATTCGGCGTCCATAAGAGGAATCAAGTAACCAATGGCTTTTAAGAAAGCGGCTAAGCCCTGCGGTAAATAAGACGATTAAAAACGAGACGATGAAGTTTTAAATAAGTGATATTTTTATAATCCAACAGTTTTACACACACATCGGTAGATAATCATTTGTTTCTAGTGTACACAGGGGCGGATTTAGGGAGAAGGGGCGGGGGAACGGCGCCCCCCATTGGCCCAAAATAGTGCGCAAAATTAAGCATTTTTGAGCGATTGATTTTTGGGTTAAAACGGCTGATTTTTTAATTTTTCCGCTCAGGTCAGGGTTCCACCCCCTTAGGGGTACCGCCCCCTTAGGGGTACCGCCCCCTTAGGAAAATCCCAGATCCGCCACTGAGTGTACAATTTACATTACAGTAGGTATTTATTTTATGTAGGTTGTGCATACAATTATTAATTTGGCAGGACGAGCTTTTTCCCGCAGGTTTTAGTAACTGAGTTTTAAAAAGTTTTATCAAAAAAGTTCATTAGAAAGTAAAATTACGAAAAATGCTTATCGGATGTTCAGATTGAAAAGTAAAAATCACAAAAAACGCTCATTTAAATTTAATTCTTTATGTGCGTGAGTTGACAGGCGAAAAAAGAGACATTTGTTGTACTTCTGTGTCTCTAAATACCTTATATGTATGTAAGCAACAAGTCAATAATAGACAAGTAAGTCTAAAATTTGAGTTGATTCATCAGTTTTACTTTGCCACGATGAGTTCTGATACCCTTCCAAAGCGGTTTTAGTACAGAGTCGAATGACTCAATGCCGTAAGGAGTTGCGGCTTCCGCCAAAGCTGCCAAAGCAAGGGCCGTAATCGTACGAACTTTCTGTTGTTCGTCAACCAAACCTAGTTTAAAATAAAATTCTTACGTTAAAAAGGTAACTTTCGAAAAATCATCGTTCATGCACAGTACAGCACAGCTTAAAATAATAGTTTGAGTTGACTAAGTACAAAAAGTGCATTGAGAAACAGCTACAGTACATACATAATATTGCCGAGCACGAAAGATATCAATCACATCATTATCTTTTAACTTTTGTTGCCAGTTTAAACTTGTCAACAATTTGTAAAAAAGGGTCGTAAATGAAACAGACTACAGCGGGTAAATTCTGACGATCACTTTCATGCAATGCATTAGAAGAAATTTTGACAAGACGTCCAATTTCATGTAGATATAAAAAAGATTAGCTTCTGTTACATACATACATGCACGTAAATTTAAGTGCACATTTGACGACTCGAAGTTTAGACAAACAGCAGCAGGCCATTTATACGTTAATGACCTGTTTTTTTCAAAACAGCAAGACAACTTAATAATCTTTAAAACAGATTTCACTCAAAAATTGAGCGAAGGGGGCGAAAAGTATGCATTTTTGTGGATGAAATTACATAGCTTATTTCGATGGGATCCCATGCTGCTCATTAACGTATGCTGACATTCTGTAAAATATCAAACGTCTTCGAAAAATTTTCAGTGATACATAGAGGCACGTATGTAGCTGGCCGTCCTATTCTGGGGGGCAATACTAATTTTGGGGGGACTAAGAACAAAAAGGCCAAAAATAGCACAAAATAACGTTTAAAAAGTCCTACTTTATCCAATTTTTCTGAATTTTGGGGGGTTCGAACTAGAGCTGCACGCGGGTACCCGAACGGGTACCTGAGTACCTGGTATACCCGGGTAGAAAATAATTTTACTACCGGGTACCCTAATATAAATGGAAAATTAGCACTGCAGTTATGCAATATGTGCTAAGAATTGAATTAGAAACCGAGAAACATATTGCTTCTAAAGTGCGACGGAATCACAATGTAAATGTGATTTGATATAATCAACCGTAAAATGTTAAATAAGCGAGTCTGTTAACATTTCCTATTAACACAATATATCGCGCATACGGTCTAGGCATATTCCATTATTCAGCGCTTTAGTTACATTATTTTATTTGTGCCGAATTCTTCTTATTCTTCATTGTAAACAAATTTAAACAAGAAATTATCATTATATAAGTTTTAACTGCAACTTTTATTCACATCGTGCGCGCAACTGTTTTAGTTAGACCTGGTTCGAAGCCTATCAATGTTCCAAATGCAGTCAGCCATAGGCGTAGCCAGGGGGCATTGGGGGTACCTGCCCCCGAAATTTTTCAGAAAATATTGTTGATTTTTTGTTGCAATAATGTATGTCCAGAAAACTAAGTTCAAAAAGGCAAAAACTTCAAAAATTTTCCGCGCCGAGTCATTATTATTTATTGCTATATATGTAGATCCAACAAATTTAAAAGCTTGAATCAATTAAAATAATCCAGCACTCCACATCACTTAAGTAATTTAATGCAGTATTTGTTCGTTGAATAAAACTGCGCATGCTTGTTGAGCATGATGGTAAAAGTGCGAAAATGATTGCGAACCAGTTTGTCTATTCTCTGCTTTGTTTGTCTTTTTGTGTACCAGTTTGTCTATTCTTTGTTTCGTTTATCTTTCTTTACAAGGACACATAATCCTATTTTAATTGGAAGGAATGGCCAAATTTTCTTATGTTTTTGCGCATTTCTTGTTCTATGAACTGCATTTTGTTAATTAGAAGGCCACAAATGGGCCTGAAAACGGTAAGAACAAAATTTTCATGGATACATCTTTCTATATCTTATTGGCAGCGATCCGTTGCTGCGCTATGTACCTAGCAGAGGTCGAAAAACGTACTTCAGATCATTTTGTGCAATGTAGGAGTTTATCAATTTTAAGTGTTTTTGGGCTTGCTTCCGAACCGAGATTTGGCCGATTTTGCGAAAATTTTAACGTTACTATTTAACATTAAAATGTTTTTTACAAAAATTTTTCGGGACTCTGCCCCGGATCCCGCTCGCCACCTTAGACGCCCGCAGCAATAAAATCTCGTTGTACATGTGCAACGAGATTTTTAGGAGAACAAGCCAGGTAAAAGGTTTAGAAATTTCTAAAAATTTCCGGCGTTTCGCGCCGGCATTAATTTGTCTGCTTTGTATGATTTTTAAGCGGTATAAATTGAGTTTAATGTGCAAAAACGTCAAAATGTTCCTGCGCATAGCGCCGCCAGTTACTGTTCTTTCTTTTTGTAAAGCTCCAGCATTGCGTTTAAAAGCCTGAATCACTCAAAATATCTTCAGTCAAAGTTGATAATTCGCAGTTTTCTTGTTAGAAGCTTGAATTGTCAAAACTGTTTCGTACAAATTTGATAATTTTCTACTCTATCAGATTATTAGTATTCACAGAGCTACAAACTGTTAAGTATGGAAAAATGACTAAATTTCTTGGCACTTTGCGCCACTTATGAATTCCGGAAAGGCCGTAAATTCTACACGAAATCGTTTATGCCCCCCGAAGCAAAATTCTGACTACGTCTCTGCAGTCAGCTCCAGATAGACTTAGACTTGTTTTTGAATAAATTTTCATTTTCGGTTGATTTCAAAATTGCTTTTCGTCAATGTGTTTTCCTGCTTCATATGTTTTAATGACGCTAAGAAGATACAAAACCTGCTTCACAATTTTTTGCTTTGAATTATGAAATGACTTAAATTTCATTAAATGCATACGAATTCTTCAGATTAAAGCCTGGATTCTATTTAATCTTGCATTAATTTTTCAATAATTTCACTGCTTAAATATCACTTTGCCCTATACCTCCACTCTCAACCGTAAATAAACGATGTTCACTGCATTCTCTTTTATTCAAGGTCCTACCCGGGTATACCCGGGTACCTGAATTACCCGGGTAATGAAATAGCCGGGTACCCGGGTAGTAAAATTTGCAAAGTGTGCAGCTCTAGTCCGAACCCCCTCCTTCCCCCAGAGATACGTGCCTGGATACACACTACAAAGACATCTAAATTCTAATCATATACGACACATATATAATTAATTATTGAAATTCTGACTACGACATCTCATTCCCGTTATTTATACACATACATATGTAACGTGATATATGAGCATGCGAGCATGCACTTTTTCAGAAGAATCCTTGTTTAATATGTAAATTTAAAAAACACGGCCGGCTTTAAACAACCGTAAAATCTAACCTCCTTCTATAATTTCGACCAAACTTTTCAAATGCGGCAGAACGGCGCAGCCCATAAGAATGGAGATTTGTTGGACGATTTTGATGCCCGTGTGCCTGGCTTGCCAGGATTTTTTGCTCTTGCAAACGGCTTTCAAAAAAGGCAGCAGCGCCGGGATGCCGAGCGCCGACGCGACCACTGCGAAAGCGCGAGCCGTCGTGTTGCGCACGTATTCGTCAATGTTGTCGATATCGGGTCGCATGGTAGAAATCATGGTCGCCAATCCGGCCGCTTTGGCCAAATTGCTGATTATTTCACGGCCTTCGACCCGGGCGTAGTAATCTTCGTCGATCAGCAAAGGTTCTATGACCACCAATATCTAGAAACAGTCGTAAATGATCAGAAATCATTAAACAATTTATATACGTACATACGTAGGTAAGTAAAATTATCCAAAAATTCGTTTTAAAGTGGAATAAGTACGTAAAATCGCTAAATCTCCAATATATAAGTTATAAATAAACTGAAATTCGAAAAATGCTAATAATTGTTGAAGTAGGGCTGATTGTTTATTATTATTATCCATTATTACACATTTATTATTCTTAATTTATTTATTTACATATAGACAGTAAAAATAAGTCACCACCATACATGATCTGGTAAAGGGGGTAGGGTTTGAGGGGTTTTCACAGCCCCAACAATTTTTTCACTCGCCCCAGCATTCGCGATTTTAAAAGAGCTTCGGAAAATTCCTTGAAATTTCGTAGAAAAGCTGCTATTTTAAGCGTTTTTAGCTATGTATTCGCTCAAAAGTAAAAAATTTTTCTACTCATGTCCTGGCTATACATATCTTGTTCGAGTTGTTCGGCGTTTTTTATTTTTCGTTTTTATGCTCTAGGAAGATAGAGCATCGTCAGAAACGCCGAAAAACGATGTTTTTGACGCGTACCCACTGTTTTTAAGCCCAAAAAAATAAGTTTAAAAATCCGCCCCTAGAATTCCCATGCTGCGTATGCCTGCCGAAGACACCCCACCCAAATTGTCGAGCCGTTACATGTACGTATGAAGTGCATGAATAGGCAAAAATAAATTTTGCGAAAAATTATGAGCGAAATATTATATGCCCTAACGAGACAATATTATAAATCTTTAAATGACGAATCAGTCTACAAAGTTACAACTTTCCTATAATCTATGTAAGCTCCGATTTAAGGACAAAAACTTATGTATTGCTCAACTGGAAATATGTATGTCGTATATTTTTCTTATGATTTTAGCAATGGATTACGAGATTACGAAGTACTGCTAACAAAGCATGCATAAAAAACATAAGCATGTACTCTATGTACTTAAGCGTGCAATATCTTATGAACGTAGGGACGGACCAAATCATCCAACTTGTACAGAATACGATCTATAACTTTAACCAATAAATGGCGTTCTTGATCTTCGAGCGTCGGAGACATCAATAAGGGCAAAATTTGGTTGAATAAAGAGCCGGCGCCAAACAATCTAGCTTTTTCGGTGATCTTCCGCAAAGCTGACTAAAAATTCAATGCCGATGTAAAATTACATTATTAATCACTATTCATTATTTATAAAATCGTTAATCACCAATCACTTACAAATAAACGGAAAATTGAAAAAAAACAATAATAACTATTAATGTTGGATTGACTTTTATTATTATTATTATTATATTATGCATTAATTAATTAGTCCTTTAATTACTATTTGAGTAATCATAGAAATAATAATAATAATAGTAGATAATAATAATAATAATAATAATAATAATAATAATAATAATAAATGTCCAAATTAAAAATTCAATATTCAATGATAAATTCAATAGGTATAAAAATAAAAATTCAATGACGTTCATCTATGTTTTATGCTCAGAGACTGGTGTCTTGACTGGCATCAGCCTTTAATCATCTTAGAAATACAATTAGCATCCGTCGCTTATTTCGCATCGCACTTCTATTTTTTTGTTCAAAACGGTTTAAATAAATGTATATAAAGCAAGTAAAATATTGTTAGGCAAGCCGAGCATGGGACCCCACCCAAAGTTGGTGTCAGATAATTTTTGATTTCCTATCCCGATTTTTGGTTGGCCGTTTTTATGTGTTTTTGGCCGTTTAGGGACGAAAATTTGGGGTCATTTTCCACCCCCACCTCTTCGGATAACCGGAGACCCCAAACGAAATTTCGAGCCATCAAATGTATGAAGCCGAGTGCTTCGCCGAATATACAGAACTCTAAATCCCTCATTATTTACACCAACATTAGCAAGTTCTTCCATAATCCATGAATGTACGTACATACACTGGTATAATTACAGTAGCAAGAATATCGGACAATTTGAATACAAGTCCAGAAGATCAAGTTTTGAACGGATAAAGACAGTACAATTCAAAAGTGAAGTATTGATTTGAATAAGATACCCTTGCGTGAAATTTTCCAACGGCATTGACCCAGTTCTCATTGGCACCGGTTTGAATATATCGTCTCGTTCAGGTGTTGGGTCAATCAAAAATTCTAAAATGAGTTTTTGAGGCACATGCATTAAATACGTTTTTGAACTTCCCTGACGATACTCTCTTCTTTGAATGCAAAAGAATAAGAAATGCTTGAAATTAAGTGATATTACATAATAATATGTACGTATTTGACTAGAACGCGACCAATTGTTTCAAGCGCAAAAAAACGATACACCCAAGTCCAAGACCTGCACAGTGTGCCGTGTCGGTACATATATTTCTAATCGAAATATTTATACTTATATATTTTTAATTGAAATATTTATATGTATAACAGAAACTTCCGTTTTTTTTAAATCGAAAATCATGCGGGGCGGCAGCTGCGCGAATATAAGTCAAAACACCCTAAAACTTAAATTACTGTCAATAATATTCATAAACAAACATTAAATTACAAGGGTTGACCAGTTCAAGGGCTTTGAACTAGTATTGGCCAAATAATCAGTTTTTTGACGTAAACTGAACCGAGAATCGCTACGAATGACATTGAAATAGCATAAAAGCTGCCTTAACTGGACAGTTTCCGGTCGGATGTCGAAAGCACTTTGCTAGGTAGAAATTTTTTCTATTCAGACTCCAATTTAGCCTTATTTTTTTCAATAAAAATTTAATTTTGTTCAGTCTACCCGCCCCATAATATTGCACGGGCGTCTGTTCTCAATGGCTAAATATTCTCATCACCTTGCGCATAGGAGGCGTTCCATTTTTGATTTTAAGCAGCATGGTCATAATTTCTCGCTCTTTCGCCTCTTCCGGCGTCAATTGGCTCTCGTCAACGTCGACCAGAAGCCTATCGAAATACTGCATGTCTTCCGGCTTCAAGGGTGGCAAATTTTGATCCTTGGGCTGCGTATCCAACATGAGACCCTTGTCTCCCAAGCCGCCTCTTTCCGGCGTGGCTTGCATTGAAAAACCTGCCATCAGACCACCGCCCAGAGGAGTGGGCGTGGCCTGAAGACGCCTTGTTGGAGTCTTCACTGGAACATAGCCCGTGGGAGGCGGCAAAACCTGAAAAATTTTCCATTAGGCTATTAAAATTCAGATGCACGCTGATATTCTCGCCGTAAAATTTGAACAATTAATAGTCCTTAAAGTTCTCTTTGAGGATTTAGTGAATATGTTATAACTGGACACCTAAAAATATCAGGACGTCCTACGTTTATAACATACAATTCAATCAACCCCTAAGAGACTTTCAAGGAATGTGAATTCTTCAAATTTCGTGACTAGGCCTGCACACGATTTAAAAGTTTAAAACTGATTCATGACTCATTTATACAATAACTCGAAATGTGGATCTAAGACGGCACCATGTGTGCAATGTACATTAGAACAGTAGGTGATGTACATATTTCCGAAACGTAAATACAGCGGAAATAGATCATTGTATGCAGCAAGTGCAACATGGCGGTAAAATTAGTGGGGAACAAGGGTAGGGGTCATTTGAACAGCTTTATCGAACTAAAATGGCTTCAGGATTTAGTATAAACGTTAGGATAAAAATGCCTTAATTAGTAGTTTCTTTGAAT
Source organism: Mermis nigrescens (assembly GCA_036768485.1). Lineage (NCBI taxonomy): Eukaryota > Metazoa > Nematoda > Enoplea > Mermithida > Mermithidae > Mermis > Mermis nigrescens. The sequence continues at coordinate 3,434,479 of JAVLUZ010000191.1, forward strand.
TTCAAATGAAGAAAGTTGCGATTTTTAGTCCATTTTTAACAAAGATTTTGCTTCATTTTTCGATACGTTATTCTTCCTTTTCGTGGTGGGGTCTAATAAATCCCATTCACACTTCATCCAAACTCGGTCGTCACCCCATTTCCATGATTTGGAAATTTTTGAGGCCCTCCCCGATTTTTGACGAAAGCTAGCATTTTCGGTCATTTATAGGTAATTTTTACCATTTTTGGCCAAAAAATTGAAATCATTCACCCTCCTCTCCTCCCTAAAATGACCGGGGACTCCCTCCCAAAATTCTGAGTCGTTATATACATACATTGCTAACCACGAAATCTGAACAGTAAACAATCCAATGAGTTTGCTTAGGAGCGTTTCTTCACTCCCTAAACGCACGATTCCAAAAGAGTACCCATATATACATGCTTTAGTTTAAGAAAACGCTTCCTATACACTTCCAGACCGTTTACGACTCAGCGCGCCTTTCTTTACAGATAATTAGAAAATATTGATCACACTCTTGCAATTCATGTACATATACTAGGGATGGAACTAGCACCGGCATCGGCGCCGGTGCCAGGGTATCTGGCACCGGCCGGTATATGGGACTAGATAAGGCTAAAATTTATACTCCATGGAATAAAAAAGGCGCCAGTGTCAATTAGTGAACACAGAAGAAGATTCAAGTCAATCATCTCAAATGTTTCTCTAACGATTTCTCTTTATTCCATTATTGAATTTCTAAGATAAATAAATATGTACATGTACATTGATGTTCATTATGCGCGACTATACATATGTATTTTGCGTAGTGGTTTGATTCATTATTTGAGTAAATCGTAAATATTCCTAAATCAAGGCAGGAATTTGGCAACTTGACCTGACATAATAGAAATTATCTAGTTCTGAAAGTGAAATTACGAACTCTAAGGTAGACATCGTTATTTGTGAACAGCTGGAACCGATAAAATACTTCTGTGCGCGCAAGCATGTCCTCGTTGGAGAGGATTAATGTCATGTAATGACGCCTATGCTGACCCCTGAAAAATGCTGCTGATCACAATTACCGCATTTCCGAAAAACCCTAATAAATGAGCAGTATAAAGTGCTTCGATTGATCTTCTGGCTCAATTCCGCGCTTCGCACCAAATATTTGTTTCTTAACAACATTCCTTTCAGTTATTTTCAATGATTTTTTGTTTTTACATCTAAAAAGAAGAATATCAAAAGCGCCAGAAAATGATGTCTTTGACGCACAGTTTTCATGGTTTTAAGCCCAACAAAGCAGTTTAAAAAACTTTTCAGGTTGGCTACCCAACAAAATTTCCATGCTAAAAACATACATAAATACTAGAGCTGTGCCGGGGCCGCCTTTTTGCCGGGGCCGGGGCCGGGGCCGGGGCCGGGGCCTAGGCCCCGGTGCCGGGGCCGGGCCTGGCCGGGGCCAATAATAGCGTGCTTTACCATACTCATAGTACGACCCTGCCCTACCCCTTATATGTACTTATGCATATATTCTTGCTTGTAGATATGCACGTCAAGCGTTAATATTTGCTCAGATTACAAGATATAACAGAACATGGGCATCGGGGGATCCAGACCCCCAGAATTCTCATTCCCCCCCCCAAAATCCGCTAGACCCCCCAGAAATTGATTTTCAGAATTTTTTGTTTTTCTGCGGTTTTTTGATGCTAATGGATAGCTCATTGAGAGACGCGAGAAAACGGTGTTTTTTTCGCTCTACCATATATTATCAGGCACTTTTTGACTTTGAAAAATGTTGGACCCCCTAGAATTTTTGAGCTGCCCATGTATGGATTTAACTCCTCTGACTTGGATGCGTTTTTCAATGTGCTTTACTTTGCACTTTTTTAGGCTTATTATTCTATTTGTTCTGATAGACGTAGCTGTCTGATACCAAGCAAGCTAGAAATGCTCGTCTATATGAATTGCAATTTAAAATATGTCAAGTTTGATTATTAACTAGAAATTTGCACCAATCTGACATAGTGAAATAAAGATTTGAATTAGCAAGATCTGTAGTTTGCTTGAAATTGAGTTTGAAGGTAAACCTGCCCAAAACATTATCAATTTTCTACATTATAATCAACTCTAACATTGGCCCCGGCCCCGGTGCCGGGGCCAGCCTGCCCCGGCCCGGGGCCGGGGCCTAGGCCCCGGCGCCGGCCGGGGCCGGGGCCTGGCCCCGGCACAGCTCTAATAAATACATACATACAATTTGGTCATTTTAAGTTGCAAGATATCGAATGAAAACAACTGTTAATATGCGAGGGAAAATTAATAATACCTAGATGAAAATATAGCACATGATGGACCCACCTCTTGAATTTTTATACACAAAATATAGCCCTAAGTTGGCACCGGCACCGGCAAAAAAACGTGGCGCCAGTGAACCTCTAATCTATACACAATTCACACACGCGCGCTATCAACGCGTCTGTTTAAGAAGGCGCGCTGAGTCGTAAATGGTCCAGCCTATGCGTTTAGGAAGCGTGAATTAAAGCAAGTCTGGATACTCTTTAGGAATCGTGCGTTTAAGAAGTGAAAAAGCGGTCCCCAAACAAACTCATTGGACCGTTTATTGTTCAAATTTTAAAAGGGAAAACTGCATGCGAACGTATGATCGCACCAAGACCACAATTAAGTAAGATCGGCTCGCTCACTTTATAGCCGGGCGGAAACAACGCGTCCAACTCGTCGTCGGTCAAAGGTCGATTCCGCTCGTCGATCTCCTTCTCCCACCGGTACGCCTGAAGCTGTTCGGGCGTCATGGCGGCGAAAAGTTGCCCGGGCGTCGGCGTTTGCATGCCGAACGCCGCCGGGCCGATCGGCGTCTTGCCGAAACTCGGCGTCATTAGACTCGGCGTCGCCTGCGACGGCGTGAATCCGACCGGCGTCGTCGCGCCGCCGACCACGGAGCCGGACGGCGTAAAGGCGCCGGTGAGCGGCGTCGCGCCGCCGCCCGCCGCGCCGGCTAACTGGGGCGTCTGCGCCGGCGTCAAATCCCAGCGACTGCGCCGCTTCGACGCCGTGCCGCCACCCGGCGTTTCTTGGGCGGCGGCGCCGGTCAACGGCGTCATCGACGGTTTGGACAACTCGCCGTCGGGTCCGAAGCGATCGACGCGCGGCGTCTCGCCCCAACCGGGCGTCATGCCGCCTACTCCGGGCGTCATGTGGCCGGGTGTGTCTGAATTTTTCAAAATTTCGAAAATTTTGAAAATTTCTATTCAAAAAGTCTTGAGTTTCTGACGGAAAAAATTGTCTCAAAGAAAAACGAACAAAGTGACTAAGATTTATACATAAAACACGTTTACTTCGAGTATTCACTGTGGAAAATGAAACTTATCAAGCGCGCTAGATTGCTTAGTTAGCTAACATCAGCTAATTTTTTCACAGCAATCCGGAAGCAGTGAAAAAACCTATCGACATTAGAATACTGAAAATTAAATATTATTACAGTAATAAGTGTATCGCTGCGAGATTTTGTTGATCAATTGCCTACTTTTCCTACGAGTAAAACACCCAGTTCAATAAGCTTTTTCATTAGGTAGCTGATGAAATGATATACTTAATTTGTAAGGTTGCAAGAAAACTTCGAAGAAGAAAAATAGACTAGATAGATAATAATAATGATCACGCAAACCTCTCTTAATCATATTTAACACTGAAGTTTCATCAAAAAATCGATCGTTCTCGTTGGGCCTGACGATTGCATCAAATAAGTGCATGAAATAAATATGCAAGGTACATCGTAACATACTTGTTATGTTATATCTTGGATATTTATTTTATTCAAACAAAAACTTAAAAATATAAACAACTTAACTTAAAAAATTAGTAAGTAAGCAAAATCAAAATATGCGCATATAATTTACGTAACAGATTACCTCTGGGAGTCTCGTCCCACCGATTACGTCTGGGTGTTGCGGCACCCATGCCAGGAGTCGTATGGCCAGGCGTAGCATCCCACATGCGAGTGCTGGGTGTGGCTCCTGGTGTTTCGGAACCCTTGGCCACATGCACGGGCGTTTCTTCCCAACGAGCAACGGCTGGCGTGGCAGCCTTGTGCAAATTAATGAAAAAGTAAGTGAAAATTGAAGTATTGAAGACAATATGTAGGCCAGATGCAGCAAAAAAGATTGCAAAAAGTAGATAGGCAATAGAAAGCAATAAGATATAAAAATAAAAATAATGGTTGCGTGGTAAGGATTATTCTGGTACAAGGCTGAAAATTTAATAAAAACGCTGTCTACAGGAGAAAACTACAGAAAAGCAAAACAATTTTTTCTTCGGGACACGGTTTTTCTGTATTCGGCAAAGATTTTTCCTGATTCATAAAGACATTTCGGGACCGTCTTTGTACATGTACAAAGATTTTTGGGAAGACGAAAATTGCAAAAAAGGTCTAAAATTCGGAAAAATTTTCGGCGCTTCGCGCCGAAATGAGCAATCATGTGTTATATATATCTTCATAATGGCAGAAATTTCATTCACAAGGAAAAATGTCAAATTCTTTGGCGCTTCGCGCCATTTTAAGACGATTCTATAGTGATTTTTGCCCTCAGAGACCCAGAAATTAGCTGGAATACAGTACCAAAGGTCGAACAACTCTGTTTTTACCGCACTAAAATCGCTAATGCACCACATTGTACTACCCAAAAATTTGTGTGTACAAAATGTACAAAGAGTCTTCTTAGGGACCATCTTTGTACCTGTACAAACGGACCTTGTACACAAAAAAACACTGCTCCGGGGTTACAAATGAGTAACGACCTTTAGAAAGAATTGTAAAATTGTAAAACATTAAAATTAGATTATTTAAAAAATTTAGTAAGAATTTTATTTAATTCAGTAAAATATACGTGTGCTCTGAAATTTCCTCTATGTACATATTTGTGACAAAATTTCGTTTAATCCCGTAAGGAAAGGAACCTTATCTATAAATGTAGCCCAGTCATTACAAAACAGTAAAAATAAACACTGTACATATATGTTCATAAGCAATCAAGATTTTAAGTGGATCCGGTAGGGTGCGAAAGGTCAAAGATTCAGGGGAGGGTGGAAGGGGTGAAAATCGAAATTGGTAGATAGTTAAGTGCTTTGTAAAAACGGTTCTATAGAGAAAAACGATTATATCGATTTAAAACCTTGGTTTTTGAGCATTTTCGGCTGATAAATTGCCTTTTTAAACTCATAAACATAGTTATACAGCCGTTTTAAACTAAAACTAGCTAATCAGCCCTTTTTTTAGTCAAAAAATGGATAGATATCCTTTTGGAGAAGATAAAAGAACTAGCATTTCCGAGCTCGCACGTTATATTTCTGAGTACAAAAAGGGGTATATAGCTAGTTTTCTGCGCCAAAAAAGTTATATAGCCCAAAAAAGGCTACACAGCACTTTTATGTCGACCAAAATGACTGTATAGCTATCAGTTTTTTAAAGCTCAGGGGGAGTATTACCCTCTCACCCCCATGCTCTTGCCCAGTAGTAGCTTATGTTAAATAGAGCCATAGAACATCAGAGATCAATTGATCAGACTAGAAGACTAGGGGATCAATTAATTGAATCGATTGAAAACAAATTAAAAAGGAAACAGAAATTAAAGTTAATAAATTATCGATCATTACCTCCGCGGCCTCCCAAGCGAGTTTCTTTTTGGGTGCGATGGAAGGGGCAGGTGACGGAGCTCCCAGAAGAGGCGTGGCCGGCAAGTGCACAGATTGTGGGGTTTCCTGATCCCACCGACGCCTTTTAGCTGTGGAACCAGGCTGCTGCTGAGGAGTAGCAGCCGAATCGTGTACGGGCACGCTTTTCAATTCGCCCGCACTGGCTTTAGCCGCGATTTCAGCACGAACGTCGTACTAGAATATTAAGAAATCCAAGTTGCCGAAAATCTTATTAAATTGTATGCTAAAATGATCTTTATGTACATATGGATGCACAGATCAGGTGGTGCAAGGAGGGGTAAAATCCACGATTTTCTGCGCTTCGTGCTGCTTCTCGTAGAAAATATATACGATTATTAGAGTGACTGTGCAAAATTTCTAACAGGTTGCTAATAGACATGCACAGCATGGGAATTCTGGAACGAGCGACGGGAGAGATAAAATTGAGTGCTTTTTCCGGCTCAAAAATTGTATATACGCGTCAAAATTATCGTTTTTGGAGTTCTGATGATGCTCTATTTTTCAGAGCATACAAACATAAAACAATTTATTAGAAAAATCAAAAAATTAGAACAAATTAGACAAAATATAGTCTGAAAATGAGTAGCCGAAAATTATTTATGCAAGTCGGCTTAATGTAACAAGACGTTTGAAAGTACAGTACGCTTGGTCGATAGCCAGGAAGCCCGAGTTGAAGTCTCGGCTAGTCAAATGTTTTTCGCTATTCGTGCCTGTTTGGGCTGAAATCATCCAACATTATTTGACCTTTGGCACCCCCTTCCTTAGAGTAACATTGCTCTCCTTACCTCTTACATAAGTAACTAACCACAGATTGCTAAGCAAAAGCATTGTTAGGCCGATGGTGCTGAAAACAAGATTTTATGTCTCGCCTTTTCGCTGCACCAATAGTTAATTTTGACCGAGCAATTCATGAAAATCAATCATTAAACCGGATTCAAGCAGACTTTTATATTATTTCATTCAAATGTAGAAACGATGACTAAAAACTAAAGATTTGAATTTGCAAATTATACCACATAGATTATAGATTTTAGTACATAGCCGTATTTGAGGGGCGGAGGGCGGCCCGAAAAAATTTTGAAAGGTAAGATAATGCACGGAAATATAAAAAATCGAATGCCTTTGTTTTAAAATCTTCAAATTTTCGGGGCTTGGCGCCGGTTGTGATGTATTTTCTATCATTTTAGCTTAAGCGCGACCAAAAAACGACACTTTTTATACAGCTTTACCAGTGAAAAATTTTTTTTCATAAAAGTTAGAATCTTATGATCTTAGACCAATTTATATCGGGTCCGCCCCTCGTTGGCCAAATTCTAGATGCGGGCCTCTTTCAATAGGTATAGTTTTTGTGCAATCGTCTATCTTTTCAATATTCATTTTTGTTGCAAAAGCATTTGAAATTATGATTCGTGCATAAATTCATCCCTATGCATTTCCTTCAGCTAGTCCTCGTCTTAAATTTTGGAATATTTAGAGAGGCAAAAAAACATAAAATGCTCATAGCCTATTGTTTGCTCTAGTTTCTGAAACGTATAACACACATCCATATACGTATTAGGACCTTTTCGAAAAATTATCATCTTTCGTTCTCAAACTTTAATTAGACCTTATAGGAATAAAATTCACTCATTCGTTTTTTAGTTCTTTTATTTGCAACGCCCTAAAATTAAATAGGTTGGGCTTGAATTAAATTTTAGGGAGTCAAGCTAATGCAAAATATTAAACGATTAATAGTTTGGATAGTTTCGCATGTATTATGCATGTACGAAGCACGCAGTTTAAACGAGTTTTTCCTATGCTAGTTCGAAATAGGATTATTTAAAAGAAATATTCAGATTTGAGAGTGAGCAAACGCCTCTACATTTGCTACCTTCCAGCACTTCTAGAGAGATCTGACGGCAAGGAAAATCAATTCCCGATAAGGGCCTACGTAAAGATACAGTAAGCACTGCATACGTATATTCAACATATGTATTCCATTCAAAATATATAAATTCAATGAGAGCTGTTAGGGCTTTCCAATGTTTTACAAAAAATGAAAGAATGTAGCAATAAATTAATGGTCGTTACATACTTTTTCCTTGGCCAAAATCTGTTCTTTCATGATTGCGCTGAAAGTTCTTGAACTCATATCCGGCGTCCGTTCTGAAAAAAGCGAAACAACTATCAAAATGAGTGCGATATTTCATAAACTAATTTTATAGAAAGAACAGCTTCTATTCGCGATTTTTCGTCGAACAAAACGTTTCAATGTTTAGCGGTAGTGATTTTAAATGACATGCTTACATTACTTTCAAACAATACAAATTAATCCTGAGAAATTCTTACTCCAACTGAAAAAATTATGCTTGACATAAGCTTACACACGCTAAGATATCTAAATAAATTTTTTGCAAAGCACGATTATGCATTGAGGAAGCAATTTTCGTTTGATGCAAATTCATAACTTGGATAAATTTACATCCTCCGAGTGCAAAATATTTAAACTATGTATGTACGTCATTAATTATGGATTGCACAATGTTTATAATTAAATGGGAATCAAAAAGTCGTCGCTCTATCGAATGTTCTCGTGACATCTTGATCTCTTCAACAAATGGCTAGCGATTCTATAATGGAACTGACAGATTAGTAGTTTGGTTCAGCCGTCTCATTGAAAGTTGATCAAAAAACTAACTCTTTGAAAATTTCCAAAAAAATTTCATTACGACTTTTCAGCTTTCTCAAAATTCAAACAATTATATGCAAGACAAACTACCTTCGCTGACAATTATGATTAGCCAACGGCGCTGATTAAATCGAATCACATGCGGGCTGACCTTAGGGGGAAAATATCAATTAGACTACTGAATAATCGATTAAAGTGTACTTAAAAATGAGACAAAGCCGTACGGATTAGGTAACGCGACTGAAATATATAAATACATCAAAAAAGGTAGACCTTGACAAAACTGTATCCGTACATACTGTTCACAAGTACGACGGATCAGGGCTCCCAAGAATATTGATTGCTTCAAATATCTCCTTGAGTCCGGAATGTAATTCCGAGCTACGCTAATAACAGCCCAGTGAACTAAATTTTCCCATAAAAAATTTGTAAAATGATCAGAGTTGTATGTATCTTGAACAACATACATGTAACAGGGGGATGGCCCCACCCAAAGTCGAAGGTCCCCCAAATCCAGAAAATTGTTGACCTCCCCCCCCCGATTTTTGGAAAAAATGAATTTTTGGACCGATTTTAAGAATTTTTTGGCCAAAAAATTGTAGGTCTTCATTCCCCCCTTAAAAATGGCCGGGACCCTCAAATTTCAAGCCGTTACATGTATGTTGAATAACCCTTTAATTCATTTTTAATATGCCAATCCTTTAAAATAAGTCATCGGAAAAGATGAGCTATGATCGCTTAAAACGAGCAAAATAAATAAGACGCAAGCAAGCTAAAAGCAAAAGTATGAATTGAGGAGCGAGAACAAAGAAACAATGTTGTACATATGTAAACGACGTGACTCGCGAAAATTGCCGCCTCGAAATCGTTGACGTTAGCATCTTTCCACCTTCAAGCCCACGCTGTATGCATTTCAAACTGCAAACAAGCAAGCACGTATCTCTGGTAAGAATGGGGGAGGAGTTCGGACCCCCTCCTCCTCAAAATTCAGAAAAATCGGAAAAATAGGACTTTTTAAACGTTATTTTGTGCTATTTTGGCCTTTTTGGGCTTAGCCTCCCCCTAAAAATTGGTGGTCCCCCCAAAATAGGACGGCCAGCTATGTGCCTGTAAACAAGCATTAACGAATGTTTTCGCTGACAATTTTACAAGTGCTGCTCTCTTCGGTACATGACTCGATATTTACTACTGAATTGACAGAACGCAATTGATGACTTTCATAGGATGATTAAAAATACACGGGTTGGCCTTGGCTTGACTTTAAAACAAGTCTAGTCAAAAAAACTATCCCTAAACAAGCCCACCTGGAAAGAATAATCAATAGGGGCACGCATGACCCGAACTTTCTAGTAGGAATGCACCGTGGCCCGGGCCCCGGCGCCGGTACCAGAGACCGGGACCAACCGGGACCAACTATTTTTGCTATATTCCGGATATACCATGTATAAATATGTATTTGGCCAAATATGACTTATGCAAAATAGCGTCTGGGCAAGTCGATGGCATCCGTTCCACATGTATTTCCGATTTCAATTAATCATCATAGCTTATATAGGCCAAAAATTTTTCCTACCCATTATAAAATTTGGCCCAATTCATATAACTTGCATCATAATCAGCCGATTCACTCATGTCTTAGATCAGACGAGTTAAAAATAGCTTGAAAACGGATAGGAATTTCACGTGCATAATTATGATTAATCAAAGCACAGCGAACTAGCCTGCCAGACTAGCAAAACGTTAGAGGGAGTCTTTCTTTTCTTCAACTGAAAGTGATCGATCCATTCTTCTTACCTTGCATCTTATTCGAATTGCTGATGTTTAAATTCCTTGTCTAGATGGAACATAAAAAGATAATTCACGAATTACCTTTCTGTACCTACATACATATATCTTCTTGATAAACAGCCAATTCAACACAAAAAACATCTTTTGGAATTTCACCTTGCAAACATACCTACAGGAATGCCACAAAATGTTAAACATATGCTTTTTCTCATGCAGAAGAAAAGATCGGAACAAAAACGGATCCGCTGGACTTTTGGCGAACAAAAATGGAAACTTAGCCGGCCCTGGCATCACTACCAAGGAAATATCTAAGCCCTCCTAAACCCCCTCCCACGAGTTCAAGCGGCAATATTTGCTCGGCTTCCCGTACTCGTTTGCTGCCTGAGCGATTAGAAACGCTAGTGTATTTAGCGAAAAACTTAAAGATTATCGTCTTTGACTATTAAATTGCTGGAGCTATCAAAAGGTGAATAAGCTAAATTTCTGAAATAAAATGTGTGAACAATGTTTTGCAATACATGAATGATATGCACAGGCGATTATGCACGATTTTCCCTCAAAATATCGCTAAAATCCGAACAAAAAACGTTGAGATACATAATTCTTAATAATAGGCTAGAAAGTGGGTATTTTGGCCCCGGCGCCGGGGCCTGGCCTCGGTGCATCCCTACTTTCTAGTATTGACATCACGTAGCGTAAGCCTTAGGCTGATCATACGCAATTCAAAAACACGAGTTATGCAAATTCTGCTATGTACAATGCAAAGTGGCTCTTAAGCGGGGAATAATTTTTCATACGAAGTAGAACTCACCAACTAAGAACGGATCGACGCGCTCGGGCGAAATGACCCGTTTTCGGGCCCTCTGGCGATATTCGTCTTCGCGCTCCGCTATAGCACGTGTTCGTGTTTCTTCAAACACGTCCGTCGGCTAAGTGATACAAATCATTAAAAAATCAAAATATATTATCAAATCAGTGTGAAAAATTCTATTATCATGATTAGGCAGACCAATTTATTATTAGCAAACAGAAAAATTAAATTTTCATTTTCATTTCACATTCAGTAAGGAGATTTTTCAGCTCCTCTGCCACATTCAATACCTCCATACGTTCACGTACCAAGTATCCATTGCCAATTTGATTTTCTAGCAATTTTTAATGAAATGCTGATCTTCTACAATTTAGGATTATATATACACCCTTTGTCTGCTCTTGTCAATCAAAAGTAATTTTTTTAATCCTAAGCAGGAATTAAAATAATAAATCGTTATTTTTGAAGCAAAATAGTCAATTTCTTTGAATGGAAGCAGTAAAGTTTTAACTTAATACCTTCAGAAAGAAGGAAGTAAATTGTACAAACTTAACTTTCTTTAAGTTCACTGAAAGGTAGGTCTTAGGAAGACAAGTTATGTATGAATCAACCACGGATATGATTATCAACCAGCCATAGGTGATCACTTTATTGTCCATAAAAAACCATAGGCCCACCACTGATTCTTTTGATTCGGGTGGGAATCTTCTTTACATTTCCTCCCATATTATTTATAGATATGTGTAGGTATGTACTTTAAGACTTCTTCTTATTGCATTTTACACTGTTGATGAGACGCATTTTAGAATTTGGTAATCATATAGATGTAACTAGTACAACGAAGCGTAATATCAAAAATTTTGAGAATAGTCAACGATGTTCAAGAAAAACATTAAACCTTACATGCAACATTTATGCGCATACACGTACATATTCAATTGATTACTTCTTGAAAATCTGAGGATTCGTTCTCATTTTTCAGTACAGTTTCTGGCCATCTGAGAAATGTGCTCAGGCTTTTTAGTCTAAAATAAGTCATTTTGCATCTTGCGAAAAGTTTGATGGCTTATAATTTTATTATTTATATTTATGCAAGAGATTTAAGATGATTTTTACATAATATTGGTCATATGTATGTAAATAAGGAAGACATATATGTACCTTATCGATATTCGACGCTTCATCAATGAACATCTTTTGCGCCTTGTACAAATCTTTTGATTTTTTTGATATTTTCGACACATCGACGTCGTCTTCCTGCAGTACATAAACGCAAAATGAAGAGATCTCAAAATCATCAACTTCGATATAAATCAAGCGTGTAGAATAGCTAATGTGTTACGCATACATGTAACGGCTCGGAATTGGAGGTCCGGCCATTTATACGGAAAGGGGTAAGTAACCTCAATTTTTCGTCAAAAACGGCCAAAAAACGCCTAAAAACAGCCAAAAAATTCGATTTTTTTCCAAAAATCGGGGAAGGTCAAAAAATTTCTGGCTTTGGAGGTACGTCCGACTTAGGGTGGGGGATCCCCACATTCCCCTTGTTACATGTATAGCGTTAGGTCATGACTTTATTTTAACTATCAATCAATCGTCAATACGAGAGACAACGAAAAATTGGTGGAAAAGGGTCCTCTTAAACACTGAACACCAGACATGCACAGCATGGAATTCTGGAGGGCGGTGTGGAATTTTAAAGTGTCTTTTCGGGCTCAGAAATGGGGGATTCGCGTTAAAAACACTATTTTTATGCGTTTCTGACAATATCATTTAAACAAATTATAAAAAAATCAAAAAATTCGGATAAATATAACAAAATATAGTCAAAAAAAGAGTATATATATGACAACGCTTAAAACAGTACTTTTCAACGAATTTTTGGTATTTTTCAGAAAATCGCAAATTCTCAAGGAAGGGGGTAAAAAATTCCTGCGGGGAGAGGGTGTAGGAAATTTAGCTGAAATTAAATATTAACTAAACAAGTAGAAATCAATTAAGCGTCAGAAACACAAAAAATTTATGAGAACGAAGTCTGATCCAGCGATTGATGATAACTGCTAGAAGAGTGATAAATGTAATTTTCGTACGTCATATTCGTAATCGTTAGATGCAATTGATGTGTCGTAGCCTCGAACGCTTTGTCCACCGTAAATATCTTTGTCAAATTCACCAGCTGTTCCAAATGCTATATCAACTCTAGCGATTTCAGACCCGTTAGCGCTGACGGCCGGCTTATTGCGACTTTGCAAATTCTGAACTTGCTGTTCGATTTCTGGAATTAAGAAAAATATTTATCTAAAAAATAGATGGAAAGTACGGTAGGGACCATTAAGCATTTATACAACATCATTATTAGGATTAATTGAATTTATAGAAAGAAAAAATAATTTAGACTTTTTCATATCACCGCAATTAGAACGAAAGATAGCAATCGAAATATACTACATTATAATGAAAATGCATAAAGGATTAGTTTGCAGAAAGTGTTTAGGTTAATTCGAGATGCTCTGCTTAATATTTAGGAACAGCAAAAACTATCACGAAATAAGATAGATAAGAAGAGGAGAAAAGAAGCCTTAAAAAGAATTTTCATTAAAATCCGTCCAATATTGAGGGAGCTATAGGGCCTTAAAGTTCACAATTCGACAGTGCTTTGGAATAGGCAGTTTGGACATTTATCCTGTAGGCTGTAAGTCGGTTTCTCTTTATATTTTTCCGCGGCTTAGTCTAAGTTTTAGATAAGGTAGAATCTTAGGCTGCTCAGGTCGGTATTACTCCCACTAAAATCGACATATAGCTGCTTAGGTCGACTTTTAGGCGTTTGGATAAAAATTTGTATAAATTTGCATATCATCTTAAAAAGATTTTTAAACTAAATCATTAATGAATTCGACATCACATCAGCATATCGAAAATGATATGAAAGATTATTCTTTTGCAAAAAAACTTTAAAAATAGGTTTTATGTAAATCCGTCCAATATTGAAGGAGATATGGGGCCTTAAAGTTCATAATTGAACAGTGCTTAAGGATAGGCACTTTCGACATTTATCCTGTCAGCATAGGTGCATACATTGACCTGAGCGGGAGCGACCTCGACCTAAGCAGCTTAAAACACCTTTTCAGATATACTAATCCTAAGCCTAAGTTTATTAGAAGCAAAAACTTGGATTTTCCTATATCCTATTAAGTAAAACCGAAAAAATATGCAAAAAAATTAAATTTTTTAAAGTTTTTTTTAAATTTCAAACAGCTTTCCGGGCCTTTTTTCTTGTTTCTCCTTCATTACTATGCTTCCATCCATAATTTCAGCCCATATTATTTATTTCTGACAAATGTGTAAGTCCTTGGATCGAGCCGTTTAATCGTCCCACCCAACACTCAAATCGACAGTTGCCTGCAACTTTGCAAGTATGGCTCAGATTTTCACCAAATTTTTTTTCCGCGCTTCAATTTATCATGTTCTACCAGTTTGACACAAAAATTTTGGCATTCCGTATTCGTTTTGCTCCTTTTCTAAAAGTACAATATTCTTAACTTTAGCCGCCCCAATTTTTAACATTTCTACATTGAAGTTCCGACGTTAAAAAGGCGTAAAATCACTGTTTTTGGCAAAATTGAGAAAAAACTATATTAAAAAAATTCCTCTATTTATGCCAAAGGCTTAGCCCATGACTGCCCCAATCTGAATTTTCAAGCTATCCCAGATACACCCCTATCGATATTCATGCAAAAAATGTCTAAAATTCCATTAGGTATTACAAATACAAATATTTTATTTTCGTCGCACAAAAAAGAACAGAATAAGAAAAGAAACATTAATATACAATGCAATACAATTATAAATAAACATTCGACATGAATCATCATACAAAATCACATATTCTAAAAGCAAGAAATTTTTAATTAAAGTACATTTATACGAGATTAGTGCAAAAGACGAAGGTAGGCGCGCAGGCTAAATAAATTATGCACTTAGAACACGCCCCCTAGCAAATACCCCGTTAGATCAACTTTTTTCAACTTTTCACGGAGGGAAGCAACACTAGGAGATCTTACAACAGCTTCAGGGAGGGAATTCCATACGTGAATCCACCTATTGGATAAATCATACCCACGAACATCAAGCCGAAAAGGAGTGCATTCACATTTCATTGAATTTTGAGCACGCGTGCTATTTTCACAAAAAGTAAAAAAGTCGGCTTGCTGCAAAACGCATCTACCACTCAATATCTGATATATCATACACAGATCACTACGCAATCTGCAAATCTCCAGGTTATCCAATTCTAAGGAACTAATTCTTTCAGCATAAGAAAGTACCCGAAATCCAATAATTTTACGTGTAAATTTCCTTTGAACATTTTCGATCATTGAAACATGGGTCTTACGGTATGGATTCCAAACAGTGCTACAATACTCAAGAAGCGGTCTGACGTAAACAGTAAAAGCCCTAGACATATTTAGTTTATTTTTAGAAGCAAATGATTTCGATATTAGCATAGCCCTAGCATAAGCTCTACGCGTTATATCATTATAGTGGAAATTAAAATCAAGTTTACTTGATACGTAAACACCCAAATCCTTTACAGAATTTACACTCTGTTCTACAGTCAGGTCAGAAATTCGGCATTGGTGTAGCTGGTTCACACATGTATTAATATAGCCACGTTATAAGTACGTATACAGCAATTATTATCCGGTGAAAGCTGCCACCTAACTGGTTTGATTTGAGTCAAGTCGAAAACAAATAAGGCAGTCATCAGATTTTTCCAGTAGATTCATGTGACTGACCAAAATGTTAGTGCCAGCGTTTAAAATAAGCCTAAGCAATGGGATGCAACTCGCGTCGCTCGCTCCGCTCGTCGCATACCATTACTCAGGCTTATTTTAAACGCTGGCACCAACATTTTGGTCAGTCCATGATACTAAGCCTAAGCCTAATCAGCTGGTAAACCAGCAAAACATCACGAATAGCTTGCAATCTTTATCGAAATTAACCAGCGTTAGTCGATTGGTTATGGTTCTGGACTTTAGAGCAAGGGGTCCACGTTTCGAATCCGACTGCCAGCAACTTTCTCTCGTTTCCTCAGATGCTATCGACCGCACACATACGCCCTTATAATATGACATATATTAATACATATGTGAACCAGCTACACGAATGCCAGAAATTCTATAAGAATGCTTGGGATTTCCAAAACCTAGATATGACACGTAGCATTTTTCAGTAGCAATTTTTAACTATAAGTGGTTCATTTATAACGTTTTCGCGCCAATTTATTCTATCTTATAGCAGTTTCTATCGTTTTATTGCAGGAAACGTCAAACAAATTAGCGCTTCGAGCACGTAATAAGCATTTTTTCCGTCAAAAACAAAAAAATTTAAGACATAAATATTTTTTTATTGCTTAAATAATGCAGGACAATGTGAAAAGCCGAAAAACAGGTCATTTAATGGCCCCGGTCCGTTTTTATGAGTTTTTTACATGAAAAAATTTTTTTGAATTCCCTCTGGCAAAAATCCTGGCTACGCTTATGCGCATTTATATGCGTTTTTATCGACTTTAAATGTAAAAAACTTTTTCCCTTTCCCCCGATAAAAATCCTATCTACGCCTATACACTAAACATTACCCTCTAATGTTTTCGCTGGAACCGACATTTTCTCTTTTGTCGATTTCGGAATTTCAGTATAATGAAAGTCAGTCTTTATGCGAAAAAAGGATGTAAATGCACTTAAAGCTGATAAACTCGCATGTTCCGACTTTCAGTAATAAATAAACAGTAATACTTTCCGTCTCAAATGCTAACAACCGAAAACATTATCTAAATACACAGCTTAAAACCGAAGTAAACAAACAACTAATTCAGCGGCAAACTGCTGACTACAGTACTATCATCCTTTCAAGACTGTTTTTATAGCGTAAACTAACAATCCTGCTTAAAGACAAAATTTCTAACTATATATGAAATTGCTACATATGAGTTTAGGCAAGTAATTATCCTATAGACTGTTTCATTTAACTTTGAGCTTTTATTTTTAATTTTATTCCGCATGAATCAAGCAACAAAAGTGCTTGAAACTTTTGATGCAGTGATGCGGTTTAGCAATAGCAAGCGTCGCACCGTAACTCGGATCACTGTTGAATGTCACACTATTATGTTAGTTCAGACCACCTTTGTGAACACTTTAAATTTTTTTCAAAAACCTAAAAGTTAAATGAGATATACTATTTGAAAATTCATAAAATACAGGCGTAAAGGTATGTACATGTTTGAAAAAACTGTTTATAGCATTTTATTAATTCATCCAAAAAAATTACCAGCATATAGAGCATGCATAATTTGTCATTTAATTTGTCAATATTTCTATTGTGAATAAATAAAGGGATTATTTTTTTCATTCACGGCGGGACATGCTTTATCTGTCAGCTTATTGCCGGACATAGTTTTTAAAATCTATGCCCAAACTTGTGTGAAATAGACTACATATACGCTGTCCGGCAAAACGTTATTTACAATTCACCATTTTCTAAGCTATTGCGATGCGATGCTACTGTTTCCGTCAACTCTTTTTTGATGTTGCAACAACTGATCCGATTGACTGATTGATTTTTTGTTTGATTGATTGATTGATTATTTAATTCATTAATTGATTGATTGGTTGACTTATTGATCGATTCATTGCTCCTATTTTGGCTGTAATACGATTGCTTTGGTTTTTCTCCCATTATCAAAAAAGTGAAAAGCATGTACAACAATTCCTGTAAACAAAAGAAATACTTACTTACTGTACTTTGATCCCAATTAGTCTCCGAAGTAGGTTAGTAGATATGCAATTTTTCGAAGAAGAGGTTTTATTTTCTTCTACGAACACATACGAAATGGAAAAAACGAAGCACTTAGAAAATAAGAAAGACGATTCAAACATAAACTGAGCGAAAGACATAATAGCCGACACACTAAAAACACAAAAATGCGAATATTACAAGAAAGCGGGGTAAAAACTGCAAAGGCAGGCAGGACAATACGTGGATTGCGCTTGTTTACGCCCCTGGGTTAAGTCAAGTTGTTTTAATCTATTAAAAAATATGCCTGTTAGGTGCGATAACAACTTGTTTTGGTAGAGCATTCCAAACTGAGATTATACCTATTCGATTACACAAGTCAAATTTTCTTCAATTTGTTGCTCAGTTAGCAAAAGTGCACGAATTCATTAATAATAATAATAATAATAATAATAATAATAATAATACTTTATTCGGAAAAAAACATTGATTTGAATTAATATTTGAATTAATAATTAATATATGATCGATTTGAATTAATATTTCAATTTTTCGAACGTCCATATGGCAGAATTGGTCGCCTGTTAATAGAAAATTTTAAAATAAGGTCGTTAAAGACGCCTTAATTCAAGTTTTTCTAATCCAAGTTGAATCAATCTCTGATCATGATTCGTAGGAGAGACTATTATCCCTAAAAAAGCTGTTTTGTGAGTCTTCGTTTAACCTCATTGGTGGAATCAGAGTCACAATGTAAGTAAGGGTTCCAAACGACCGATCCGTGTTTCAATACGGGTCGTACGCATACCTGGGCGTGGGGGAGGTTTGGGGTATATACAAATACAAATATTTTATTTTCGTCGCACAAAAAAAAGAACACAATAAGAAAAGAAACATTAATATACAATGAAATACAATTATAAATAAACATTCGACATGAATCATCATACAAAATCACATATTCTAAAAGCAAGAAATTATTAATTAAAGTACATTTATACGAGATTAGTGCAAAAGACGAAGGTAGGCGCGCAGGCTAATAAATTATGCACTTAGAACACGCCCCTAGCAAATACCCCGTTAGATCAACTTTTTCAACTTTTCACGGAGGGAAGCAACACTAGGAGATCTTACAACAGCTTCAGGGAGAGAATTCCATACGTGAATCCACCTATTGGATAAATCATACCCACGAACATCAAGCCGAAAAGGAGTGCATTCACATTTCATTGAATTTTGAGCACGCGTGTTGTTTTCACAAAAAGTAAAAAAGTCGGCTTGCTGCAAAACGCATCTACCACTCAATATCTGATACATCATACTCAGATCACTACGCAATCTGCGAATCTCCAGGCTATCCAATTCTAAGGAACTGAGTCTTTCAGCATAAGAAAGTCCCCGAAATCCAATAATTTTACGTGTAAATTTCCTTTGAACATTTTCGATCATTGAAACATGGGTCTTACGGTATGGATTCCAAACAGTGCTACAATACTCAAGAAGTGGTCTGACGTAAACAGTAAAAGCCCTGCACCATACAGAAATCTAAATAACCCCAGAGTTCAATTTTTTGAAATTTTTTTGTTTTTTTTTCGCAATTTTTTGATGCCAATGGATAGTGCTTGATGAGAAACGTTGAAAAATTGTGTTTTTTCGCCATACCACCATTTTTAAGGCCATTTTTTACCTTCGAAAAAATTTTGCCCCCCTTTCCCTCCCAATAACTTTGGTGCCGCCCACCTATGGTCGTACGCAAACAAGCCCGGCCCATATCCAGGATTTGGTTTTAGGGAAGGAACGAACAAAATTTTTAAAAACCTAAGCAGGGGCCAAAGGATAAGTTAAACAAGACATTTTACCACCACTTGAAGTGTACACTTTATAGAGTTTGCTACCCAGATGCCTTGAGTATAGTGAGAATTCAATGGACACCCTCTTAAACAAATGTCATTTTCGCTTGGGATTGAATAGACTCTATTTATAGTTGTGAAATTCGGCGCGAAGCGCCCCGAAAATTTTTTGCGATTGTTGGTTTAGAAAAGCAAAGGGGAAAAGAGGAAAAACCATTCTCATATTCTATTCAAGCGAGAGGCACGCACCATTTCCCCTATCCCTCCTGGATACTGGCCTGGTCGCACATATGTGACAAAGGCTTTTTGGAGTAGTGACCATACGTGGGCAGCACCAAAATTCTGAGGGGGGGGTGTGCAAGATTTTTCAAAGGTCAAAAAATGGCCTTAAAAATGGTGGTATGGCGAAAAACACCATTTTTAACGTTTCTCATTGAGCACTATCCATTGGCATAAAAAAATTGCAAAAAAATATTTCAAAAATTGAATTATGGGGGGGTATTTTGATTACTCGGGGGGGAGGGTTGCGTACCCCAACCCCCCCCTCACGCCCAGGTGTGGTAGTGACCTGATATGTCTTTAGAAACGAAACTACACGCAAAACTGAAACCCCTGAATGCATTCATTTTTTTAAAATTTATTCACTCACAATATGATCTAGATATAAAAAGAAGGCACAAGAGTTCGTTTTTCAGCTTTATGTGCGTGTTTTCTACTGTGTAACGAATAAAATTTGTTTTGTTTTTTGTTCTAATCATGAGCAGTTTGCATAGGTATCTATCTGTATTTACTGAGGAATTCGACATTGCTCAGGCTAGGCCATATGCTTAGGTGCACATAAGTACTAAATAGTATGCAGTTGAAAATGGCAAAAAATCAATAAAAATTTGAATTATATAAGTTACTTACTTATTTGGATTCGAAGATGTTTGCTAGATAGGCGCTCATTTTGAAATTTTCGGGTAAGGTTTTGTTTGCTAGTTTCCCTTTTGTCGGAGCCTTACAGTTTATAAATACTCCTCTGAAATTTTTCCATACATTTCAGTCCGGAAGTGAACTTTTTTCGAAAAAACTTTGATTACCTATTTATTTATATTTTTACGTTCAGAACGTTCGTTTAATCACTGTTTTGAGGGTTTGGGGAGGGTCAGCGCCGATCGCACATAGGCGTGGGGCGTTGGGGGGTTTGTACCAACAGAATTTGAACCCCCTCCGATCACTGTAGACCCCCAGAATTCTATTTTTAGTAACATTTTTGGCAATTTCACCCAACCTGACCTCCCCAGAATTTGCTTGCCGCTTACGTATGATGTCGATCACACGTTGGCGTGGTGGGGTATGCACCCTTCCCAGAAGGCCGAATACCCCCCAGGAATCAAAATAAACCCCCCAGAATTCAATTTTTGAAAATTTTTTCAGTTTTTTTCGCAATTTTTGGATGCCAATGGATAGTGCATACCACCATTTTAAAGACCATTTTTTGACCTTCGAAAAATCTTGCACCCCTCAGAATTTGGTGCTGCCCACCTATGGTGCCGAATGTCGATCCACATTTATGGGTATTTCTCGGCGTAGCTAACCGCATTGTGGCCTTTAAAGAGACGTTCACATTGAAATAGGTACATACATCTAAATTTATGAAAGGGTAAGCACGAAATCATTCATCATAATTTTGATTCGCGGCTAAAGTGCAGAATATGGGTTCCGTTACAAATGAGTAAAAATCAGTTTAGAATGTCCGTAAGAAATGGGTAAAAATCAGTTTAGAAAGTCCATATTTTCTATAAAACTTCCTAAAAAGGCGAGAAGCACACCTGGGCGGGGGGGGTATTCATCCCCCCGAGAAACCAAAATAACCCCCAGAAATCAATCGAAAAATCAAAATACCCCCCGCAGTATTCAATTTTTAAAATTTTTTTCGTTTTTTTCTCAATTTTTTGATGCTAATGGATAGTGCTCGATGAGAAACGTTGAAAGATTGTGTTTTTCTTCATACCACCATTTTTTGAGGTTATTTTTTGACCTTTAAAAATCTTACACCCCCTAGAATTTTGGCGCTGCCCACGTATAACGAGAAGGCGCGAAAAAATTTTTCATGTAAATCCGTCCGATTTTGATTAAGCTATGGGACCTTAAAGTTCGCGTGTCGTTTGATGTCGTTTGACGTTTTTTCATGTTTCGAGCAATCGGTCTGTTCCTGAAACGGCCTGAGAGGTAGCCTTTCAAAAACCTAGTAGGGGGATACCCCTCAGTGTGCATGTGTGATTGCTCGACTGGAATTCGGATATCACCATAAATGAGCGGCACCAAAGTTCGGGGGTGCAAAATTTTTTCAAAGGTAAAAAATGGCCTTAAAAATGGTGGAATGGCGAAAAAACACCATTTTTCAACGTTTCTTATCGAACAATATCCATTGGCATCAAAAAATTGCGAAAAAAACGAAAAAAATTTCAAAAATCGAATTCTGGGGGGGGTGTTTTGGTTTCTGGGGAGTGCATACCCCCAAACTCCCCCCCTCTCACGCCCAGGTATGGTTATCACAAAAATTCTTAAGCTCGTTCAACACACATTTTCATAGGGGGGGGGTATTCACCTCCACCTCAGGGTCCGAAACTTGAGTCACTGTTGGACGATTTTGAGCTATCAAACATATTCTGCATGATTTTTGGGTACAAAAGCAGCGAAGATATTAAAAATTTTCCGACTAATACATTTCTGTTTTGTTTACCCATAAAATACCTAGAATGAACTTAATGATTTGAAAAGTCAAAATTTTCGATGAATTCTAATATTTTTTACTTAATAGAGTGACGAAACTAGTCAGAATGGGACAAAAAGTAATTAAAAATGCAGTTTTTCATATTAAAACATGCTATATATGTAGGATGTTTTAGCTATTTTTCTTATTTGACCAGCAAAAAAGGCTAGACTCTAAATTTAGTGGTCCTAAATTTTGGTATTTCACCCCCTGAACTTTCGACCTTGGGAAACTATGGCGTTCAAGACTTACATAAGTATCTACCTTCCTGCTATTTTAGAGTGCAGCGATGCCTCGCTGTTGAACCCTTTTTCTAAATACTGGAGCGCCTAATTGCTTGACTGCTCGTTTAATCCTGCTGCTTTTTCTAATTAGAAACGATGTTTTCGTCATCGGATGCCTCTACAAGTCATCATTTTTGTGAGGTACACTTCCGTATACTTTTTGATTGAATATATGATGTCAGCTGCGTAGCGATCCAGTTTTTGTCTAAAATAGTATTCGAGCGAAGTCAAGTCAGAAATATATAGCTAAGTATGAAGCGGCAAAGTTTATATAAATTTTCACTCTAACGTACGCATAAAATTGTACTTAGAAACCTTGAACAATGTGCATTACATAATTAAAGGTAATACCTACCGCATTGCATTGATACCTCTTAATTGAATCTGATATTGAAAGCCATTGCGCGCATGAAATGTCATGTGTTCAAAAGTAAAGAAGCTATTTTTTCCTCTTAAACTGTTAATAGTTCTTTCTTACCATAGATGCACATCTTGGTCGATTTGAGGGAAGGGGGTCAGTCAGAGACATACACATAACAAGGGCTGTATTTAGGGGCGGGGGTGCGCCCCCTACTTGCCCTGAAAAAATGTTGAAAGTTGAGATAATCCACCGAAAGATGGAAAAGGCCTGTCTTCGACGTAAAATCTCAAATTTTCGCGCTTCGCGCCAGATATGAAGTATTCTCCATACTTTTGGCTTAAGCGCGACCAAAAAAAGATACGTTTTATAGTATTTTAAGAAGAGAAAAATTTTTCTGAAAGTTTGAATCTTATGATCTTAATGGATAGAGCATATCTAAAACGCGCTTTTGCGAGCTAATCCGACGAATTTCCCGAGATATAGATGAATTTATGTGGGGTCCGCCCTCCCCTCCTCCCTTAGCCGAATCCTGGATACGGGCCTGCATGTAGCAGCTCAAAATTTAGCTTGAAATGCCGTCCTCGGCCATTTGGGGTGGTGGAGGGTTAATAAATTTTAATTTTTAAAAATTCTCAGCTTCAATTTAGATTCAATTTTCTTCCAAAAATCGAGAGGACCAACATTTCCCGGCTTTGGGGGTATGGAGGGACTACCGACTTTATATGGGGGATCCCCCATCCCTCCTGTTACATGCATGGTCAGAGGTCTTTTTGGACCAAATGGTCGCAAAAAATGGTACGAATGGTATAGTAGAGTACAATTATATTAATCCATAGTTTCTGGTCAGTTGCAAGCACTTTCGTAAAAAAATTTTAATTTTTAATCATCGTTGGCCTTCATTTTGTATTATTTCCCCAAAAATTTTCTATTCTACCCTTCTGTGCCTTAAAAACGCTTGTCTTAATTCACATTGTGCAATATGCGCATGTGTTGTGAGCCAATTAATCGTTTTAGGAACATAAGTTATATTAATTTGAAATTATGCAGGACTGTAACATCCGCGTCTACGGTGATCTTGCTTGGAACCAACATTTAGAAAGTCGCGGACACCGAAGAGTAGGTTATCCGTACATTATCGTATAAGCTAATAGAGTTGTGAGAAAAGGGTTTGCAGTTTTTCACTGTTGAAGGGTTCAAATTTCGATTACTGTCGAACCATTCTGATATGGTAAAATCAAGTTTGTTCCGATTGGCTTAAATGCAGTCATCGTACGGGGTCAGATTTTCAACCCCGGTCGGGGTCGGGAATGGAAAACCCCGGTTTTCGAGGTCGGGTTTGAAGATTAACAGTTAACATTGCTTGATTACATACTAATTTAAAAAGGATACCTTCACTTGTTTAAAGAGCATACTAATAAAGCTGGTTATGTTCAACATTTTATTTTCATTCCAAGTTCAAACATGGTTTTGGCAATTTAGCATTTTTTCAATTTTAATCTTTAATCGCTCTCGCTTTTTCGTATTCTTCTCTTTTTTGCTAAATAATTTTATAATAAATCCATAGTCAGTCGCGTATCTAGGTTTTTCCTAAGGGGGGCGGTATCCCTATTTTTCCAAAAAAACATTAGAAAATAGGTCCAAAAATTTGCCCTTAACGCGCGAAATAGCGTTTTTTTCGGTGTTTTACATTGTATAATTTCACATGAAATCACTTTTGAGGCAATATTTTTTCTATAAATTTTAAAATTTTTGACAATTTTGTGCGAAAAAATCATTAAATTTCTTTAACAAAAGTCTGGCGCGAAGCGTCTGAAAATTTGTGAAATTAAGGCGGATAGACGTCTTGAAGCATGATTTACTGCTTGATTTCCTGTATTTTTAGAATTTGATTCGAAACGTCGAAATTTTTAATTGGAAATGGAAGAAAACTATGCAAAAATAGCTGTTTCTGCTGCTAAAATTATTTTGAAACCCACATTAACAGAAAATGGTTTCCAGGCAGTGTTTTTTTTGTACAAAGTCCGTTTGTACATGTACAGAGATGGTCCCTAAAAAGTCTTTGTACATTTTGTACACACAAATTTTTGGGTACTATGATATAGTACGGTAGCGACTTTAGTGTGGTAAAAACAGAGTTGTTCGACGTTTTTTAGTATATTTTGGCTAATTCCTGGTTTTGTGAGGGCAAAATCATCAATAATGGTCTTAAAACGGCGCGAAGCGCCGAAAAATTTGAAATTTTTCCTTTCGAAATGCGATTTCTGCTATTATAAAGATACATAGGATATACAAACTCATTTCGGCGCGAAGCGCCGAAAATTTTAGCGAATTTCAGACCTTTTTCTGCACTTTTTGTCTCCAGAAAAATCTTTGTACATGTACAAAGACGGTCCCAAAAAGTCTTTCTACATCGCGAAAAATTTTTGCCGAATACAAAAAACCGTGTTTCCAGGTCGCCAAGAAAGTTAATAAATGTCATTAATAGGTATCATCCGGCGCGTAGCGCCGGAAAAATTCCAGAAACTATGGTCACTGACGGCCAAAAATCATTGCAAATTGCATATCCATTCTTTATCTCGCCTAATATTTTTGGCTAATGGGGGCGGCCGTCCCCGCTTCCTCTTGAATCCGCCCTGTATTTTTAGGAATGACAAAATGCAGAGCGTTTTGGCGCACTTTATGGTGATAAATATGCGAACATGTATGTACGTGTTAACAACATGGCGACTTGGCGTACATTTTATGAAATATCGCGAGTGTCGAGTTTAACATATTCATTACGCTCGTGAATTAATCATTCTTGTTTGGTGTTTGCCGAATTTATTTGCTATCTATACAATTCTCCATGTACCAAAAAATTAAATGCTATATTTCACCCCCGAAAAAAGGTTCAACCCCGACTCGAGAAATCTTGCCCCCGGTCGGGGGTCGGAGTTAAGACCGGGGTTTTTCGGGGTAGGGGTCGGGGTCTCCGTTCGATCACTGCTTAAATGGTTACATTGACTTCTCAAGTTTTGATCGATTTCATGTCACGAAGTGAAAAATATCCTAGTCTAATCGAAGTGACGTGAAATCGCTATGAAGGCCTGATAAGTTGATAAATGAATTTCCGGCTAAAGGTTTTATCTATAGCTCCAGCAGGTAGGGTGGGATTCTGTGACATGACCTCTACTTGTACTCCCGGATATCGTATACTTTATTTCATCCAATTTTGCCTGCATTGTCCGTGTAAATGAAACAAGAAATATAAAGTCTTAAATGAAAATAATGTTAAGCTTGAGCGAGTAATTTCTTTTCAATACTTTGCTTCTATTTCTTATGTATTGGTGTGTAATTATGCAACATTTGTCTAAATTTGCGCATTCAACTTTTCACTTATCTGATTGATGTTAAAAATTTTTTAAAGGATTATTGTAATTTTTGCTTGCGTCTATGTTTTTAAGTAAGATCTGCTTGAAAAATATATATATATATATATATATATATATATATATATATATATATATATATATATATATATATATATATATATATATATATATATATATATATATAAAGCGAATTCGTGTATATAGAACAATGCTCAATGGGTATAGCACAGCTCGCCAATTATTTTATAGTTCCAAATTTACAATGTAGTCCTTTATGCTAGTCGTCATTAATCATCAAGTCAATTGTGATTTTAAAGACTAAAAAATTATCAAATTAAGGAATCGTGTTTCTCAGTGTGATTTCTTCTTAAAGCGAAAAACTGAATTCTAATGCGCAGTTTTCAGTTGATTTTAATTTGTGTTTCAATATCTTTATTTTTTGTGGGAATGTTATTTCGCAAATTTTTTTTCGTTTGTTCAGAGGAAGAAATTCGAAGATTCTTTTACCATTGACGCAAAGGACATGTTCATCGATGAAAATGCGCCAACTGCAAAGCTTTTAGCTGACGCCCGTTCTCTGATAGGTAAATTTTTTTTAAAATTGTGCCGAGGGCACGACATACGTACATCATACACATAATATGCTATCTGATCCAAAAGAATTACACTAAATCTTTAGCCAACATTTGAATGAGACGTATGTATGTACAGCGTGAGCTCGTCTCATTTATAATCTTGTTCTACTTTGCATTCCCTTTTTATGTACATATCCATATAGGAAGCCTGATAAATAAACATGTTGATAACTTACTATAATTAGCCAATTAATTAACTTTTATCCTCCATTTAGCAGTGTTCCAAATTTGTTGCATTGGTTTGGCACATACATACGTAGATACATATAGACGGGCATAGGTGGGCGGCACCAAAGTTCTAGGGGGGGGTGCCAAATTTTTTCGAAGGTCAAAAAATGGCCTTAAAAGTGGTGGTATGGCGAAAAAACACCATTTTTCAACGTTTCTCATCGATCACTATCCATTGGCATCAAAAAATTGCGAAAAAAAATTTCAAAAATTGAATTCTGGGGGCGGGGTATTTTAGTTTCTGGAGGTGCATCCCCCCAAACCACCCTCGCCCAGCTATGGAGGCGGGGCCGCTTTTGACCGTAAAAAAATTTTTGGTAGGCTAGATAATGCTCGAAAAAATTGGAAAATTGCATCTGTTTGCAAGAAAATCGTCAAATTTTAGGCACTTCGCGCCGTACATAAAGTATTTTCTATTTTGTTTCAAGCGCGACCGTAAAATGACACTTTTTACAGCCTATTTATTTAGAAAAAAGAAATTTTTTTCTCGGAAAGTTCGAATTTTATGAGCTTAACGAATAGAGCATGTTGATAAACGTCGGAAAATTCGGTCTTTAAGAGTCAACCCTACAAAATTTCCCGATACATTAACCAGTTTACTATGGGTCCGCCTCTCTCCCTTGGCCGGATAATGAATTCTGCATACAAGTGTATTATGTCCTTCTTTTCAGATATCAAAAAATGGCTTATGCATTAAAGTATTAGGATTTGAAATTTATTAAAAAAGGTTGAGTCAGTCCTTTGTTCAGTACGTGTTAAGGCCATCTTTAATGTGTTGTTTTGATTTTTATGCCTGTTACTGACAATTAAATATTTTTGGTAACTGATTTCCCAATAGTTGCGTTGGGAAATCAGTTACCAAAAAGTTCTAGTAAATAAGGATTGACTTAGCGTATGCCTCGGGCTTTTCTCAATACGTATCAAAATATGATTTAAAATTTATAATCGCGTCGTGGTATTCACATCTGGGCGTGGGGGTTTGGGGGTATGCACCCCTTCCAGAAACTAAAATACCCCCCTCAGAAATCAGAATACCCCCCAGAATTCAATTTTTGAAAATTTTTTTCGTTTTTTTCGCAATTTTTTGATGCCAATGGATAGTGCTTGATGAGAAACGTTGAAAAATGGTGTTTTTTCGCCATACCACCATTTTTAAGGCTATTTTTTACCTTCAACAAATCTTGCACCCCCCAGAATTTTCTTGCGCCCACGTATGTTGGTATTACGAAGCCAAAGTATTTCACTACCTGTCTGGAGTAACAAAGCTAAGCATATTCTATTTTATGTTAGGTAATGTGTATGGTTAAATATTATCATAGATGGGGAAGGTAGAGGTGGCCGGGAATGAAATCCAGGAATGATCAAATAGGAAATAAATGTGATTATTTTTTTGTACCAAGTCAATGTACTCGTACATTACTACATGTAAATTTTAGAGTAACGTAATATGATACAGTATGACGTCATGTGTGGTAAACTGAATTTCTCGACCATTATTAGTGAAGCGTTTAACCAATTTATGGGTTTCTTGCGTCAGAGAATACAAAAATTTATCAATACCCTTTGGAAGATTTTTACAATTTGACCCTTTTTCAGATAAAACTTTTGGTCTTTTTTCCGCAGTAAGCTCAAAAATGATCTTGCAGCACTTTTCGCTTTAACCTTAATACCCCTTCTCACCCATTTATGCCCATGTGTGCATATTATTGACGTATCAACTTGAAACTAATAATATACATATCTGCTTAACATTTCGCTAATTTTGATTGATGACGTACATAATATGTACGTACATAATATGTATGTACATACATGCAATGTCCAACAAGTCAGGCTGAAATGAATGCAATGCAGAAAAGGACTTAATAGTACTAATTCAGATAGTCATCACAGAACTTGGTATGAATGTACAATATGGCTTTAATGACGCTTGTACTTAATTCTATGTACGTGCTACCCGGTAATGCTCCGAAGTCTTTTTGCGACCATCGTCATTTGGGATAGGTACATATGTAACTCATTAATTAATACATGCATTATATAGTGACTTGATTTAAGCAAATGTAGCGGTTTAAATATTGCGTAGCATTGTCTAGCCATTTTAGCATGCTTGCGTGTACGTTTTTAGACACAACAATATCGTATTAAACGTATCGGCTTAGCGTAGCGTATGTTTCTGTTTCAACGTATAATTTTCAATAAAAAACGAGACGAGTGGTGAATCTCATCACTCAGGGTTAATACGTGAAGTTTTTTATAGTTCATATCTGCAAATGTATTGATATGTCTTGAGTCATTTATGAGGTACTATGGTTTATTTTTTAACGTGGTGCATGAAATCGCGTGATAAGCAAGTGTCTTATTACTGTAATACCCGATTTCTCCTTCGCGCGACGGAGTACGGAACGGAGTGACCCTACTCGTCTGTCGAGCAGTAAAAAAATTGGAGTTACAGTAATAAGCACTTTTGATTACCGATCATCTCCATGTGCTAGGTTAAGAAAAACAGACTACATGTATGGTGTGTGGTTTCATAATTTGCACAAATTTCGGTGGCTTTCTACTCAGTGCACTTTGATCAATTTACTAATTGTATTGTCAAATTATACCTATGCGATCTAGTTTCCAGGAGGTGATGATTGATTTATTTCTATAAATTATAATGACTTGTACATAAATTTTAAGCTGAGATTATTGATAAAATAAACATCGTTGTCATTTTTACAAAGGTTGAAATTATTTTACGCATAATTGTTTATTTCCGTTTTTCAATCGGCGGAAAGCTAAAGACTTAATATGAATGTTACCTTTGAAGTTAGCAGCATTAACTATTCGAAATTGCCAGTCAGAGTATGTACAGTATGTTGAACAAAATTTAAAATCCTAAATTTTTTTAATGATAAATTTATTCAATAAGATTTTTTTGGCGTACTTGATCTCTGAATGAATTTTTTAAGTCTTTATCGACTTAAAATAAAATCCGCCAATACATCTGACTTCAGGAGAATTGCGATTGAGAATTTACAGGATTACTCGGGAACGAGCTAATTTTTCTTGATCAAGGCGGACTTTAGGGGAAGTGGCCGCATCCACATGCAGGCACGTAGCTGTGGAGGGGACTGGGGGTCCGAACCCCCCTCAAATTTCAGAACAAAACCGGAAAAATAGGACGTTTTACACCTTATTTTGTGCTATTTTTGGCTTAGACCCCCCAAAATTGGTGTTGGTCCCCCCAAAATAGGAGGGCCAGCTACTTGCCTAGCCACTTGCGCTCAGCTTTGTTGACAAGCTAAAGCGAGAATTTTTAATGGTACTGGCCACGGTTTTTCAGTACCATGCTCATGAAAATTACCTGGTGCTAAAGAAAATTTTGACCGTTAGCACGACGTACTAACTTTGACGAAGACATAGGAGTAAATGTCTAGTAATTTTAACGCTTCTTAACATATTTTTTCGGCGGAAATTTTCTTATTTGTTATTTAATTAGCCCCAAGCGCGTGATTCAAGACGCCACAATCAATCTTTGTGCAGTCTGAAATGTACATTAATCCCGTCTGTTTCTTAAGATTTCAGGCACTAAATAATAACGTTGTGACTACTTACATTTTTTCGAATTGATATGTATATTTTATCATTCAGTTCAAAAGCACAATGGCATCTGTTGTCAGATTCAGTTAGTATGTGGTGACCGCATTATACTATAGGCTTGCTATCAACAAATACAAATTATTCCAGCCTTCACAGTCCATTAATCATTGAGGAGCCAGTAATGTCGATTAAGCAAGAATTTATTTACATAATTATTCGAATCTAGTACTGACGTCAGCACAGGCGAAATATTGGTCTGCGCGATTCGATTGCTTCCTCAAACACATTTATAATAAAACAGAGAAGAACACGCATCACTCATATATGGACGAATTGTACAATTTCATACAACCGGGTATCAGTGAGGGCTTTGTCGGTTCGATATCAATGGGAGATCAGCCAGTATCAATAAAAAATTTAGATAAATGCCATACAAAAAGAAGAAAAATTATAGAAACGCACAAAAACGACTCTTAACCCAATTAATCAGTCAAACAACTTGAAAAAGGAAGACGAATCTTGAAAGAAACATAGAGATGATTTGAAAATCAATTAATCAATTAACCAATCAATCAATGACTAACCAAGCAATATCAATAACCAATCAAACAACAAATCATTAACCAATCGACTACTAAGCAATCAATAAAGCAAACAACCACTTTGTAAAAGTGCAGCCGACCAAAAAATTAGGTAGCTTAGTTGGTGCCAACTGCAAGACCAGCCTTTGTCCATGTATGGTATCACTTATATTACGCTGCTTTGCGTCGCATTATAATGTCATTTACATGACGTTCTTGACGGCCTTTTAGTCTTTCTGTCGAACAAATTCTAGCAGTGTCTTACTAACGCGTAAGTACCTAGAATGAAGCAATGACTTTCTTTTATCCATCCTTCTTTCAGCCTTAATTTTTCAATTTTTATGCCGAAAATTTATGTGTCGCATGTAATGTGATTTGATAATATATGCAAATTTCATCAAAACTTTTGAATAAATTTAGAAAATTTTGAAAAACTCGACATCAGATATGAATCTAATTTAAATAATGTAATCGGAAATGGCAGAAAACCTACCTAGTACGCAAGTAAACTTTTTTGGATTTATTTCTGTGTCGGTAAAGTTAAGGTAACATAAATTTCCTTTATGACAATTCTACGTTCGGGTGTTATGGTGCTTTTTATTTTTATAGCCACATTTTATATATCTATACTATAATATACTTGGGCCTCTCAAAATCAAAGAAATGCGTTTACTTTAACGCATTATTGCATGAAATGGAAGCTTTATATGTTTCGTCATTTGGCGTTGATTTGTACGACAAAATATCGAATTTGTTATGCAATTTCTAATGTATATATAATTTGCTGATACATTTCCCTTAGCTTTGAAAATGAACTTTAAGAATTGAAAGTCAAAATCTACAATGGTAAAAAACTTGATCAGCAATGCATTTACATTGTTTGAATGAACGTTTACCAAAGAAGAATTAACATCGTACTTCGTCTGATTTGAGGGATGCACTCCTGCTTGTCTGAATAAGCGAGGTAAAACACGACTTTTTCAATTATATTGATGCTTACTTTTTGCAACCCTCATTCTGAAACTTTAGTGCATAACTACAAGTAGCATGTACTGCTTTCTTACTGCCTCGCAGATTTTGAAGTTTCTTGTAAAGTTGTAATTCGACATTGTACATGAGAAAATGCCTGCGTTGAAACTGAAATCAGTTTAAAGTAAGAATGATATTTTATTTTCACTACCACGTCTAGCTGACACTTGGATGTAGACAGGGTACTATGCGCTTAATAAAATCCTATACTGAGCAATGGCAATTAAATAAACATCATGCAAACCGTTTAAAAATAGCAATTGTACAATGCGCATGTGAAGAGTCATAGTAGCGTTAGTGTAGTCATAGAATTGAAAGTACACATGCCATTTCTTTTTTAAAAGAATTTTCTTAAATAGGAAAGTAAACATTTTTATATCGTTGCGCGCGTTGCAAAAATGCAATTAATGAAGAATTTTCCCGCTGATAACGCTGTTTCACAATGAAATTAATACATGTGCGAACTACTGTGGACTTTTTTTATCAATTGCGGTAATCTTCGATATTCACTCAGTCAATGTAGTTAATTAGTTATAGGCAACAGTCGGGTGCTTGCTGTTTGCAAGTAAAAACGAAACCGAATCAGTGATGCATTATCATCAGTTTCTACAGTGCATAGACGAGCGATCCAACATTGACAGTCAGTGGCCTACTGAACACGGTAACCATGGCTGAAGATCTTTGAGAAATATTAAGAATCGGCGGGGTTATTACGAAAAATAGTTTTAATAGTTGGGTGTAATTCCCTCTAGTTCTTTGATGGCAGTTAAAATCGGGGGTATTATGGCATTTTGCACTGACTAAAAAATCTTTTGCAATTGTTGGAATAGCTTTTAGATTGTATTTATTTCACATTCTTTGGATCGATTTTTGGGCTCATTGTTCTTTTTCTTTACTGATAGGTTGGCCTCGTTAAATTCATGTCTAGGAACTTGCGCTTGTATTCTTTGGTTCATTCGCGCATATCTGAATGAAAATTATTGAACTTCTGCTTGCTAGTTTTTCTTATTGGCCTTAAGTAGAACGATTCATTTCTCGATTTTAGATTATTTGCTTTGCTTAGCTCTGTATTCAAATATTTATCTAATCGAAGTCAGTTAATAATCTCACCTACAGGATTTTCCACCGCTGCCATTTGCGAGCATAATTCAATTGCTGTGGAAATAGAGCGTTGTTTATGCTACCTTTGTATATCTGTGTGATCTTATTGTTTTCCCCGTACAGATTCTAATCTTTTTGTGTGAAATATTTGCTTTAACCTTTGTCCTTTTCACAATCCAGCTTTACTAGGGTATTAGCCGTTTTCATTGTAAATTGCTCCGCATTACTGCGTTTCTGTCTACTCATGCGGAGCTGATACTTACTATTCAAAGCATTGAGGTAAAGGTAAATACGAGTAATTCATCCGATTTTTTTGGACAACGGCTCGGATCCTCGCCGAATTTTTAGGAAAAAATATATATCGGTGCACATAAAATATATATCGATGCACATCATTATTGCTTAGATCCATTGTTTCATTTAGGTCTCGAGTACATAGTCGAAGATAGGACTAACGAAGAAATCAAGTGCATGTTGTGTCGTGTATTGCTCAAGGATAAGATTACAATCGTTGACCATGTGAAGACTTACAAGCACAAATTAAACTATCTAGTGAGTTAATTATGTTCATTTGCAAAAAAATTAGGAGATACTCATTCAGTTACAAGTAAAAACGCATTTAAGCGCTTCGCAGCATAATGTAGATTTTGATAACTTTTAATAAAAATTGCTGAAGTCCCTTTCTCTATGATCCTGAAAAATTTTTAATGAAGAAGACTTTAAAATATAAAAAGTATAAAACAGGCTTAAATGTTGACATTTTTCTCTATCAGCTCAACATTTTTTGATTTTTTATACATACTGAAGCTATTGAGCTATTTTTATAATCGGCAAATTGAACCTTGATCAAAAGTTTTTATTGTTAAGAAATTTTATAACTAATACACAAATAAAAAATCTAAAAATTACATTCGCTTCATTATTGTTATTTTTATTTATTATTGGGTTCTGGACATCAGTAATAAACAAACAGGGGCAGTTTAAAGAGTTAACTTTACGAAGCTATTTCATCGTACTTATTTTCACATCGCATTGGTTAGGTAGTATTATCTTCGTTATTAACTGTCAATGTCTTCGTTAGGTGCCGTTACTAGGTTTTGTTTCGTTCAGACACGCAGTGGCTAGAAATTTCGGTCAGGGGTCGCCTGCCATTTTAGGTGATATTGAACGACCTCCAATTTTTGACCAAAAACGGTAACAAAGCAACTAAAAATAGCCAAAATGCAAGTTTTCGCCAAAATGACGGGATGAAAAATTTTGAGACTTTGAAGGTTGGGTGGAGGGACAACCGACATTAAGTGGGATCCCTAACCCCCTCTTACTTGTATATTTACGTTACTGATAGTATCTTGAGCACTTATAAAATAAAGACCTGCTAATTTTATTCAAAATATACTGAAAGTGCAGACCTTCTGTATCGTTTGTGTCGTACAAGAGCATGGGGCTGAGGGGAGTATCACTCTCCCCTGAGCTGTTAGAAACTGATAGCTATACAGCTATTTTGGTCGAAAACAATTTCCAATAGAGCCTTTTGGGGGCTCAGAAAATGAAATATATAGCCTTTTTGGCTCAGAAAACTGCTATATAGCCTTTTTTGGACTCAGAAGTCACGAAGCATACCGTGTGAACTCAGAAATGCTATTTAGTTTTCTTTTCTGGGTTACAAAAGGACATACCTATATCTATTGTCTCCTTTCCAAAAAGGGTTAAATAGCTATTTTTAGTCCAAAAAGGCTACATAGCTATGTTTGTGAGTCATAAATGTTTATATAGCTAGTTTTCTGAGCACAAAAAGGCTATATAGCTAACCCACAAAGGCTATAGAACCGTTTTTATGAAGCACTTAGCTATCTACTAATTTTTGGTTTTTACCCCCTGCCCCTGAAAGCTTGACCGTGCGCACCTATGGGGTGTATATTTTAATGGCATAAAAAGATCAAGCTAAAGATTCTCTGGTTTGTTCGTACATAATTAAAGTTTTGGGTATCATTTCAGGAAGAAGGGAGAGTGAATTTATGATTGTAATGCGCAAATCGACTTGCTGTTTTCTTTACAATTCTTCACAACGTTTTATCGAAATGTCATTTTTAAATGAATACATCATACATGGTCTATTTTTCTCGGATCCAAATTATTTTGAGGACGACCAGACATGCACAGCATAGGAATTCTGGGAGGGAAATTAAATAAAGTGCTTTTTTGGCTCAAAAATGGTGGATACCATACGTGGGCAGCAAGAAAATTCTGGGGGTGCAAGATTTTTCAAAGGTCAAAAAATGGCCTTAAAAATGGTGGTAGGGCGAAAAAACACCATTTTTCAACGTTTCTGATCGAACACTATCCATAATCATCAAAAATTGCGAAATTTCAGAAATTAATTTCTGAGGGGGTATTTTCGTTTCTGGGGGGGTATTTTCGTTTATCGGGGGATGCATACCCCCAAACCCCCTCTCCCACGCCCAGGTGTGGTGGATACGCGTCAAAAACATAGTTTTTCGGGGTTTCTGACGACCTTCTATCTTTCTGGTGCATAAAAACATGTAATTCTGGGAGATTCACCCACCCGCAAGACACGCGTCCCCCAAGATTTTGTATGATGACGACTCGTTCTTAATAAATGCTTGTATGAAGGAAATAATTTGCTTCTGCAATGGAGCTTACAAAGGTGATTAAAAAGTTGAATAATTGCAATAATTTCCTTCCTCTTTATACGTCCATAGTCTTTTGCAAAAATCGACCGACAGCTTCCGATTTTTAGAATCTGTAGAATATAGGCATAATACTCTTCTGTAATAATGCTCTCCTACTTTTCTAGCAATTATAAGCTCACATTTTTTTACTCACGAAAAAGAGGTTTTTTGCAGGTTTCTCCATCTATGGCATGAAATAAACGCAACCTGCTACTGCGTATATACCTTTTTCATTAATTCATTATATTAATCAATATGGATATTTAACAATATGCCAAATGTGACTGCTTGTTTTATATGATCGAAAAATGTACTCTTTCTACTCGAACTTGCAGGATTGGTTGTTGCACTCATTTACATATTTATTCCCTTGCATCAATTCTGTTGAGTACGGATAATAATTTTTTCTTGAAATAACAGCCACGAAAACATTGGTTGCACCAAAATTCGAACAAGAGAGATTAGCGGGATAAGTTGTCATGGTTGCAGTTTTCTGAATGACTCGGTTGATGCCTTTTTCTTAGGACAGGTCTCTCAATTTACAATCATTTATCCTTTACGTTTAGATGTACAGTTTACATCGCTTTTCACAATTGCTGGTTTTTCAAACTGATACTGAAAATATGTGATCGTATCCTACTTTCTTTTCAATACATTGTGAGTTTTCGTGAATTTATTATTTTTTACGTAGACTGGAATTTTTACAAACTTTCTTATTGAAATTGTACATTACATTACGCGCAGAAGCTTAAACACGCATGTGAGACGAAATAGAAATCGCTATTATATTTAAAATTCTGCTTGAATTTGGCCGTGAACATCATAGGGTTTGAAAAGCCGAATGTAGAATTTACATGTACGAAGCTATTTTCGAAGTTCAAAATGGGGTATGTTTGATAAACGGGTTCTTCTTATTTCGAGCACCCACTGAAATCTTAAAATATAAATTGCTTAAAAATTGAAGTTAGTGAAAGTCTGAATCTGATATGCAAAATGTTGTTTTTGTGCAAAAATTCAGTCTACGTACGCGTACGTGTAACGCATTGAGATTTTAAGATTTCTTACTCAAAATCGGATGTTTGGAATAACAGGGAAAATTTATTCATTTTATATTTATCGCTTTGCACTCCATCCTTCTTATATTAATCAAGCTTTTTAAAAAGCTTGCTTCACTTTGATAGCTTTAATGATTTTGAACTATAGTCTGTTTCACGAAACGTTGTGCATAGATCACAATTCTCGAGTCGTTGTAAATTGGTTATAAATTGGTTTAAACTGAATC
Source organism: Mermis nigrescens (assembly GCA_036768485.1). Lineage (NCBI taxonomy): Eukaryota > Metazoa > Nematoda > Enoplea > Mermithida > Mermithidae > Mermis > Mermis nigrescens. The sequence continues at coordinate 3,471,999 of JAVLUZ010000191.1, forward strand.
ATGCAATCTCTATACTTTGCACAGCAATTGATAAGCGTATGAAGTTTTACTATGCAGAATTGTATTACAGCAAGCTGCCTAGGAAGCACTTTTGTAGCTGCTTGTTAGTTTGCTGAAAATTGATTTCCATGCACAAGGTTTCATGACTCAGACTATAGTCGTTCATGCACTTTGTAAAATTAATCGAAGTTACTGCCTGATAGCTCGTATCTTTACATAGGTGGAAGCGTATTACTAGAATGAATAAATTATTATTCACACAATTAACTCTCAGCCTTAACTCCAAAGCAGAAATTTTAAACAGTCTTAAAATGTATTAAAGAGGCTATCAAAACAGGTTATCGGGACATTCTTTTGTTTTCTGAAAAACTCGCATTTGGCTACTAAATGCTTAATTTGTTAAGATTTCCCAAACTTTTTTCAGTCATTGAATTTATGTATTGTTCATTGTTTCGGCGCTTCTTAATTGTGTGAAAATATAAAAAATTCTTCCGTAGAGCTGCAACTTTTCAAGTTTTCTCTTGGAGCTTATCGAAAAACTAACAATCAGAAAACATTCAAAAATCATGAAATATCTCATCTCGAAATTTTCGCCCCACCCGCTTTGAAATGAGACCCTGAATACGGGGCTAACGATTTGTTGACATTTCGTATGGCAATCTTGAGCTTCATGAGGCAAAATGAAGCTTATGTGTTTCCATTGTGAGAAACATATCTTTTATCATTTTGTGTTACTTTTATCTTAAAATGTAACTCTGTTGCAGTTTTTGCTGTTATATCCGTCACATAACGTCTTCCTTATCGGAAAATATTGATTTTCTCTTCGAGTGTAAACGTCAGATTTGGAAATTTACTAATTAGTTATAGATTCCACTTGTTCTACCAGCGCTAATCATGGCTGCAAAATGATTATAAATATATTTTGATCGTTGCCGGATTATCAGTGGCGGTATTGAACAGCTTCTAATACTTTATTTCTCGACTTAGATGCCAAATCAAAAATGAAGTAACAACAAATAAAAGCGAAGATGTCTTTGGAAATCAATTGACTGACTTACTAATTCCTCATTTTTCTTTTTTCTTCATTCGATGAAAACGAGTTTATTGGCTACAATGCGGTTTTGACGACTGGAATGCGATTTTGACGAGTTGACACGTTATCGGAAGTCTTCGTGATATTGTGACACAAGATATTCATTTGATTTTATTATTGCTAGTTATATTATACATAGCGCTTGTTGTATTGTAGCCGCTTATGCAATTGTTTTGCGAGTTGTCATAACGTCAAATAAAAGTGATAGGTCTTTAAAGTTTAGTCGGATGTGTTGATTTTTAATTAATAATCTAGGTTTTTGATAATATGTTTCGTTTTAGGAGAAGATTTCACCGGAAACGATTGCCGATGCCCAAAAAGCGCTCACTAAGTCGGATTTGACTCAATTTGTTAACTGTAATTGCGATGACTTCCTGAAACAATATGGCTGTCAGAAGATCCGCATTTACGAGGCTGGATATTCAGAAAAGCGTAATTTGCCTAGCGTGTTTTGTTATCAATTTCGATTGAAATTTAATTTATGCTTCCTCAGGTCAGAAAAAGTTGGCAGAATTACGCACTAACAGCGTTCAAGAACCGGATAATAGTGAGTGATAAGCTATAAACGTGACAAATGAAAGGACATTACACTCAGACGGACAGAAATTCTCTGATCTGATCATTCATCATCATAGATGCTCAAGGTCAGGGTCGGCAAGATGGCAAAATCCATGAAATCCAAAGCGGTAAATTCAGTGTTCCCGATTTTTTTGCTATTCAAACGACGAAAATGGTCAAAATAGCCTGTAAATTGGTTTTTGTAGTAATACTGCATTTTTAAGCACTTTTAATAAGTCTTGATTGCATTACATCGCCCTTAACACCGAGAATATGAAAATTGATTGATTTGGGGCGCCTTTTAAAATCACTCAAAAGTATTCCAGAAAACTTTTGACATTGTTGTTGCTTTTGGTGTTCCGTCGGCTTAGAATCGCCGTACAGTTCCCGTCACGACTGACTCCTCAGCGGAGGTAATACCCCTTTCCTCACCTTCTGTCATGTTCATCATGCTATGGGAATTCAGAGCTTGGGTCTCTTCATTTTAAAAAGCTGTCCTACTAGTCTTCTTTTGACAGAAAAATTCAAGGGCTGAAGAGCTCCCGAAATTTTTAGTGTAAAAGTAAAAGTAAAAAACGGAGAAGGGGAATCCTCAACCATCCCTTCAAAGCCAAAAAATTTTTGACCCTCCCCGGATTTTTAGAGAAAAATTGAATTTCTGGCCGTTTTTACGAGTTTGTTGGCCAAAAACTGGAGGACATTCACCCCCTTTCCCTCCCCTGAAAATTGCCGGGAATGCCCCACCCAAAATTTGGAGCCGTTACATGAACGGTTGAGAAATTTATCGCATAGGAGTCTAAAGAGGCTGCCGATTTTGCGCGACGACTGCCCCCTCTGTACGTATTCTCTAAGCGGTTCCAGATTCCCGTTAGCAGTTTTCTAAAGTGCGCAGAAACGTAGAGTGGAATCATGCTCATTTAAAGTCATTTATTTCGGTACATGAAAATGTCACTCTGAAGCAGTGTTTTTGCACGAGGTCCGTTTGTACATACATGTACACTAACGATCCCCTGTCATTGTATCATGTTCACTGACGATCCCCTTTCATTGTGTTGACTTGTAATATGGTACAATAACTCGTTCTGCACAGTAAAATTCTGTTTTCTGTTTTTGACTCTTATTAGTGTACATTAGCTAATTAACGAGCTTTCTAACTGAGAAAAAAGACAAAAATTCATATATGGCGTGAAGGGCCAAAAAGTGTTGATATTTCACCGTCTCGAGTAGAATTTACTGTGTTTTTATTGACAAGTATTTCAGAAAACTTCAAGAGACGGAGTTATTTTTACTATGCTAAACAGAAATACAGTTCTTAGGGTTTGTGAAAACTGTAAAATAGAAGTTTTCAGATTTGTACGAAAGAATTCTGTACATTTTTGCCATAAGTTCGAGTCAGGTTTTGGCTTCTCACGGAAAAACACTGCAAGTTACCAACTTAGTGTAGAGCACTAGAATCTTTTCTAATCCGAGCTTCTAAAGTCTACTACTGAAAATTTATAAATAAAAATGATATACATAATTTCTGTAGCGAACGCCAAAAAATTTCGATGTTTGGCCCTTTTAAATGGAGTTTTATCGTTATAAAGTCAAACAGAGCAGACAACTGATCATTTTGTTTTTCCAAAAATCCTTGTACATGTACAAAGACGGTATCGAAAAGTCGTATTTCGGAAAAAATTCTAATACGAAAAACACAGTCGAGGACGTTTCGGCGGCGCGTGACTTTACAAGAGCTTTGTTCGAGCATGGTTTAATCTACAAAAATGAAACTAGCATATATGGAAAGCCCGCGAAACGAGCTTTAAGATCGTGTAAGTTTTAATGTGAGATATAATGGGGCTTAGTACAATTTTCGTCACATAAACTCATTTTTGTTAGAAAATTTTTGCTTTTGCTGAGCCCTTTCTCAAATGAGTCCGTTTCGCAAGCTTTCCAGATATGCTAATCACGTTTTTGTCGACTTAATCAATTTAGTGCAAAAGTCCTGCAAAGTCGTGCAGCGCCGAAACGTCCGTTTTCTAAAAAACATGCTCTTTCGTAGCTCTTTTCTATTAAAGTAGTACTTCATTCGTCGTGATAATCTACATATACGTTCCTCATTTCGAATGAGCATATTTTTTATTAAGTTGTTGACAAAACCATTACACGCCTACCTATTGACGATGCATCGCTCGATGAGCTGGACGAAATGCCAAAGAATGCGTTAGTCATGCAGAGTAAATCTAATTTATATTCTTTTTGATACAATTTTTCTTTTTATAATTACATCCTTTGCTTTTAGCTCTTTTAAATGCGAACGTAACGGAATTCGCTGCTGGAGAATCATGTCAGATGAATGATTTGCTGAAGGAACTGAAGGGACCGATTGTAGGTAAGCCAGGAGTTTAATCGTACAAGGGTATGATAAAGTGTTTCTATTTGTGCTCGTTCGTTGCATTCCGTGATAATGACACATAGTTCACAATCTTCTTCATTGCTTTATATAAAATTACAATGTGTACCTTGAACGGATCAGAAATATTGTAATAGAGTCAGGAGATAAAACTGTAATTTATTTAATACACTGACGAATTCGGGGGCTGGTTCTTATCCATAGGTGGGCAGCACCGGAATTCTGGGGGAAGGAGGTGAAAAAAATTTTTAAAGGTCAAAAAATGGTCTTAAAAGTGGTCGTATGGCGAAGAAAGAAAAAAGACCATTTTTCGACGTTTCTCATCGAGCACTATCCAATGGCATCGAAAAATCGCTGAAAAAGCAAAGAAAATTTAAAATTTGAATTCTGGGGGTATTTCAACTTCTGGGGATGCATACCCCCAAACCCCCCCTTCCCACGCCCATGTTTGCTTATCTATCCCTTATTCTTTAGCTTATAAGGACGAATGTGGAGAAATAAGCAGTGAGATCAATTCAATAATTTTTTGAATTGTAGTGGCGTAAAAGTAAATATCACGACAGCTGTCTTGGTTCAATATTTACCGTTGCTTTCAAGAAATTTACAATTTTGATTTGTATTGTCTAGTTAGTCAGTCTTTTAAACTTTGATCGAAAAGTTTTTGCCTTCTGATTTTCTGTGAAGGTTTGAAGAAAGATGTGAATTTGTTGGATTGAGAATGAATATCAGCGCTGGTTGTTTAGAAACATTTGAAGTATTGCTAAAAAGGATAACAAAGTTCGACAAGTAAAATAATTACGAATTGAAAACTTGTTTGGACGATCGCTATAGGGTGAGAGATACCGCATGCTTGACTTGACAAAAATGCATAATTTTTAGCACTATAAATATTATTTTATCAGCCTTAAGATTGAATTTTCGAGGGAGGAAATTGTGATTTCATGTCATGGACGTTCATTGGCGAGACTTTTTTCCCTAAATTCCGGCTAAGTATCAGATTCAATTATAAATTAGGATCATTGTGACATTCTCTTGTAAACATAAAAAATCGGCAAACACAAACACAAAAGGTCAAAAGGCTTTTTTACTTAAATGGCTGTTCACTAGACTTGCACAGCACTGGAAATGGGGAATTCGATTTTAAAGTGTCTTTTTTGGGCTCCAAAATGATGGATACGTGTAAAACAGATAATTTTTAGGCGTTTCTGTCAATGAGCGTAAAAATATTTTTTTAAACTTCGAAAAAATTGACGGATTCGAATAAATTGAACAAAATATAATGAGAAAATGAGGGGATATTTTCACCCTCCATACAAATTTTCACCACCTACCCCCTGGAATTTCTTTCAGCCCCCCTCTACTTCACGATTTTCCAGAAGTTCATAAAAATTTTCTGAAAATTCCGTAGAAAAGATGCCTTTATAAGCGTTTTTAGCTATCTATTTGCTCAAAGTGTCAAATTTTCGGGCGCTTCGCGCCATATACTCATGTTTCGGCTATATTCTGTTCAAATTATTCGACTTTTTTCTAAATCTTTTGTTTTTTTTGCTCTAGAAAGATAGAGCATCGTCAAAAACGCCGAAAAACGATGTTTTTGACGCTTTTTGGGCCCAAAAAAGGCACTTAAAATTTCACCCTTCTCCCAGAATTCCCATGTTGTGCATGTCTGCTAAAAAGACCACACATTTAAGGCTCGAAATTTTAATCGGGGGTCTCCGGTCATTTTTAGGGTGGAAGGGGTATGACCAACAATTTTTGGCCAATAACAGCCAAAAATCACCTAAAAACGGCCCAAAAATTCGATTTTTTTCCTAAAATCGGGAAGGGTCAAAAATTTTCTTATTTTGTGGGGGGTGGATCTCCTATCCCCCTGTTACATGTATGCTAAAGATGCTTAAAACCACCTGTTATGCGGAATTTTTAGAAGATCGCGAATTAAGATCATAAATGGCTGCCACCTTTTCTGATCGCTGCAACAACTAGTTCGCGTTTTGTTGCTTTCTTAGCCTTTATATGTTCTTAAAATCGTGATCATTAGCGCATTTTATAATCAGCTCACTGCTTTTAATTACAATACGACATACAAGAGCATTGGAGGGGTGAGGAAGGTTTTACCCCCTGAGCTTTGAAAAACTGATACTTATAAAGCGATTTTGGCCGGCTCAGAAAATTGGCTATATAGCCTTTTTGGGCTTAGAAAACTAGCTATATATTCTTGTTTGAGCTCAGGAATGCTATATAGTTCTTTTTTCTGAGTTTTAAAGGGACATATGGCTATTTTATCGACTCCAAAAAGAGCTAAATAGCTATTTTTAGTCAAAAAGGCTATGTTGTTATGTTTGTGAGCCCAAAAAGGCTATAAAGCCATGTTTGTGAGTTCAAAAGGGATATTTATTTACCGAAAATGCTCAAAAACAATTAATTCAAAGCGATACCATCGTTTTTTCTATAGAACCTCTTTCTACGAAGCATATAGCTATATACTGATTTTCGGTTTTCACCCCCCCCACCTGAAAGTTTGACCTTGCGCACCTATGTATGCAATACGATTCTTTTTATGTAAATGAGTTACTGCTACATAACATTTTTCACTTCATCAAACAATTTATTCTTCATACCTTCTTTTAATTATATGATCTGGTCATTGTGATTCTAAATTACCATAGGTTTGGAATATGTGGCAGAATATTCTGACCCGAAAGACATTTACGATCCGGGCTATTTTTGCACGCTTTGCGAATCGGTCATGACTCCGAAACAACTGCTTGTTCATGTCACGAAGAAAGCCCATAAATTGGCCTTTTTAGTCAGTTTATCACTGATGTAAACCTATGCATTAAATGGCTTTATCGCAATGCATTTAAGAAAGTTCTGAAATAAATATCGCTTCAATGATTTAGTTAGACAAGTTTTAAGTTTTCTAGTAATACTTACGTTATTTAATTGTTCTGTTGACTATGGAAAATCGATATCGATTATGTAAATCATAGTTCGATAAAATCGATAGAATGAATCAACCGATTACTGTTTGACAGCGAAATGTCAAATTCGAATGTTTTCTTCGTTTAAGTGACAATTTCTAATGCAACTTCAAAATAAATCAGTCGACAGCTAAGAAAAAGTTATCGAGTTGCCGTAATTAATGTGTGTGCTAATCAAACATGTAACGGAGATGGGGGGTTTGGGGGAATCCCCCACTCGAAGTCGGACGTTGCTCCCCATACCCCTCAAAGTCAATAAATTTTTGACCTACCTTCCGATTTTAGGAAAACAGTTGCATTTTTTGGCCCTTTTTAGGTGTTTCTTTGGTATTTTTGGTCAGAAATCGGGGGTCATTCACCCCCCCCTAAAAATGGTCGGGGACCCCCAAGCCGAATTTTGAGCCGTTACACGTATGGTGCCAACTATTAAAATTTGGATTCGAACCCTCTTCAATCTTCATTCACTCTCTGTGTATGAAAGCCAAGATGTGTCGAAGGCAAAATTTATGTAGTTGTGAATGTGCTGTGATATTTATTCATGAAAAGCGTTTACAATCTGACGCTTTTTTGTATCTAATTTAAACGGTTGAGGTATATGTGTGTGACGGGCTTTATAAGATTAATTATAAGTTCAAATGTAACTTCATTCTTTTGTGGACTCTTTCCGCAGAATGATTTTTACCCGAAATCAAATTGGATGTGCGTAATTTATTTTGTGACGAAAATTTGACCAACCAGACTAAGCTATTTGAGAATGCGATCAGCTTTTATTTACAACGCTGAGTTGAGTACCTCTATGTATTTGCCATTGTAATTTTGCACTGGTTTAGTGTGCTAGGCAACAGTCGACGTATTGCTCTGTCAGCGCTATTTATTTTTCCTTAATTAGATTATAAGTGACCGCTTGATTCGCAGCCTAGGTATTCATTTTTTGCAATATTGCAGTCACTGAGATGATGCATTTTTCAGGCTATTCGATGTAAAATAATGCTATTTTGCTGAACCTGAAGTGGCAAAAAATTTCCTTGGCACCTAGAAGTTTTTGCGGTTAAATATTATCATTCGGTTTTTCTAGGCGCGCGATTATCCGAACTATAGTTCGATAGTTTCCTTTCCTGGTTTTACGGAAGAACGTCGATGCGACTTGGTTGATAAGTATGCGATAGAAGCGGAAAAGGAAAAAGGACGTATGCTCGTGTGTTCGCGCATAACTTTGCCGGAAGACTGCGAATTTTTATTTCAGTACCATGCGAAGCGATCCAAACGTAATAATCGTATGCGTCATACCTACTTATAAGAGGACGGATAGGATGGGGAACGGCCGTACTTGATTTTGGAAGGTTTGGGGTCTTCACACCACTCCCAAAAGTTTTCGCCCACGTCCCCCAGAAATTTTTTCACCTTCCCCTGAGAATTTGCGATTTTCCAAAAGTTTTAAAGAAAATTCGCAGAAAAGATGTTGTTTTAAGCGTTTTTAGCTATCTACTAGAGCTGTGCCGGGGCCAGGCCCCGGCCCCGGCCCCAATGTTAGAGTTGATTATAATGTAGAAAATTGATAATGTTTTGGGCAGATTTACCTTCAAACTCAATTTCAAGCAAACCACAGATCTTGCTAATTCAAATCTTTATTTCACTATGTCAGATTAATGCAAATTTCTAATTATAATCAAAATTGACATATTTTAAATTGCAATTCATATAGACGAGGCATTTCCAGCTTGCATGGTAGCAGACAGCTACGTCTATCAGAACAAATAGAATAGTAAGCCTAAAAAAGTGCAAAGTAAAGTACATTGAAAAACGCATCCAAGTCAGAGGAGTTAAATCCATACATGGGCAGCTCAAAAATTCTAGGGAATCCAAAATTCAAAAAGTGCCTGATAATATATGGTAGAGCGAAAAAACACCCTTTTCTCGCGTTTCTCAATGAGAGCTATCCATTAGCATCAAAAAACCGCAGAAAAACAGAAAAAATTCTGAAAATCAATTTCTGGGGGGTCTAGCGGATTCTTTTCTGGGGGAAAATGTGAATTCTGGGGGGTCTAGATCCGCCAATGCCCATGTTCTGTTATATCCTGTAATCCCAACAAATATTAACGCTTGACGTGCATATCTACAAGCAAGAATATATGCATAGGTACATATAAGGGGTAGGGCAGGGTCGTACTATGAGCATGATAAAGCACGCTATTATTGGCCCCGGCCAGGCCCGGCCCCGGCCCCGGCAAAAAAGGCGGCCCCGGCACAGCTCTACTATCTACGTGCTTAAAGTGTCAAATTTTCGGTGCTTCGCGCCATAGACTCACTTTTGGACTATATTTTATTCAACTTATTCGAATTTTTCGAATTTTTAGGTTCATATGCTCTAGAAAAATAGAGCATCGTCAGAAACGCCGAAATACAATGTTTCTGATGCATATACGTCATTTTCAAGCTTAAAAGGGCACTTTAAATTTTTAATCCCCTCCTTCAGATTTTCTATGCTGTGCATGTCTAGAAACTGTATAACACTTTTGTAAAAACTCTTTGTACACCTATAGAGACGGTACTCAAAAGCACACGTAGGGGGATCAGACCCCCGAGAATCCGGTAGACCCTCAGGATTGAATTTTTAGTCTGTTTTTGGAATTTGAGCCAGTTTTACACCAACCTACTCCCCAGGATTTGGCTGTTGCCAATGTTATGCTCAAAAGTCTTTGTACATTTTTACATGCTTAGTGAATTGCAATACTGGTACTCTAGTATCGTTTAGTAATGCTTTTTGTGGCAAAAACAGCGTTTTTCGTTTTCGACCTTTTAAGGTGTAATGATGTCAATTTCTGGACCTGATATTAAAACGTACGTAGTTAAAATAATGCCGAAAATTTCGATGTCTTCATCGTTTTGAAGTCGGATTTTCGAGCTTTTCAACGGCAACTTTTTCAGAAAGCTGCCTGAGCATTCAATGTCGAAAATTTTTTGTTTTTTTGCCATTTACAACTTAATTTTGAAACTTCGAATTCATTGCCGAAGCAAAGAGAGATAACGACGTTATTTAGAAAATCAAAGTCGACAAATTTGATTTTCTTTCCTTGTTAAGTTAATTTTGAGCATTATGAATGTAAATTTTTGACATTTTTACTGTTAAAAAATCTTTGTACATGTACAAGACTGTCGCGAAGTCTTTTATAGCTGAAAATCTGCTGAATACAAAAAACCGTGATAGAAATTTTCGTACGAGGTCGACTACTTCTCATTCTCCTAAAAGTTGAGATTTTGTGCCTTCCCCAATTTTTGAGTAAAACTTGGGTTTTAAAGCGTTTTGTCGCCTTTTCGGTTAAAAAGGCTCACAAGTTTCCCTCAAAAAATAAGTTCACTACCTCTATTTCACCAAAACTTTTAGTCTTTACATGTACAAACAAATATATATATATGGTATGTGCTGAACCTTAGTGAGTCATTCTACTAATTTTTGAATTCTCCTTACATCTTCTGTAATCTAGAAAAAGTTGTCTTGCTGACTTTTTAGCATTTGTTTCAACTGAATATCTACTAGTATCATATTATCTCGTCCATTTTAATCGCGACTTTTGCTTTATAATCTTCTTAATTCTAAAATTCGGCGCTCTTTTATGCATAGATAAGAAATATGAGAAATATGGCTGTTTGTCTCTCAATTTAATTTTTAGTGCTATTTATGTATGCATTCGCTCACACATTACAAAGTTTTATTTCTTAATATTTTTCGGTGCTTGATTACAGTCTTCATTTTTGAATGAAAAATTGAGCATTTATGATTTTTAGCTAAAACCTGAAGAATTTATGTACATTCACTTAAAATTGGCAGGATGCTCCAAAATTTTGTGCTGTCCCATTCCATGTATGCTCTTAGTCCAAAGAAGTTCCAACGATATGCAGTAGATACATATGCACACATAAGTAATTGCATTTGATATACAACATGCTGTGGTGTTCTATCATTCCAAGTCAATTTTTATTTATTGTACATACTTTCTGGCATGTTTGAACCTGAATCATCCTATTGGCTTACTATAAGCGTTGGTTAATTGTTAAAGCATAGTCCCGATGATCAGCAAAAAAAGCAGGATCGAAAATTAAGATGTTCAAAAGTTTTTCAAATTCCTAGGAAGTAACAATCCAGCGGACTAAATAACTCAGTATTGGCGTTTGTCATCATTGTCTATTTTTTGAGTTCTAATAATTCCGTAAAAATGGAAAACTCGACGGAGTCCCGCAGAGTCTTATTTACCCAAGACCCCTAACAAGTCTATCATTTGAGTTTCTGGTAAGAATTATGTACATTCTAAATTCTTTTAAATTACATTGCGAAATTGTATTTTCAATCAATTTTTAAATATATGTGTGTGGGGAGAGTTAGGTGGCTGGAGCCTTCTCGTACGACGGACGTGTATTTTCTTCCCTTTACAATCTTCCCATTGTTAAATTTTTCAATGGACAACCATAAATTGTTGGATAAATAATAAATAATAAATAAATAATTAACTAAATCGATAAATGAATAAATAAATAAATAACCTAATGTCTTCCTTGTCCCAATTTCCCAATGACATATGTATGTATGCAGGCCCGTAGCCAGGATTTTTATTTCGGAGGGGACGAAAAATTCTGAAAGTCAGATATCTCGAGAACCATTAAGGGGAAGTCAAAAATGAGGGCATTTTTGAACGTTTCTCAACGAGTTCTACACAATGGTAAAGAAAATTTTCAAAAAAAACATCAAACATTTTTCAGTTTATTTCATACACATACACAAAAAAGTTAATCGCTTAAACTGTTTGCGCAACTGATTTCTGATCGTCCAAATCAATTTCTGAATTTTTCGTATCAGTACTCGATCTTTGTGCTCTGCAACAAAAAACAACCAGCAAAATTAGTGATTTGGCGCAAAGCGCCGGAAAAATTTGACTTTTTCTTCATGTTCTAACTCAAATTTGAACGGTTTAAATGCAAAAACTATACAAAAACGATTAGTATGGCACGCAGCGCCGCAAAATTTTGCGTTTGCTGTTCGCGAGCTCAAAAGTACATACGCAAAAATCTGTCTTGGCGACCTTTTAAATGCACTTCTAGAATTTGTCATTTCTTCCTTTGGGGGACCCTTGTGAGAACCGAAATTTCCCTCGGCTACGGGTCTGTTCTGTATGTATGTATGATTGAACATTTGCAGCTGCTCCCTCGGATGTTCAAGAGCAATGGTCGTTGCAGGCGGAGGAGGAACGGCAGATGCAGCTGCGTATTAATGATGAGTACAATCAATTGCAAGCCAAGCACCAGCATTTGATTGCAAGCCAACTATCAACCCCGTTTTCAGCCCATCAAGCGCCTTCGGCTCCTCCCAGTGTACCACCTTCAGTTTATCTCCCAAATATCGCCAATATTGGTTCGCTGTTTCCATTGCCGAATATGCAATTACCTCCGCCCACTTTGCCGAATTTACTTCTGCCCCCGCCAGCTTTGATCATTCCTCCACTCACGCTAGTAAATGAGTATTTCTTCGTTATATCATTGCAATAGTAATACCTTGATTCGCATGCTCCAATTGTTTAGAGCATTTTCAAGATGAAAGTATAAAGGAGCTGAAATATTTATATGAGCTAATAAGTACGTGCATTGATGAAGTGTTACATGCACTAATTGCCGTACTTGATTGATTTAATGATTTGGTAATGTGAGTAAATGAATACATATATGTACATAATAATCGTAATGAATGAGAAAATGAAATAGCTTAGTCGCGTAAGTTCGTGTAATTGGAAGATAATTCGAATTGCAGATGGCTTGTGTGGTTTTTTATAAGATAAAAGTTTGCTAGCCTTTTGTTTTTGCCAATATAAGACGATAAATTAACTGAAATGGAGTCTGTTGCTGATTCATTTGATGTGAAGTTTGAATAAAGAGGTAAAAACGCATTCGGGGCAGGGATTCCGATATTAATTAAGAAATATCGACCTTTCAAAGAAACATCTTCATTCCTATTTTGAATACGTGTTGACCTCTTCTTACTAGACACGTACGCGTGGCACAGATGTAAAGGTTAGATTGGCTAATGAGGGATAAAATGGTGATTTTGGGATCAGGGACGGATAAAATTCAAGATTTTCACTATAATAAATTGCTTTTTTGGCTTTTTTTACATCGAAGGCAAAAAAGTCGAAGGTAGTTAGTAGCAAAAAGCACTTTTTTTGCGTTTCTCATCGGAATCTATCCATTGGCACTAATCAAAAATATGAAATGAATGAGCGAGGAAATTGAATGAATTTTGAGGGGTATGCGAGAGAGTTGGTTCTGAGGGTCTAGCGGACCAGACATGCACGCGGAGTATATTTTTTTGCGAAATGAAGGCAAAACATGGTTGAATATTGGAACTTATATACAAAAATGCTCAAATTGATCAGAAATTGTGAATTAATGTAGTTTTCGCGCTATTTTGGCATTTCTATCAGTTATTGAGGCCATATCAATTCAAAAAAGATTTCTGAATAACCCCCTCGGACCAGTTATGTTGTGCATCTATGTAGTGTTTTTGTACAATGTCACTTTGTACGATTACATGTTTAAAGGTGGTCCTCTAAAGTCTTTCCGCATTTTGTTCATGTGAAATTTTAGGGTATTGGCACAGTATCGGCTTTCTGTTTAGTGAAAAAGGGTTTTTCGAACTTCGGTAGTGTAGTTTAGCCAATTTTTAGGCTTCTGGCGATAAAAATACTAAAAGATTTTCAGAACGACGCGAGCCAAGCACCTAAAAGTTTGACTGTTTTGCATTTTGAAACGCAAATTTCGCCGTGATAATGACATATATGATGGTCAATTAAAATTTTCGGAAATTTCGGATCTTTTTTACAGTCGTTGTCTTCCCGAAAATCTTTGCCGATTGCAAAAAACCGTGCATCTACGGTCCGACCGAACCACGTACCATCTTAAAATTTTGGATTGCTCTGAAAATGAAAGTTTTTCCCCAAAAATGGGGGGTGGTAAAATTTGCAGTCTTTGTGGGACGAGAGACGACTGACTTTGAATAGGGGATCCCCACCATACATGGGCAACAGCAAAATTCTAAGGAATCTGGATTAAACATGGGCAGAAAAGAAAATTCTGGTGGGAGTGAAATCGCCAAAAATGTTACTAAAAATAGAATTATAATTCTGGGGGTCAACAGCATTCTTCTGGGGTTTTTTAACATCTGGGGTGTATACCCTCTAGACATCCCACGCCCCTGGATGGAATAAAGCCAGCAAAAATTCTAAAAAAATTGTAAAAAATTTAATTGGGGGGGGTGGTCGATTATTTGGGGATCTACCGGATTCTGGGGTGTAAACCTTCCCAAACCACCCCCACGCCCATGTGTGATCCTCACCCCGATCATTTCCCCGTTACATATGCATATGAACCGGACCCTCACGTTCACATGCGCCTATCACAGTGCGTGAATGCCCATCCTAGAGTCAAACGACCCCTGCGGTGAGTCAATCAGTTTCCGTCAAAGCTTCCCAACCGCGTAAGCCGAACTTAATTTATTCGGAGCAAAAGGAGGCGCGGGGACGCTCGAAGCAGAAATCCGATTCCGCTTCTACGTGTGGCTACGTCATTCCTCCATTCGCCGTCAAAAATGTCAAAAATGAGTGGTTTAGCGACCGGGCCATTTCGCTCGACTATTACGCCCAGCGATTTTCCGAAGCCGACTACGTTTCGTTGCGAAACCCTGGCGCCAAATCCGATCCTTACGGCGATTGGTCGCCTTTTTTGATGCGTCGGTTGCAGGACCAGTTCAGCTTCGAATCGGATAATTTGGCTTGGTTGCAAGAGCAGTTCGTTCGCTGGCGTACGCCTCTCTATCAGCCACTGGAAATGGTGGACCTTAGGTTTGGCTGATGAATTGTTCTTTCCTTTGTACGGGACCACACATGGGCGTGGGGGTTTGTACCCCTCCCAGAAGTTGAACCCCCAGATTACTGTAGACCCCAGAATTCTATTTTTAGTAGCATTTTTGGCAATTTCGCCCATCCTGGCCCCCTCAAAATTTTCTTGCTGTCCACGTATGGTCTGAACCCTCAGAATCTGAAAGACCACCCTAAAATCGACAGACTCCCAGACCAATTGAATTTCTATTTTGAGCAATTTGGCCCCATCGGACCCCTCAGAATTTTTTCGCTGCCCATGTTTATATGCAGAACCCCTTTTTGTATTTACGAACGTCTTTGAAACGTCTTCTTTGTACAACAAAATTTTTTGTACGTGTATATGGTGGGTTTCATGGTTAAATGCGGTCCTTTTTTCGAGCAGAAATGCATCGTCTTGAGCGTGATTTGCGACACGTTACTTCCTATTTATAACAAATTTCTTTGCATACTAATATTTATTCAGCGAGTTGTGCTTTTTATTTTCAAGCGAGGTGCAAGCACGCTTAATCCTATCTGAATTTCGATGAAATGTGTTAACGTCAATAGTTTTATGTATCAAGTCTCGCACTAAAATTAAAAAGTTCTATTAAGTACAAAAAATTGCTAAATTGTCAGATATGTTTTATTGCATGTGTTAAAATGTTTTTAAACATTAATAGATAGTAGCTGCAATAATATGTAAGACTGACAGCTGTCTATCAATATCAAATTTTCCATATAGTGTGCTGACGCACGACTTGGGCACTTCAGCGTTCATTAATGTTTACGCTTAATCATTGCATTTTTGAGACAAAAAAATATCGCTAAAACGCGTAATTATATGCAATTAAGTGGTTTGCATGCTGTATGCCATTTCGACGGGCAAAGTTCGAAAAATCAGAAAGGGCTTTCTTAACATTTTCGAAGGGATAACTTGAAATTTATTATACATCATTTCCTGTGTGCATTTATGTCACAGCGGGGTGGGTGGATTCGCCCCACCCAAAGTTGGTCGTCCCCATACCTGGGCGTGGGCGGTTTGGGGGTATGCACCCCCAGAAACCAAAATACCCTCCCCCCAGAATTCAATTTTTGAAAATTTTCTTGTTTTTTTCGCAATTTTATAATGCAAAGGATAGTGCTCGATGCGTAACGTTGAAAAATGGTGTTTTTTTCGCCATACCACCATCTTTAAGGCCATTTTTTGACTTTTGAAGAAATCTTGCACCCCCAGAACTTTGTGCCGCCCACCTATGGTCGTCCCCTATCCCCTCAAGGCCAGAAATGTTTTGATCCCCTCCCACCCCCGATTTTTGGAAAAAATTGATTTTTTGGCCGTTTTTAAGTGTTTTTTGGTCTTATTTGGCCAAAAATTGGAGGTCATTTACCCCCTCTCCTACATGGCCGGGGACCCCCAACCAAAATTTCGAGCCGTTACACGTTTATGCCTGTGTGTGTCTGATTTATATACAGATCAGATTATACAAATTAACTTAAGCAGCAGATCAAAATATCGACCATAAGTGGATTGGTTTATCTAGACTCAGCATAGCTGAAAAAATCCAGAAGCAGTGTTTTTGTATAAGGTCCCTTTGTACATGTAAAATGACGGTCCCCAAAAGTCTTTGTAACTTTGTACATTTTAATTTTAGGGTACTATAATATGGTACAGTAAAGTCTTTTGTTTGGTAAACCTAGTTTCTCTACCTTTAGTGGTGTAGATTAGGAAATTTATGTGTTTCTAACGATGGCAAATACAAAATTTATCAATAAGGCGAGAAGCGTGGACGAATTTAGATTTTTCAGGTACAATTTATGGTCTTTCTATTAATAAATAGTTCAGAGATCTTAATTGACGCGATGCGCCAAAAAATGAGTATGTAATTGTTATCGTCTTGACTCAATTTTTAAGACGGTGTGAAGATCTGAAGCTAGTTTGAAGCACCGTTTTTTGTATTCGGCAAAATTTTTCCCGATGTACAAAGACTTTTAGGGACCGTCTTTGTACATGTACAAAGATTTTTGGGAAGACAAAAATTGCAAAAAAGGCGTGAAATTCGCAAAAACGAAATGAGTCATTGTGTATTCTGTATATCTTTATAATGGCAGAAATTGCATTCCAAAAGGAAAAATGTCAAATTTTCGGCGCTTCGCGACGTTTTAAGGCGATTCTTGATTTTTGCCCTTAGAGACCCAGAAATTAGCTAAAATACACTACCAAAAGTCGAACAACTCTGTTTTAACCACACTAAAATCGCGGCTGTACCATATTAAAGTACTCCAAAATTTGTGTGTACAACATGTACAAAGATTTTTGGGAAGACAAAAACTGTAAAAAGGTGTAAAATTCCAATGAAATTTTCGGCGCTTCGCGCCGAAATGAGTAATATTTGTCCTGTATATCTTCAAAATGGCAGAATTTGCATTTACAATGGAAAAATGTCAAATTTTTTGGCGCTTCGCGCCGTTTTGAGACAATTTTTAGTACTTTTTGGCGTCAGAAACCCAGAAATTAGCTAACATACACTACCAAAGATAGGAAACCCTGTTTTACCACACCAAAATCGCTACTGTACTATATTAGAGTACACAAAAATTTGCATGTACAAAATGTACAAAGACTTTTGGGGACCATCTTTGTACATGTACAAACGGGCCTTATACAAAAAACGCTAATTTGAAGGCAAACTAATCAGGAAATTATAAAATTTGTACAAAACAACGTTGACATATACATTTACCATAAGTTCATGTATGGTTCAGATTTTTAAAAGATAAATAGTTCGACGTACTAACAAGAATTTTTAGAAACCTTTGCCATTCTTGTTTTTTTCCCGAATGTCTTTGTACATATATATATGCAATGACGGTGCCGAAAAGTCTTTGTACATTTAGAAGATCTTTTTCAGAATGTAAAAACTTAATGCTTAGGAGGACCCTAGAATTAAATTCAATTTTTCTTCTTTTTTTCGCAATTTTTTTATACCGATTGATAGAGCTCGGTGAAAAAGATCGAAAAATTGTAGTTTTTTACCATCAATTCTTTGGCATTTTTTGACCTTTGAGAATTTTGGAACCCTAGCATTTAGGCGCTGCCATATATATATGACACTGACCTACTAAAATGTATTTCAACGAATGCTGTGAACTTATTTGCACACTTATTTTAATCTTGCGCTGTTCAATAAGAGATATTTACATATGCTATCCTGAAATGGTACTATTAAACAATCTAATGAGAAAATGATGTCGGTGAAAACAGTCAAATTTCACAGCCAAAATTCAAAATCAAAATTTCATAAATTTTTAAAATTTCGTTCCCTCTTTCATTATTTGACTGTAAAGGTAATCATTATTACCATTCATATAAGAGGGGATAGGGAATCCCCTCACCCAAAGTTGGTCGTCCCCCAGCCCCCGCCCTTTTCCCGAAGCCAGAAAATTTCTGACCCCCAATTTTTGGAAACATTGAATTTATTGGGCGTTTTTTAGGTGTCTTTGGCCAGAAATTCGAGGTCATTTACCCCCCAAACTTAAAATGGTCGGGGACCCCACCTAAATCTTGGAGCCGTTACATGCATAGGTGGGCAGCACCAAAATTCTGGGGCTGCAAGATTTTTTAAAGGTCAAAAAATGGTCTTAAAAATGGTGGTATGGCAAAAAAATCATTTTTCAACATTAGCATCAAAAGATTGCGAAAAAAATTTCAAAAATTGAATTCCGGGGGTTATTCGGCCTTCTGGAGAGGGTGCATACCACCCCAAACCCCATCCCCCACACCCACGTGTGGTTACGTGTATGATAATTGCGCATTCTTTAAGACCTCTCGAAGATGAAGTAGAAGTGGCAGTTCTTGAAGTTTTGGTCGGTCAAACTTTAAAACCAACTCGATCGATCAAAGATCGTAAATTATACGCTTATCCTATAACGCCGGTGTCGAACAAATCGCTGGACCGAAAAATTGCCAAAAAAGAGCCAACTATCTTTGATTATCAGCATTCTAGCTCACCTGCGGATAAGATCGATTTAACTCGGTCTAGCAAACCAAAATCGCTGTCCATGGAAAAACACGAATCGCGGTTTAGAAAGCGAAAGGCTAGTGATAGCGAAGAAGAAATAAACTCTAGTGCAACGGAGGAGAATAATGTGGACGACGCAAAGAAAAAAACGCCAAAATCGAACAACTCCGTTATTACGCCCCCGGAAAACGATGCATTTAGTAAGTCATACCAAATGCGCTTGTTCGGGGCCATTGTGTGCGAGATTGGGAAGCACACGTGGGCGTGGGGGTTTGAGGGTATGCATCCCCCAGAAGCTGAAATGCCCCCCAGAAATCAAAATACCCCCCCAATTCAAATTTTGAAATTTTTTGCTTTTTTAGCGATTTTTTGATGCCATTGTATAGTGCTCAATGAGAAACGTCGAAAATGTTTTTTCGCCATACGACCACTTTTAAGACTATTTTTTGACCTTTAAAATGTTTTCACCCCACAAATTTTTTTCACCCCTCTCCCAGAATTTTGGTGCTGCCCACCTATGTTGGGAAGGCCTCGGGCCCGCATGTTGTCAACGCTAAAATTCTGGGGTCCGAAGATTTTCAAAGGTCAAAAAATATCGAAAAATCGATTTTCTCGAGAGACTCGTTTTTTATATTTGTCAGCATACGTGGACAGCACCAAAATGCTGGGGTTGCAAGGTTTTTTAAAGGTCAAAATTGGTCTTAAAAATGGCGGTATGGCGGAAAAACGCCATTTTTCAACGTTTCTCATCGAGCACTATCCATTGGCATCAAAAAATTGCGAAGAAACTACAAAAAAATTTAAAAATTGAATTCTGGGGGGAATATTCTGTTTATGGGGAGGTATTCGGCCTTCTTGTTGTGCATGCCGCCAACCCCTACGCCAATGTGTGTTTGTCAGTCATTTCGTTTTAACTCTTTGCATTGTGAAATACATAAAAATTTTCAATGTTGCTATTTTGAGGAGTCTGATGCAGTGTTTTTTGTACAAGGTCCGTTTGTACATGTACAAAGATGGTCCCCAAAAGTCTTTGTACATTTTGTACATGCAAATTTTTGTGTACTCTAATATAGTACAGTAGCGATTTTCGTGTGGTAAAACAGGGTTTTCGATCTTTGGTAGTGTATTTTAGCTAATTTTTGGGTTTCTGACGCCAAAAATTGCTAAAAATTGTCTCAAAACGGCGCAAAGCGCCGACAAATTTGACATTTTTTCATTCTAAATGCAAATTCTGCTATTTTAAAGATATATAGGACAAACAATCACTCATTTTGGCGCAAAGCGCCGAAAATTCTTGGGGATTTTACACCTTTTTACAGTTTTTGTCTTCCCAAAAATTTTTGTACATTCTGTACACACACATTTTTGGGTAGTATAATATGGTACAGTACCGGTTTTAGTGTGTTAAAAACAGAGTTGTTCGACTTCTGGGAGTGTATTTTGGCTGATTTCTGGGTCTCTAAGGGCAAAAATCAGAAATAATCGTCTTGAAACGGCGCGAAGCGCCAAAAAATTTGACATTTTCCTTTTTAAAATGCAATTTCTGCCATTATAAAAATATATAGAACACACAATTACTCATTTCGGCGCGAGCGCCGAAAATTTTGCGAATTCCATATCTTTTTTGCAATTTTTGTCTTCCCGAAAATCTTTGTACATGTACAAAGACGGTCTCGAAAAGTCTTTGTACATCGGGAAAAATCTTTGCCGAATACAAAAAACAGCGGTCTGCTGTGTTCTATTTTTTGTTTTTTGTTCTTGAAATTTTGTTCTGGTTGTTTCCAAGCACCCTATCAATCCCTTGTAAATACATACGAGTACATTCATAAATGTCCAGTCCCTCCGCTTCGAAATCAATTGAAAATTTATTTACACCAAATGAGAAATTGCTCTCTTGTTGAAATTATTTTGTATGATATTCTAGTCATAATCACTTTGTATGCATGCACATAGAAGTTTTGGGATATCGAAGCCAGAAAACTTTTTGAGAAAAATAACGCAAAATGAAGGTCAAAAGGGGATCAAAATCGAAAATTGTTTGCAAAGATTCTTGAAATTGCTCAGAAACTGGACTAGTTTTTACGTCTGTTTTAGCATTTATACCGCTTTTCAAGGCTATTTTGGCTCAAAAAACTCTGGCTGACCTTTCAAGATCAATCATGCTCATACGTGGGCAGCAAGAAAATTCTGGGGGGTGCAAGATTTTTCAAAGGGCAAAAAATGGCCTTAAAAGTGGTGGTATGGCGAAAAAACACCATTTTTCGACGTTTCTCATTGAGCACTATCTATTGACATCAAAAAATTGCGAAAAAAACGAAAAAATTTTAAAAATTTGAATTCTGAGGGGTATTTTGATTTCTGGAGGGAGTATTTTGGTTTCTTGGGGGTGCATACCCCCAACCCCCACGCCCAGGTGTGGTCATGCTGTACATTTATAGTCATTACTGTTTTAATCGTTCCTTAACGTCGAGAATTGATGTTTTTCTGTTCCTGTCATCAATTTTTCGGGATATGGATAACTCGCCCCCTACATTTCGTCCCCATACACATTCGCCCCCCCCCCCACAACTCGCCTCCAACCATAACTCGCCCCCACACGTCAATCTTTTCCACTTTACCTTTTTCTATAATCATTTGAAATAAGTTAAAGCTGATCTTAATAATTACGACTTATTACATTATGTTCAGACTGCACTAAAATACTAGGGGTTTCGGTGCACACACATGATCCGGCCGGACTTGACTTGCCTTAGAATCCGAAACACATAATTAAATGTTTGAAATGTTTTTTTTTAACTTTTTTTGCTGTTTTTAGGTGCTGAATGAGTAGGTAACGTCGAAAATTGATGTTTTTCTGCTCTTATCATCAATTTTTCGGGATATGGATAATTCGCCACCCCCCTCACATTTTGCCCCCATACCATTCGCCCCCCCCCCCCAAAAAACTCGCCCCCACACAATTCCCCCTTACCCCCACAATACGTCCTTCCCAACTTGCCCCTTCCCCACTCGCAACTCGCTCCTTCACAACTGGCTTATTTTAAAGTCTTAGGAGCTTCACGAAAAATCCTACTTATGGTAGAATTGTAATCATGAAGACAAATTTTTGCGGCGTTTTTACACTGCTGCTACAGCATAACGAGTCTGCATTTTTTCAGTGTACAATGTATGCATATTGTGTCATGAATCGTATATAAATTGATTGGTACATTTCCATATATTTGTGATGCATTGCTCATGCTGATTTTCTGGAATGGGCATATATCCGATGTAAACAGCTGGTCTGTTTGAGGGGGGTCAAATATTGACTCTTTCTGGTCGAAACTCACGCCAAAAACTGTCATAAATGTTAAAATAGCGGGAAAAGTGGTTAATATATAGTTAATAGTCAATTCTGATACATTTGAAACAATTTTTCTTGTTTTCATCGGTTTTTCGTCTTTATTTTGCCTCATTTTTTCGAAAACTTCTTATTCATCCATTTTGGGGGTCTATAGACACCCCACAACCACAGATGGGCGACCCCCAGAATGACAACTGACCCTCCACAAAATGACTGCGACCGCCCCTCCCCCAGAATTATCGACTTTTTGTTTAAACAAGATGTAAAAAGTGTGCCTTTTTAAGCGTTTTTAGCCCATTTTTTGGCTCGAAAATCAGAAATTTCTGCACACACAATGTGATAAGATCGTTTTCAAATTTTTTCAAAATTTGTTTCACGTTTTTATGTTCTAGAAAGGACTGGACATTGTCCGAAATGTCAAAAAACAGTGGTCTTTGACATGTACCCATCATCTTTTTGCCCAAAAGGGGCACTTTTTGAACAATTTTAGCCTGACCCCTCTCTCCCTCCCCTCTCCAGAATTCCCATGCTGTACATGTATGCCCGTAACCCCAATTGCATAATAGTTGTGGGGAGCAATCAAGCATTGAATTATAAGTATAAGCATATGTATGCTGGCAGGATTTGAATTGATTTGTCGATTGTCAAACATTTGGAATCGGATTGAGGCAGACCATCACAGGCAAAGTTGTGCAAGGTCAAACTTTCAGGGAGGGGTAAAGATCAAAGTGATGACTGAGTGGCTTGTAAAAACGATTATACAGCGAAAAAAATGATATCGCATTAAAACCATTTTTCGATCATTTGCGGCTAATACATAGCCTTTTTGAACTCACAAACAGCTATATAGCCTTTTTGGACTAAAAATAGCTATTTAGCCGTTTCTAAAGTCGAAAAATTTGCTACAAATCCTTTTAAAACCCAGAAAAAACAAGTACGGGCCTGTGTACATGTACATACTTACATTACAACTTATGTATCTAGCCCCATCCGCAACACACAGAGCCCAAATTCTAATGTAATGGGCCCAAAAATTTTAATGAGCCAAAAAGGGCCGGCAAATCGGTGTTTGTGAAAGACATCACTTAAGTTGAATGTATTCATTTTTAGCCAGAGTGCTTTTAGAATCAAGATGGCTCCGAAAACTGGTATAAGTGATCAATTTCGAGCACTTTTGCAGGAAATTTTTGTCATTCATTTTCGCCTTCATTTTTGCCTTCAATTTATCCTGTTTACCCAAAAAATTTCTCTTTTTTTGTATTTGGGGATCTGGAGTGTGGGTGGAGCATACGTGGGCAGCGGACAGATTCTGGGGGTCAGCTTGTAATCGACACGGGGCCGCGGTGCCGGTAATCGGCGGCCGGATGCACACCCCCAAGAATGGCCGGAGCTGGGAAAAATTTAGTACCCCAGAATTCAATTTTTGAAACTTTTTTTGCTTTTTCGCAATTTTTTATGCCAATGAATAGTGCTCGATGAGAAACGTTGAAAAATGGTGTTTTTTTCGCCATACCACCATTTTTAAGGCCATTTTTTTATCTTTGAAAATTCTTGCACCCTCCTCCCAGAATTTAGGTGCCGCCCACCTATGGTCATAGCCGGCGAAAATACGCAGAAAAAATGCCGGAAATTCTTTTTTGTGGGTTCATCGATTTTTGGGGGTCAAACAGATTATGGGAGGTTAACCCCCCCCGCCCTTTGTGGTCTGGATCCGTGTCTGGTCGAAGCCCGAGCTCCCCACCCCTCGCCCATGCATGTGTGACTTTATCTGCTATTTTCGTGCAGATGCAGTGCGTGAAAAAGCGATTCTGGAATTGAGTCAGAAAATTTTGAAAATCGCGCAAGAAACGAAAGATAGTAATGCAATCGTGCAACTTTTACTGAGCTACAGTAACGCCGAAAAAATCTTGTACAATTTGGCTACGAAAGATCAACAGGCGATTAACGACGTTGTCGCATTGATAAGATGTACTAGTACGAAAGAAATGCCGTTTGACCTTTTACTAGCGTGGAAAACGAAATTTGATCATTATTCCACGCTGTGATTTCATCTGTATTAACAAATTTAGGTATCTATACTTTATTATTAGAATCCGTTTTTCACTCGTTGATTCATGCGTATATAAAACTCGAACCAAAACTGTTGCCATCGTGAGTTCACGAAAAATTCCTTGCATTGCTACTTTTTTGGATAAAATATTCGAAAGTGTCGCTCTGTAACTTATAGTCTGTTCCATTTAACTAGTGTTTTGGAGAAAAATTTGAAGTGACTACGAAAGCGTTTTTAAACTGAATTGACAAATATGATATTTTACATTATGTCGAGTCACATGGAGACATATGCTAGTCACACGTGGGCGTGGGGGGTTTGGGGTATGCATGGCTTCCAGGTCGCCAAGAAAGGAAATAAATGTCATTAGGTTTAATCCAGCGCGTTGCGCCGGAAAAATTTGAGAAATTATGGTCACTGACGACCAAAAATCATTGCAAATTTCATATCACATTCATTATCTCGCCAAATGTTTTTGGTCAATGGGGGCGGCCGCCCCCCCACCCATTTTCAAATCCGCCCCTGCGTCCCACCTAGTGATACATACATATGTATTTACTTCACATACGCACAAGACAGCAGGTTAGTAAAAATGTTTCCAAACTTCATCCTTTGGCCCTTTCATACATACATATGAATGTAAAGTGTTCTTTCTGCATAACCTGTGCCCAGTCCTGGCGAATCCGGATGTTCCGAAATAAGTTCGTCATACAAAACACTTAAGAAACATAAGCATTTTAATCCCTTTACTGATCTTCCTCGACCCGGGAGCGGTCCTCCTAAGGAACTACATAAGTGGTTTAACGCGAACTTCTTCAAAATTGGCGTCTGACCGCTCCTGACATGCAGTGTGAACTGTCTATTGATTGTAAACCATGTTTTGAGGTAGACAATTGGTCGGCATCTTTGTCGCAATATTAAATCGTCATAAAAAGTCTTTATGCGATTGAGTTTAACAGAAAAAAGGTACTCGATTTTCGCTCGAAATGTCTTTCGCACTATAGGACTTTTTCTCGATTGTCCAAGGCTTTCTTTTTTTTGGGGAGTGAAAATTTGATTATTTTACTTTGAAATTAAGTGGTTTTGTCCGCATACGTTCAGACAAAAAATAAAATTTCAAATTCATAACCCGAAGCGTCAAACGAGAATGCACTGCTTTGGTCTGGAGTCGATTTGGAGCCCATGATGTGATTTGGTTTTCTTTTTTCCTACCCAAAATTTACAACCACTTCATATATTTGCTCAATTAAGAAGCACTTGATTCCTTATTTGGTGACTGCACTAGAAAAAACATCCAAGACATTTTTTTCAGATCAAAACGCAAGGCACAAAACCACTGTAGCATATTTTGCGGGGAAGGGATTGCTCTTATTATTGTGACCCCTACAGATTCCTTGAGTGATATACCTCAATCCAATAAAAATATTGGCGAATTGTTCGAGAAGACTTCAGAAACATAATTCCAAAGAGTATTTTACGAGCAGTGATCAAGGAAACCTGGGCTTCAATCCCAAAGGAAAAATGCGTCAAATCGATCAATTCGATAACACTTTAGCTAAGGGTTATCGGATTTCCTTTAGTCGATTCTTTTTTGTTGACTGTTAATCGATGATACGTTGTTATTTATGGTTCTGTTCAACGTTTAAACTCTTGAACAATAATTAGTTAGAATTTACAATTCAAACAGACGCTGCGTAAATCGTGGGCGGCCTAAAACTTTTGACCGGCACTGTACACACATATGTATATCGTGAAGTGTCCCTTTTCGAGCCCAAAAACGACCCTTTGAAATTTTCCCGGAAAAAGAGTAGCACTGTTCACCCTGACTGCATTAGTTAGGAACTTCCCGTACTGGTACTTTTAGAGACTCCCCGAAACCACCCTTCAGTGAAAGATATTGTCCTGGAAATCTGTTGTGTTCACTTTTTATCAGTCCAGTTTCCACAACTTCGGTCATAAATTTTAAAACTATCCTCGACAATAAGTTGACAGATTGCGGAGGCTTATTGTCGATGAAAATTCTCGAAATTCATGCACGAAGTTATGTGAAACGGACTATAAACAAGCGGCTTATACTTTAGGCGATCCACATTCCTAGACTTTAAACCACGGGAGTATATAGAAACCTACGAAGGAAACTCGATCATGGAGTACCCCATTTCCGAGCCCTAAAACTACATACCTCATCTATGACATTTTTTGTCTTGATATAGCTAATCCATCTTTTTACTATAGTGGTACATAAAACATCGTCAGCACACATGGGCGTGGGGGTTTGCACCCCTCCCCCAGAAGTTTAAATACCCCCACCCCCCCCATTTTTTGCTTTTTTAGCAATTTTTTGATGCCATTGGATAGTGCTCGATGAGAAACGTCGAAAAATGGTGTTTTTTTCGCCATACGACCACTTTTAAGACCATTTTTTACCTTTAAAAATTTTTTTCACTCCCTCCAGAAATTTTTCACCCCCTAGAATTTTGGTGCTGCCCACCTATGATCGTCAGTATTTGAAGGAAACATGAAAGATTTACTCTACATACAAAGTTCAACGTTGTCAAATTTTACGGTTCGCGCGCAATTGCACTTCTACGTAATATCATTTTTTGAAAATAAAAATGACGTTTGATACCCTGCATTAGCCTCCTCGTTCTTCCGGACTTATCAACTTATTCCTCATTTTTCTATTCTGGGAGTCTATAACACCCCAACCCCCCCCACCAGTCCATGTCTGGTTTTCATTCTTTTAGGGATTTAATAAACCTAAATGCAGATAAAGAGCCCCTTAAACATTCAGGGCTTGAAAATTTCCGATTCTGTAGTCAAAATGCACCGGAAAGTTTTACGTAAATATAGCGGTTATTTACAATTTTTCAAAAATGATATGATCAACATTAAGTGCGGTACTACCGAACCGTACAATCTGACGAACTTTAATGTTTTCGTCATATTCTGGCAAAATTTTATGTTCAATAACAAAAAATTGGTCCAGCTACAGCAATCTGGAAATGTGTCATAGATATGTAGATACATGGCCCTCTCTGTATATTAGACCAATGCGATAATCTCGATCTGTTGGCTTATTGACTGCGTTTTTTGCCTAAATTTAAAAAACAGACAATGTCCTATTTACATAGTTACGCCCGAAAGTTTTCAAAGCTCAAAAAAATTGGTGGTACAGGACAACAAATGTTTCTCATCAGACTATAGCAATTGGCTCATTGAACAGATAATTCTAGAGGTCTTTCAAGATTTGGTTGACCTTTTGAATACAGGGAGGTTAAGACCATGCGTGGACAGCAGCCGGATAAGTGGTGTGAGAATAGCAAAACTTATGAAAATATAATTCAACTGGAGTCGGCAAAATTTAAGGGGGGACTACGCGATTCTCGGGTCGGAGTCTAAAGCACCAAGCCCACGTGCTATCCAAATATGTACGGCAGAAAGACAAAAAACTAAAACATGGAATTTCGAGAAATCCGAACAGGTTACCCCACAAACTTAAGCCCAACTTACTACCTACGTACCTACCATACATAATAAGTAAGCACACTTGCCGCAATTACTCGCTACAAAGATCGGCATTTCCAGTGCAAAAACTGCATTTAATAAGCATTAGATTAAATCCGCAAAATACTTGTCCAGCGCCTCCGTGCATTAACTTCGAAATCACGTCTAACTTAAATGTCTGCGTAACTTTAGCCATTTTTTCACAAAAACAACTCACGTTTTTATCCGTCAAAATTGGCACATAAATTTCATTGATTATTGCCAAGCGCACACTATAGCTATGCCCAGTATGCGTAAATTTAACATGCCAATTTTATTTACGCCATCAAATAAAAAGTAATACAACTAAATTCGAATAATGCGTGTGCGGCGAACTGTCTTTAATCAATTCGATTATGTTTTCAATCTTCCTGTCAACCTTTAGCGTGAATATTGTCCGTTTGTACACAGCTGCATTATGATAAACTGTAAATATTTATAGTAATAAACAATAATTGACAGGCGTGCATGTAAGAACTAATAAAACAATTTGAATACTGGCCATAAGCTTCGAGTGTCAAAACGTACAAGCGATAAATATGAACTAAAAATCAAATATACATATGAAATGCATAGAGTATCAAATGAATACGCAGTAGGATAAAAATCGATAAATTATAAACCATACATCATTATACCTCACCTCAACTCACCTGCTGGACCTTGCCTGAAAATAATATCGAATTTCAAAGCTTAGGCGCAAAATGTAAGCACATATTTGATTCCCTATTCAGGCCTACGTTGTATCTAAGTTTATGAACAGAGAAGATCAGTGTTTCAAATAATTTACCGACCTACTAAAAAAACAAGATAATTATTCGGCTTGACTTATCTTCATTTTTTGAAAATTAATAAAGTTTAACAGCCATCGAGTGTAAATGAGCTGATTTTTCATAATACGATGGGTAAAAAGTAAGTGCCGCCCGCTCTTTCTAAATCATTCAGCCATATCCGCTGGCAACAGTAGCGTCATCTTTTAATAAATCATAAATGCAATTTTGAGTACCATGAATCGATATCAAGCTGTTTGCTCTCATAATGCTGTCAAACGATTCGGTTCAATTGGAAACTCACTAAATAATCTTCAAGCAGGTCAAAATTGCGTGTAAAGTAGATATAAGTAAAGAAAAGTATAAAAATTGGCAGTGATAAGAAACGACGACTATTAAACAAATGTTTTTCTCATGGAAAATTGTTATGGCTACCGTATAAAAAGCAAAATACAGTTAATGCAAAGCATTCATAGGTAATTTTTATACTCTGAACAAATCCGAATCGCACATCAATCATTAATCGATCAATCGAACAGTTATTTGCAAGAAGCGAATACCAATGTTTCAAAATGACTTGAAATCGTTGAATGTTGAGCATAATAGAATAGCTTGTGCGACTGATTTTCGTCTAATTAAGTTAATAACGAGGTTGTTTGACCTTCTATAATGGCTGAGATAACGGTCACTAGATTCGTAATTGGGATAACGACACAATAAACTTCGTAACCGCAGATACACAGTATGGCCGATCTGGGGGTCAGCCTGTCTTTGGGATCGAATGATAGGATTTTTGGGACCAGAATGACCTTAGAACAGGCACAAATGCTGAAATAGCGTTAGAACTACGTTAATCCGCAGTTTTTGATCAATGTCAAGAACTTCTGAAGAAGAATTTTTCATTTTAACCCCTTTCTGGCCTCATTTTACATCATTTTCCCGATAAAATTTGTCATTTTTCCATTCTGGAGGGCCTAGTAGACCACTTCAACCTCAACGTCCCCACGCGCATGTCTGACCGTGACTACTTTGGACTTAGGACATTACAGTGAAACAATTCATAAATACGATTTAAATACCTATTTAAAGAACTATTGAAAACGGGAATTAAAAAATATTAGGTGCACAAATGAATTACTTACTGATTAATGAGGTCGAGTTGGATTCTTAGTCAACAAGGCGGCCAAATGTGGCGGTAATTTGCTTAGATCCAATCCGCCTAGGTTTTGCGGCGGCTGCTGTTGCTGCCCGTACGGATTGCCCGACGTTGATGGAAAAGAACGCTGCTGCTGAGCCCGCTGACCTTGTTGACCAGTCGCTTGCGCCGACTGGGCCTTCGCCAAACTCAAAATTTTGTCAATGTCGTCCATTCGGTCGACGTCCTGACCAAAAAACGAGGCGGCTGCCGCCGTCGCCGGAGTCGCCCTCTTTGACGACGACGTCGGCGCGCAAAGATCACGAGCGATTTTTTCCAATGCTTCTTTCCTATAACGCTCTAATTCTTGCGCGCGTTCCTGGCGATTGCGCTCGTATTTTGACGCCAATTGCGCTTGCAAATCAAGCGGCGACGGCGTCGCCATTTTAGACGATCCGGTCAACAATGGCGTCATCTGTTTCGTCGATGACGTCATAGTTTTACTCAAGCCCGTTGTTGTTGATGACGTCATCGGCGCGCGATTTTCGCGTCGCGTTAAGTCGCGATAATCGCTCCGCCCGTCGCCTTCGCGCGCGTAATCGTCGTCGTAATCGCCCGTCATCCCGCATCGCTTGTTGATCGACTTGGCGGCTTTTTCGATCGCGTCTCGCCTGGCCCTCTCCTCTTGGCGTTTCGTCCTATACTTAACCGCCGCGGGCGGCGCCACGTTGTACAAATCTTTATTGGCGTGACGATTCAGCAAGCTGTCGTTGATGGTGTCCATGATGACGTCCCTGTCGCGGCCGCCGGTCGCGTCGCGGCCCCTGTTCGCGTCGCGACCATTTTGCTCCTGCTGTACGTTCAGACTGGCTTCGCTTATCAACGAATCAATTTCCGATTTTTTGCCCAGCGACGACGACACAGTTTTGCCGCCGGCAGCGCCTCCGCCGCCGCCGCCACCGTGACTGTAGTCGTAAACTTGCTTGTTGCCGCTTTGATTGCCAATCGCTTGCCCAGTCACTTCGCTCACTTGTCGCAACAAATCGTACAACATACGCTCCTGTTCGGCCTGCTTGCGCTTTTTCTCCTCTTCGTCGGCCAGCATTTGCAACAGGAGCGATTCGGCCGACAGGGCACCAGCGGCGCCGCCCGATGACGTCAGCAAATTGGAAAGCGACGACGCCAGCGACGACGCTCCCGCGGCGGCAACGTTTTCTTGGCGCGTAGCCTTGAGTAGATCGGCCAGGAGACTCATTTTATCGGTAGAATCCTTCGACGCTATGTTTGCCATTGCCGACAACGGTTGCTGCTGCGGTTGCCGACTGAAAGAAAGAGGGCGATTGGCGATTTCGGGCGACGCGGAAGCAAATACGGGACCAGATTTCTTGAATGGCGACGCGGCGATTGGCGGCTTAGTAGCACAAAAAGAATACGATAACAAACGAGAGAGCGCATCAAAATGAAGAAACAAACGTACATTAGGATTTATATTCATAAATCAAGGTACCAGTTCATAGAAAATTAAAATGAAGCATGTAAAAAATGGACCATCCAATGCGGAAACAGCTTAGAGCAAGGGTTAGAACCGAGTGGTAAGAGTGAATTCGATAAGAACAAGTGAATAAGAGGTCAGGTCACTTTTGCAGATCAATGCTAAGTACATAAGCTACTTCTTGAACAAGCGTGAATTCGTTCTGAGGGAATAATCCAAATTGATGACAAAATTGCATTAGGGAAAGTTTTCGAAAAATCAGACAGTAATTATTGTTCGTCTGATAATTCCATTGAAGAATACTGTTAAACACAAAGAAGGTGGACAGGTAGGGGCAGAACGGTCAAGCCAAACAGAGTGATTGAGCTGAAGATGCAAAACCTTAAATTTTTAATTTATTGAATTAAACCAATGACCTCAAAAAGGGATACTGTTTCAAGATGATTTCTTTCTAGCGTTTTCATAGAAAAAATTGATTTTCATCAGTTTATCCTTTTTATAGTGTTCTATTTTACTAAAAAAAATTTCTGAGTTACTTTTTGGTTCAAACAATTGCAACTAATTGAGGTGGGCGGCACCAAAATTCTGGGGGTGCTAGATGTTTCAGAGGTCAGAAAATGGCCTTAAAAATGGTGGTATGGATGGCAAAAAAACACCATTTTTCAGCATTTCTCATCCAGCACTATCCATTGGCATAAAAAATTGCGACAAACACAAAAAAAATTTTCAGAAATTGGATGCTGGGGTATTTCGGTTTCCGGGGAGGGGGCCATTTTGTTTCTGGGGGTGTATACTCCCGAATCCCCCACGCCCAGATGTGGTTGGCACTGTGCATTAGACGATTAATTCTAAAAATGCAAGGGAATTAAGCAGGCACGTAGCTGTGGGGGGAATGGGGGTCTGGACCCCCCAAAATTCAGAAAAAACCGGAAAAATAGGACTTTTTACACGTTATTTTGTGTTAGTTTTGGTTTAGACCCCCCAAATAAGAGGGCCAGCTACGTGCCTGGAATTAAGAGGAGACAAGGTAAGGACTTGCTTACCAGTTTTTAATTACCGTCGAGTATTCTGCTAAAAAAACATATATTTCTGACTAAAAATTCCTATATTCTGGTTCAGGAAACCCAGGAGCAGTAACTAATGTATACGATCACACATGGTAGTGGGGTCTGGAGGGTTTGGATTTTCGCAACCCGAAAACTGTCCCGCGAAAATCCGGCAGACCCCAATTGAAACAGACCCTAGAGTTTCAATTTTTTGTGACTTTGCCCCTTCACACCCCCAAAATTTGGTTGCCGCCCTTGTAGGCAACAATACGAATTTCAATCGTCCCCACAAAAATCGTTTAAACTATCCAAACTGAGTAACAACCTGATTTAATAGCCATACTCTTCCATCCATTCCTTTCTAAATTTTGTGAAGAATCTTTAATTTGCCTATAGCGATATTTTTTTTATTTTTCGGCGTCATTCAAGCTATTGCATTAATATGAACATATTTGTAAAACTTTTTCTGTAACTGAGTAATCTGAAAATCATTTCTAAAAGAAAGTACACACTTTATTGTAAGTCTTTATTGTTATGTTCAGGAAATGCGTTGCTACACAATTTAATAGCCTGTACATACATTTGCGCCAAACATTAAGACAAAAATAACGACTATATTCGACCTTCCTCATTCACTCACAAAAAATTACTAGTTTTTAGTTTAAATTTTTCAATTTAGCGCCTATTTTCAGACAAAAATTGCTTCTATACATAGCCTTGGTTCTCTTCAAATTTTCCACGTGAGGAAGAACATTGCCTTCATTGAAAATTAAACTTTTCTCATTTTCTCAAGCCAACACGTTAAGGAAGTGACCGATGGGTCTATAGCACACCTGGGCGGGGGTTTGGGCGGTATGCACCCCTTCTCGAAGAAACCAAAATACCCCCTCCCCAGAAACCAAAATACCCCCAGAATTAAATTTTTGAATTTGTTTCGCCATACCACCATTTTTAAGGCCATTTTTTACCTTTAAAACAATCTTGCACCCCCCCCTCCCCATTTTTGTGCCGCCCACCTATGGTCTATAGGTTTTTAGCTTTATGTATATGCAGTCCGTTCATAAAACGCTTTAACACTAGCCTTTAAGAAGAATTCAAAGTTATTCAAAAATTACGAACAAGCACAAGAGGTTGACAAACGAAAGATTATTCATCTTGCCTGAAACAGAACATGCTAATTCACTTTCAGAAACTAATTTGCTAAGTCAGTAATCTGGAAGCATGCGAATTTCTAAACAGAAGTCGAGGAAAAAATTTATACCTGCTCATTTGAAAACAAGAGATAAATCGAAATTGATCCTAAATAAGAGAAAACCTAGAAAATATTGATGATAATTAATGAAAACTCAGCATTTAATTCGACTCCTATTAGTTGCATAAATATGATAAGGTACAAACAACATCTTCATGTTTTTGTATATATACGGTCTCCTTACAGAATAAATACAGTGCATTTAATCTACGAAACCTACTTCCCCATTGCTTCCATTGATAAGAAATCATTTCATTAAGAGACTTAACAAACATTCATCATTCAAGGAGAGCAACATCGGTCGCTTCTAGATCTAACTCCAACATGCATCAATTCACGATCATAATTGCTAAGAAATTTAATGAAACAATATATAAATTACTAATCAGAAAACAGCTTAGTTATCAGAAAGAATGCAAGCACGTAGAATCTCAATTAAAATTTACTTTAGAATTGGAGAAATTCAATGTAAACGATGATTAACACTAAGAATTAAAAATGAATCCTAGCACAAATTAGAATTTGATTTAAAATCAGATATTAGGCAGAAATCATTTAAGAAATCTTCAAGTATCGAATCGAATTATAAGGCTAGAAAAATGTTTTTTTTCTAAAGAGACAGTAACCGCATAAAAAGTAAAAGTTATGAACAGCAGCATAAAAAAGATAAATATTTCGACAGCCGAAAAAAAACCGAAAGATCGTTGTAGGATGTATAAAACAATAAATTTAAAACTTACATAACATTGAATAAAAGGACGGAATATTAAAATTTAAAAGGAGCATAAATAAGTCATATTTAAGGAACAAAAATAAGTCACTCTTTCGTTTTTGTGAATAGCATGCAAAAATGTACGATAATTCAGCTTGACGCTCACGAAGAAAATAAATTAGCATAATTAATCGCCCATGAGATAAAAACGAATGACAATGCTAAAGCGGTTTGTAACAATAGTCCAATAAAGCATAAGACCAACCAAATAACGTGTTACTATCCTCATTTGAAGACCTGAAAAACTGAAAAGCAACGCAGATTTACGCGTACATATCTACATAAATAATATTGAAAAATTAGATAAAAATTAACGACAGTCAAACCGCGATAAAAGCTGTCGTGAAAAATTGTTCAAAGAAATAGCAATGTGAGCACAGCTCGTTCGAAAATAAATTACATATAGGGGCAATCGGAAGACGTTGATTAAAAAACAAATAAAAGATGGAGCAATGCACTGAAAAATATAAAAGACAACCCATCACTAAATTACGAGGTTCAAAGAGTCCTTGAATGAAAAACGATTTTTCGATAAAATGCATAAAAATATGTCGTTTAAAGATAATAGTAGCTTAGATAACTAGCAAACATACCGAACATGAGTAAGTATTATCAAAAACGTCGCCTAATTACGTACAATCATAATTGACAGTATATCATGCACGCCTACTTGAAAACAAATCATTGATCGAAACCATTTCGTTGGCTCTTCGATTTTACCTTTGCTGTCAAAATATTGGCGGTGTAAAGTAGAAAATAGAAAAATAAGGCATTTAAAGAGTTGAACGACAATAAATTAATGCAGGGTTGACCTATTTGATCCCTGATAAAATGACTGATGATAAAGATATCGAAATTCGCATACACATAGGTCGAATCACAAATAACGCACGAGTGCAACGGCTGCAAATTAAATCTTATACTTATAAGATGACGAATAGGAATCGCATGGGGTTTATGTTGAACGTATAGCACATACATATGTTACAAAAATGGATAAGAAAAAAGAAGAAAACGGGCCGATTTTAGGCATTAGAAGATATTCTCCGGGAAGTCTCGTCGTTCTATTCAGCTTAAAAAGTATGCAGGTCCCGTCTGGGCTTTCTGCTAGCAGCTGCTAGTTTAAGTCACGTGATAAGAGGTAATGCGACAGTACAGCAAGGTATATATTCGACCTACGATAAAAGGAAAAATTTTGGTTCAATAGGAAAAAGGGGACAGAAAGATGATTGGCATATCGATCAAACGCGTCATCGTGACTCAGCGTCATCAACGCATATCGTCCAAGTTAAAAGCCGGAGGGACCGTATTAGTCGACGACACGATGGAAGTGTTCAGGCTACAGTAATCTTCGGTTGATTCGCAAGTCTCAAAGTCTCGTAAAAATGTTACAGGTTACAGTAACCTTGCGCCAATTCGCTAGTCATGGAATATCGCAAAAATGCGAAAAAAACTTTATACAATGCGTGGGTTACAGTAACCTTGCGTCGATTCGCAAGTTTCAAAAAATATCGCGAAAATTCTACATGTCCAAACGTATACCTCATCCGGACGACGCCTTTGTTGCGAAGCGGGCATTGGCGGAGGTGGCTTTGTCGCTTTTTCTTCCCTTTTTTGCTCCAATTTCTCGACCGATTCTTTTTCGCGAGCCAAATGAGCCAAAAGAGCCCTGTAAATTTTCGGGTTTTCGCACATCAATTTCTCCAAAGCCGCCGGATTTTCGTGCGCCATTCGCTCCAACATGACTATTTCGTTCTCGCTCAGCACCGGAGACGACGACCGAGCCGGCGGCGTGAGCGATTTTTTAACGACTGCCGCTTCGGCGACTGGCTTTTTGACAACTGAAGCCGGCGGGATTCGGCTTACGGTTTCTTCGGGGGTCAAAGGTCGTTTCCTTTCTACAGCCGTAGTCTAGAATGACCGCGATTACAGTAATTTATACGTGTACAAGATTGACCGAATCGACAGTCTGACCGTCGAAAAACAAATTGTATATCACTAGATATAAAGATACTTAGATGCACAGCATGCTCGATCTGGATGGGATAAGAAATTGAGTTTTTTTCGGGCCAGTGCCCCAAAAAATGGTATAAATGCTAAAATGGTGTTAAAATTAACTTATTTCGCACTTTATGATCAATTCCGAGCACTTTTTAAGTAAATGCTCGATTTTCATTCATTTTGGCCTTCATTCTGCCTCATTTTCCGCAGAAAATTTCCCATTTTTCTAGATTGGGGTTACCAACACACATGGGCGTGGGGAAGGGTCTGGGGGGTCTGGAACCCCCCCCCAGAAACCAAAAGACCCCCCCAGAAATCAAAAGACCCCCCAGTGCGAGTCTGGTCTTAATAAATAGTTCGCTGATCAAAATTTCAATCGATTTTTTATACTATTTCAAATAAACGGTTGTCGCCACAAATTTTAACTCAACAATCCTTATGATTGTTCGGCCTATGTAGAAATACAGGGAGTTGTTGGTTTTGGCCAAGCAATCCTTAGCAAAACGTGCTAATAAGTGATCGATTTTCGTGGCAAGAACTATACAAAAAGCACCAAAAGTGCACATAATGGGATGGAAGCGAGCGATCTTCCAACCAATGCTGATCTTTACCGGTCCCCCTCTTCCGAATTTTGCACAAAACTTTCCGTTTTGAGGCCATTTTTAGTCGATTTTTTATATTTTTTGGCCAAAAATAAACAGCCATGCCATTAGCCCCAACTCTCCAAAGTGGACGACACAATCTCAACTTAAAATTAGGACCATTACACGTCAGATCCAACGCATACAGTAGAAGAAACAAAGAGTTCACTAATGGGTTTCATTTTATACTGTTTCAAATAAGAATTAGTCCCGTTATGTAAGTATGCGACACCTGACGTATGTAAGCATCTTACAAGTGCAGGTTTTGCCACGAAATAAAAAAACACCATATATGCACACGGTCGAAAGTTCTGAGAGGGGTCAAGTGAGTTCGCTTGAAAGGGAGTGGGTAAATGAGTACTTATTTTGCTTAATTGTCAAATTTTGATACTTCATTCGTTGTATTTTATTATTCTTGAATTTTTGTGGTGAAATTTGCATGAAAACAAATAAAAATAAGTCTTATATCAGAGATCAAAAAGGCTATTTACATAGCTATGTTTTTAAGTCCAAAAAGACTATATACATAGCTAGTTTTCTGGTCCAAAAAGGCTAGATCACACCGAGGGGGGTATGCACCCCCCTCCCGAGAGACCAAAATACCCCGAGAATTCAATTTTAAAATTTTGTTTTTTTCGCAATTTTTTGATGCCAATGGATAGCGCTCGATTAAAAACGTTGAAAAATTGTGTTTTTACGCCATACCCCC
Organism: Mermis nigrescens; assembly: GCA_036768485.1. Taxonomy (NCBI): domain Eukaryota; kingdom Metazoa; phylum Nematoda; class Enoplea; order Mermithida; family Mermithidae; genus Mermis; species Mermis nigrescens. The sequence continues at coordinate 3,509,697 of JAVLUZ010000191.1, forward strand.
ATTTTTTGACCTTTGAAAAATCTTACACCCCCAGAATTTTGGCGCCGCCCACCTATGGGCTAGATAGCTAATTTTCAGGGTCAGAAAAGGCTAAAGAACCGTTTTTACGAAACCCTTAGCTACATATCTACCAATTTTAGGTTCCCCCTGAAAGTTTGACCTGGCGCACCTATGCTCCATATCCCCTAGTGTGCATGTGTGTCAAGCACTTTAACAATCTTGAGGATTTTTCGGCCCCCTGTACACAGGACGTGGTCGTATGCTTTACATTATTGTGTCGAAAAATATTACTAGGTCCCTCCTGTATTAACATAGGCGGAACCAATTATTGGCAAAACCTAAGAATGCTAAAGTCACGAATTAGCGGCGAGAGCTGCACAGTGTACATCCTCATGAACAGGTCAAGAATGGTCTTGCCCACAGGTACACAGCATGACCGACCGACCTGAGCAAGGGTCAGCCAGGAAATGTTTCGAGTCAAAGTGCCTAAATATGCTAAAACAGTGTAAAAACTACGTTAAACCAGTTTCTGCTCGATTTCATGATCTTTTGCATAAAATTTTTTGATTTTCATCGAATGTAAACATACAGATTTTTAGAAGTACAAAAACTTAGAAAATGCCGGAAATTCCAAAAAAATTGCGACACACTTAGCGCCGGGATTAGTCATTAAACATTCTCAATGTCATTATATGTAATAGCAAAGATTGCGTTTAAAAAAACAAAGACCGTCAAATTTTTAGACATTTTTGTATTTTACTCGTCAGAAACCTCGAAATTGGCTAAACTACACTACCAAATTTCTTAAAACGCAGTTTTTAACGCAGAAAACTACTATACGGTGAGCCGTATTATATTACCCCAAAATTTATGAGTACAAAATATACAAATCCTTTCGGGAACCATGTTTGCGCATGTGCATAATAAGAGTACATTGTACAAAAAACACTGCGCCGAACCCGGTCAAATTCGCACGTCAACCCTTATAGCCAGAGAGATCAATTAATCCTAAAGACTGAGAGCGTTATAATTTAAACAAGGGCATGCTCTTATTAGTTCAGATGCTTCAAGGTCCTCGCAGTATATTCAAAATCTGCAAAGCAAGCTAGTTTCAATTAAAACGCTACAAATTAGATTGCGTAGGTTTCATAGATAAATCGTACGGGATCGTCTAAGTACTGCGATACGTCGAGAAGCTGCAATAAAGAAAAATTTGACATTTACTACTTTGCAAATACAAAAAAGGACACATGAAAATTTGCTCACCTTGCGAATCAAAATAAGATTACTGTAACCTACTTTCGCGGCCGAATCGCTTCGCTTTTCGCTACGACCGCGCGATCGACGTCCGCTGTGCGACCGCCGAGTACCGTCTCGACGTCTAGACGACGTGGATCGGCTGTGACGGCGGCCGCGGCGTCGACGGCGCTCGTCCGACGACGACGACGACGAAGAATGTCGTCGTCGTTGGCGTTTCGAGCTGCGGCTGCGGCTGCGATTACGGCGACGTGATCGCGATCGCGATCGCTTGCGACTACCGCCGCCGTCCCTTTTGTCGCATGCGACGATCGCCGCGTCGACAACGTGCTTCAGCGTCGAATTGGGCGGCGTCGTCTTCTGATTGGGCGGCGTCGATTTCTGATTGGTCGAAGCGGATTTTGCCGCGGTTTTCGCGTCGACGGTTGATCTGGGCGCGTCAGACCCACCGGCCTTCTTGTTGCTCGCAGGCGTCGGCGCGGCACTCTTATTGTTGGCTTTGGACATCGACGGATACGTAATTTTGGCTGTCGGATCATCTGGGCAGAAAGGGCAGCTTATAGATCATACATGTGGACATACACAATCTTGCGGGGGGTTTCAACCCCCCCCCAAAGAATTCGCGATTTTTCGGAAGTTCATTAAAATTTCCTTGTTTTTAACGTTCTTAACAATATTTTTGCTCAAAAGTATCAAATTTTCGTACACTCATGCTTTGACGGTATTTTCTTTAATTTTTTCGAAATTTTTTGTTTTTATGCTCTAGAAAGATAGAGCATTGTCAGAAATTCCGAAAAATGATGTTTTCAACGCGCACCTACCAGTTTTGGGCCCAAAGAACGCATTTGAAAATTTCACACCCCCCCAGAATTTCCATGTTGTGCATGTCTGCATGTAAGAGCTCGGAGATTTGGGTGGGGGGTTAACCGGTTATTGGGGCTGAGGAGGTAAATGACCACTGATTTTTGGCCAAAAACGATCAAAACACACCAAAAAACGGCCAAAACATTCAATTGGGTCGAATTTTCTGGCTTTAGGGGGATGGGGGGACAACTTTGAGTGGGGGATGCCCATCTCTCGCTACATGTACGATATATATGTAGATATTTGTACTATGGCATTCAATTGAAATCAAAAAATTTTAGGCAAATGCATAAACAAACAAAGAAACTAATTTAATATTAAGTACAGCCGTCGTCACGAAATTCGAATCATGTTTCATCGTTAACTTTTACTAAGGTTCGTTAGCCAAGATTAGAGTACAGTCGAACTCGGATAATACATTTTTCGAATAATGCACACCTGCTCACAAGTCCGCTGCTTACATATCAGTGTGCACGCTTAATGCACTAACTCGGGTAATGCGCACCTTTAGCCTTGATTTCAAAGGAGTGTGCATCATAGGTGGGCAGCACCAAAATTCTGGGGGGTGCAAATTTTTCAAAGGTCAAAAAATGGTCTTAAAATGGTGGTATGGCGAAAAAACACCATTTTTGAACGTTTCTTCCGCGTACTATCCATTGGCATCAAACAATTGCGAAAAAACGGAGAAAATTTTCAAAAATTGAATTCTGGGGGAGGTATTTTGATTTCTAAGGGGATATTCAGCCTTCTGGAGAGTGCATGCCCCACCCCCGTGTGTTAAGCATTATCCGAGTTCGACTGGACTGTTCAGTGCTCACCACGAAATTTGAACAATAAACATTCCTAAACGGTCTCTTAATCCTCTGTTTACCATGTCCTATGCAGGAGGCATAATGAATCACTTTCGTAGCATTTTTTTGTTCTACCTTATCCATGTGTCCAAAACTTTGTCTAGCCTCGTTTTGGCTTCAATTACATCGTTTTAATGGTTTAGCTCAAAGAAGAGTTATAGATTAGTAAGAAATAGGCATTTTTTGGCCTATTTACAGTGATATCACAAAAACTCAAGATGAGAAAATCGGTTCTAATAAGAGAATTCAGTGGTTTATTTCTTCCAGCTCTTTAAATGCATCCCATGGATGTGTTTAACACAACAGAAATCTACTTTTTCTTGGTTTTGCATAATGTCCAACAGGTGCCTATTCTTACGCATTTAAATAGTTTTTTAATTATACTTCTTTCAAAAATAATTTTTACAGAAAATAACATACATATTCAGAAAGAGCATAAAAAATTACACTAAATGAAAGTAATAGCTGTCCGAGAATGTTAAGAAGGCATAGCTTAATATGCACTACGGAGTTTATGCCATGATGGTGCACTTCGACTGCAAAAACATGATGGTAAACGGGGGTTAAGGACCGAATTGCCTATTTTTTTAACGCATAACGCCGTATATTTTGCTTTTCGGTGCTAAAACGTATGACGGCGTCTTATGTTCTAACGTAGGACTCAATCCATATGAGAACGTTTTGGTATTGTTCAGATTTCATGGTGAGAACTGTAAATATGCACATAAATGCATGTAGTAAGAGGATAAAGAGGACGGCGGCCACCATACATGATTTGCGGAGGGGGATTGAGGAGTTTACACCCACAGAAAATATTTCATCCGCCAGATATTTTCACCCCCCCCGCCCTCAGAATTCACTATTTTTACAAAAATCTAAAAAAACTTTCTGAAAATTCGTAGAAAAGGTGCTTTTTCAAGCGTTTTTAGCCTATCTATTTGCTCAAAAATATCAAATGTTCGGCGCTTCGCGCCATATACTCATGTTTTGGCTCTATTTTAATGAATTTTTTAGATGTTTTTGAATTTTTGTCGTAATTTTTGTCTTATGCTCTAGATAGATAGAACATCGTCGGTAACGCCGAAAAACGATGTTTTTGTCGCGTTCACGGCATTTTTGGGCCATAAAAGGCGGGTTTAAAATTTCAGCCCCCTTCCTCCCCAGAATTCCCATGCTATGCATGTCTGGCGGCGACCCACCATTCGAGGTCAACTTTCTCAAAAATTTAGAACATTTATTGTCCCAATCCCATTCGGTCGAATCCTTCATCTCCACTTCTTGAATAGACGGCGGCATCGGCGCCGCTGCAGCCGTCGGCGGCGGTAACGGCGGCAGCGGTGGCGGCAGTAACGTCGTTCGTGACGCGACAGCGTTGGTTATGGTTGGCGGCGGAACTGGTCTCGGCACGAATGTGGGCGGCGGCACGTGAAACATGTTTGGCGAAAAATACGGGTTGAACGGCGGCATTACGACGCCCGGCGGTGCGACGTCCGGCGTTGGCGGCGCGTATGGAGCCAATGACGACGATGGACCGCCGTCGTACAGATTCGCTAAAAATTCGATAAAAATATCGACAAAAATTAGCTAATAATAATAATAAGTAGGAAGCCATTATGACAAAAAAGGAAAAAAGAATGAAAACGCAGAACCAACAAATGAATATACAGTCGGACTCGGATATAAGACACCCTCGTGGGACCATGCCTAAATGCATGTTATATCCGAAGGTGACTTGTAAGCAAGGTCGAGGGTTACTAGAAAAAACGTACTTGGTAAGAATTTCAGTGGAAATAATCTGTTATCCAAGCTTGTTTCGATGATTTTTCACGATATGCAATATATGTACGTATGCAGGGCGTAACCAGACGAGGGCGGAAAGGGGGCCGCCCCTGGAATGAAAAAATATTTTTATTTTTCACAAGGGAACCAACACAAAAGGAAGAAATTAAAAATTCTCGAAGTTTACTAAAAAAGACAGTCAAATGCGTTTCTAGCACTTTTGAGCTACTAAACTCAAAATTTTTCGGCGCTTCGCGCCGGATTTCTTATTATCTATCTTATTTGTTGACCTTAGCAGCCCAGATTTGACTTAAAAATAGCGAATATGTCAGAAAGTTTCGGCGCTGTGCGCCGATTTATTATTTTCTTCATTAGTTTCCTTTGCGAAACCGGAAAATCTAATGCAAAGATAAGTATTTTGAAATGTTTTGGAGTCAAGCTTACACTTGACATTGATAAATTAGTCGTACAGATGACTTAAAAATAGATTTTTGATATCCAACTTTAAGATCAAGCAAGAAAATTTTTTTTTCGAATTTTTTCCTTCACCATAGCATGGATCTCGTCGAGAAACGCTAAAAAATGCCATTATTTTCGCGTATCTCCAAACGGTTTCCGAGATAGAGGACTTCCGAAATTTCAGGCTCCTTACCGCAATAGAATCATGGTACACCTTGTATGTATGTATTAGCAGACTAGACTGAGCAAAGGTCTACATCGATACTAAACGCATACAAAATTCATATATTGCACTTTACACTTCTCTTATATTTACATGTAACATTATTTAAGAAAAAGTTGTACAGACTTTCACCTTTGTCCACAGACATTTATCGATTAGTTGAAGTAGCCGCACCTAATAACCGAGGTTACTGCGTGTTATAGCCGAGGTGCCCGCGTTTTACGGCGTGCGTCTTATAGACCATGCTTTATATGCATTAAATATATGCAAGAGGACAGGTCAGCTGCGTCTTATATTCTCATAGCCGAATGTCTAATAGGTGGGTTTAATGCATTATGGATGGCTAAGACCAGACGTTGTTGCGTCTTTATGATCTCCAATGCAAAAAGATGCGAAAAATAGTAGAAATATGGCATGTTTACAGTACATATGTATGTATTGTATACGATGCACATATTCATGTACAGTGCATATGGATTTGTATAACATAGAATTGAAAAAATTAAATTTCGAACTTTACAGTGTTTCACATAGAGCAGAAATTATGGTACTTCGTGAAATGCCAGAAGGATTGATGCTGATTTGTTATAAACACATGAACATATGTATGTAGCTAGTAACTAAAGTTTTTATGTACAAACGAGTCGAAATACCCCTAATGAACTCTGCAGCTTTAAGTCAAAAAATCGATTCTAATGAAATATTCTATTGAAGTCACAACCTTTCGGTATAAATTATGCATCAACACGCTATTCAGCAATTATCTCACAGTGATTTTCTCTGCGACGTTAAGACAGTAAACACAAATAACTTTTGAAAGTTTTGTGACATTGAAAAACCGCAATTTATAAATTAATTATGCATCGAAAAACGTTATCCGCGCCATAAAAACAGTCCAACTACTTACATACTAGCAGGCCCGTATCCAGGGGGATAAGGGGTGCACGCCCCCCCAATGAAATATGTGTATGATTTTTTCCTTTACTCCTCCTTTGCTTCTTTAGTCAAAAATTGCAAATAATTTTCGGCGCTTCGCGCTGAATTTAAAAATTATAATTAGAGTCTATTTAGCCCCAAACGCGCTATTTAAACACCCAATTTAAATCTTTATACAATCTAAAGCATATTTTGCATCGATGTCAAGTCTTCTGCAAAGGTTTTATGCAGAAAATGAAATTTTTGAAGAGGGTGTCCATTGGATTCTCACCTTATTTAAGGCATCTGGGTAGCAAAATTTACAAACTGTTCAGCTCTAGTGGTCGTAAAACGTCTTTTTTAATTGATCCTCTGGTTACCCTTATTTTTAAATAATTTTAGTCGTGCCCCCCGAGACCAGATCCGGGATACGGACCTGCATACTAGGGATGTGCCGGTTAACCGGAACCGGAACCGGCTGGAACCGACCATTTTTTGGAACCGGAACCGGAACCGAGAACCGATTTTTTGATATTCTAAGAACCGGAACCGGAACCGATTTTTTGATTTTCTAAGAACCGGAACCGGAACCGATCTTTTTTGGAGTCGGTTATCGGTTTTTTAAAATTACAGTTAAAAATCGAACTTCATAAAATTTAGTGAAGACATGAAGCACCAATTCGACCTATTATTACCCGAAAGTTTACAGACTAAAACTTAGTATTGTTTCGGGTAAATTATATTTTAAAAATAACAGTCATTCTGCTTTTCCGCCATGTAGCCTCTTTCTGAGAGGGTCGTAAATGATTCCAGTGCAACTGAACAGCTGTTCCGATGGAACGCTTGTAGCTGGCGCTGCAAGCAGGGGCGAATCTAAGGGGCGAGGGGGGCCGCCCCCCATTGTCCAATAATATTTGGCAAGATAAAGAATGGATATACAACTTGCAATTATTTTTTGGCCCTCAATTTCTCAAATTTTTTCGGCGCTACGCGCCGGATGATATACCTATTAATGACATTTATTTACTTTCTTGGCCACCTGGAAGCCATTTTCTGTTCATGTAGGTTTCAAAACAATTTTAGCAGCAGAAACAGCTATTTTTGAATAGTTTTCTTCTATTTTCAATTAAAAATTTCGATGTTTCGCATCAAATGCTATAAATACAGTAGATCAAGCTGTAAATTATGCTTCTTGACGTTTATCCGTCTTAATCTCACAAAATTTCCGGCGCTTCGCGCCACGGTTTTTTTGTATTCGGCAAAGATTTTTCCGATGTGCAAAGACTTTTCGGGACCGTCTTTGTACATGTACGAAGATTTTTGGAGACAAAAATTACTAAAAAGGTCTAAAATTCGCAGAAATTTACGGCGCTTCGCGTCGAAATGACTGATTGTGTGCTCTATTTATCTTTAAATTGGCAGAAACTGCATTTCGAAAGGAAAAATGTCAAATTTATAGGCGCTTCGTGCCGTTTTAAGACGATTCTTAGTGATTTTTGCCCTTAGAGACCCATAAATTAGCTGAAATATATACACTACCAAAAGTCGAACAACTCTGTTTCTACCACACTAAAATCGCTATTGTATCATATTATAGTACCCAGAAATTGGTGTGTACACAATGTACAAAGACTTTTTGGGGATTAGCTTTGTACATGTCAAACGGACCTTGTAAAAAAAACTGCTTCGCGCCAGAATTCTGATAAAGTCAAAGAATTTTAGTGATTTTTAGCACAAAATTGTCGAAAATTTTAAAATTTTAAGAAAAACTATTGCGTCAAAAGTGATTTAATGTAAAAGTATAGATTGTAAAACGCCGAAAAAAACGCTGTTTCGCGCGTTAAGGGCAAATTTTTGGACCTATTTTCGACTGTTTTTGGAAAAGTTGGGATACTGCCCCTTTAGGAAAATCCTAGATCCGCCACTGGCTGCTAGATACTGCTAAGCTATAAACGCGAGAATCGGCAAATTCTTCGACTTCTCTTTCCACCATTGCAGCAGATCTTCGTCATGAATTAAGCATTTCGATTTCGTATAAGTCTCCAATTAAGAAACACATGGATAATATTCAGTGATTTATAAGTAAATTGTCAACTAGACGTAAAACTTATTTGAACGTGCAGTTCTAGAAACGACTTCCTGAATAATTTATCTTTCGATTAGATCTTCACATGTTCCAGTGAAGTCAAGCTATCAAGAGCGTACATACTTTAACACAGGAACCGAGAACCGGAACCGGAACCGACGGTTCTCTAGTTGAAGAACCGGAACCGAACCGACGGTTCCAACTTAAGCAAGAACCGGAACCGGAACCGGATTTCTTGTTTTCCAAGAACCGGAATCGGAACCGATTTTGTTGAAAAACCTGGAACCGGAACATCCCTACTGCATACCAGACATGGGTATTGGTAAGGCATGTGTACACCTGCCCTAACCGTATGAACATGAAGTGAGCGTAGCGTTGTATGAAGTTCGTATCTAAGGTTACCTGCTCTGCTATAAGGCATAATGTATACTTTAGGCGAGTGAATTTTCACGTGCCTTCATATTAATCAAAAAGCCAACCTGGATAAATTGTCAGTGAAAACAATAGCACTAATGTTGTGTGGTACCTACGCATACTTATTTGTACTCTCCAAGATGACCTAGGTGACCCTTAACAAGTTGAACTCACTCTTACACATTTATCATAAAAGCCACGGTTTCAATATCTTAGGGCTGGAGCCAGGCTCAAATCTGACTTCAATGTTTAAACATACATGGCCAGGTTTAAGCCTGGCTTAAGTCAGGCTCAAAATTGGCCATGTGTTTAAACATTGAAGTGAGCTTAAGCCTGGCTTAAGCCTATACATGTTGAAACGAGCTCAGTTGTATACCTCAGTCTTATCAAACTGCACTTATTGTACGTACAAAAGGTTACGCAGGTGTAAACATACCTTACTAATACCCCAGACATGCACTGCATGGGGATTCTGGGCGGGAGATTTTAAAGTGCTTTTTTATGCCCAAAAATTAAGGGTACGCGTCAATAACATCGTTTTTTGGCGTTTCTGACGATGTTCTATCTTTCTAGAGCATAAAAACAAAAAAGTATCGAAAAGAAACAGAAAAGTCAAATAAATTGAGCAACATATAGCCAAAACATGAGTAATATGGCACGAAGCGCTAAAATTTGACTTTTTTGCGCAATTCGATAGGTAAAAATGCGCGAATTTCCAGTAAGTTTTTGGAAACTTTCGGAAAATCACGGATTCTGGGGGTGAAAAATTTCTAAGGGGCGGAACCCCCAAAACCCCTCCCAGATTATGTATGCTGCTCACCCCAAAAAGTTTGAAATGGTCCAGGCTCGTGAAAACAAAATGTTGTAAATTCGCTAAATAATTTTTCATTTCACTTTACAAAACTTAAGATTCATGTGATGCATTTCCGAAAATAGAGCCTAAAACGAGGGCAAAATTTTCTGCATCACGAAAAATTCAATATCGACGTTAATTAGAAGCCAAGTCCGTCGAGAATAACAAGCAGGAAAAACACGGATCTTACGGGTACAAAATACGCTTGGTTTTTTTGTCACCAAAACTCCATTCGAAACTTTCATGGTCAATCGATACTCGATTCTTTTGCGCCCTTCCGATTTTTCAATTTGCGTGGCGTATTGCTTAAGGACTGCGTTCCTCGTGCCATCTCTATCGCTATAATTGTTCACCACGCTATTGTGAAGATGTGTGTACGAATTTTCCTAGAAAAACAATCACTAAGATAAAAGTCGCTTTAAATACATAACGCCATACACGATCTCTGGGGTTGGGTTTCAAAGACTCAAAAAATTCTCTACCCCCCTCCTCCGCCCAATAATTTTTTCACCCCATCCCTAGAATTTGCGATTTTACGAAAAAGCCTAAAAAAAGTCGCAGAAAAGGTGCCGTCCTAAAGCGTTTTTAGCGAGCTTTTAACACAAAAGTACCAAATCTTCGGCGACACTCATTTTTTTAAATATATTTTGTTCAATTTGTCCAGATTTTTCGATATATTTCGAAATTTTTTTGAATTTTCTTTCAAAATTTTCATGTATTACGTATCTTACCTTGCAAAAAAATTTCAATACGGCCTTGCTCGCTTAAAGCAATAATTACAATAAAGGCAGCAGCAACGGTAAAAACAGAGCTATATTTTGCTCAAAAGGTTTAAATAGTGTTATACATAGATCTGACTTGATGTTGCTGCAAAATTAAAGCATATTACATTTAAGCAAACACGTACATTAGAAATGCGAGTCTACAATAATAAAACACGCAGGTTAAAACTTACGAGATACTTCATTCGATGATCAGCGCTAACCACGTGTTTTATCAAGTCCTTAGCCAAACATCTGTAAAGGCAGAGGCGGCAAAAGTAGCCCGGCTCGTGCAAGTCGTCCATGCATTCGAATTCGGCAACATGTTCCAAGCCAATCAATGCCTCGGGGCAACCGATGAGCAGCGGATGAATGTATGCGTTCAACGGAGCATGAATTGGAAGCAATGTCGAATTCTTCAGCACTGAATAAGATACGTACATATTAAAGGTGCGCCAGGCCCCGGTCCCGGCGCCGAGGCCCGAGCCCCGGTACCGAGGCCGAGCCTCGGACCCTGGCCAGGCCGGCGCCGGCTCCGAGCCGCAACCTTTGAAAAACGAAAAAATTAATAAAAATAGGATAAAATTAATCTTTTTTATCGAATTATGCAACGTAATATTTTTTATTTACAAAAGTAAGCTAAATGACGTTACATTTAAGCTTAGACTACCTACTGTTGTTGTGTTTCGTTTCAGGTAATCCAATAACTAATATTTAATTCGAGATTGGAACAATTAAGCTCAGCTTAATTAACGATTTTTATTACCTACGAAAATAAGCACTTTTGACCGATTATTTTTAGACAAACACATCTAAAAGCTTGGGGACTCTCTCCAGTCTCTGTAAAAATGTTTATTATTATTTTATTTTACATATTACTAGTTATTTGCTGTTACATACGCAATTATTCATTAAATCTGGGCTCTTAGTGCCAAATAGCAGGGGTAGCTGTCCTTATTGTGGTGTTTTTCACTAATCCTAAGTATGGATTACTTTTATGCATAGCATTTATATTATTTTTATTTTGATAATGCACGTTCCTTGCTCTAGGCAAGTGATTTTTGGTCCGTATACATTTTTTCACCTCTATAATTTTCCTTTTATGTTCAAAAGAGAAGTATTTTATGCGTGTAGTTATATTGTTTTAAACAGTGTAAATTCAAATGTTTTTCTATCGGAAAAGACCTGGGCTACTTGTTTATAATGCAATGTACTGTAACGTTTTGCATCGTATGGTCTTACTCGTCTCTTTCTTCCATTGCATTAGCTTAAATCATCAGAAAAATTCGTATTTGTGTTTATTTCATGTTTTTTATGCATTTAGCTATATTCGTTCTTATGTATATATCTTTTCATACATGGGCACACTCAGGTTTTTCAGGGTCAAATGACTTCCCTAGAACCTGCGGGGTCGGCCATGCATGATTATAGCCGCAGAGCATGGTCGCTGGGGGAAGGGAAGAAAGTTGAGCTGTTTTGGGCCGAAATGACCTCAAACACTAGTAAATGCTACAATAGCGTTAAAACTACTTTATTCCACACTTTCTGGTCAATTTCAAATTTTCAGTTTTAATCCATTTTCGGCCTTTATTTTGCCTCATTTTCACCAAAAAAATTTCACATTTCTTGCGGGATTAGCTCTGCCACCAGGGTCAGGTCACTTGACCTTAAAGCAGGAACGACCGAAGCTTCGGCTTCGGCCGAAGCTGGGAGTTGTCTTGCTTCGGCCGAAGGCCGAAGCAAGAAGGAAAAAGGCCGAAGGCCGAAGCTTTATTTCATAGCAGTTTTTTATTCGCATTCAAATTTAGACAATGTGCAATATATGTAACTATCCTCAGACGACGCCATTTAGCTCAATTTATCTTCTAGTCACCTTAAGTCTTCTTAAAAATATGCTCACAACAGTAACTTCGACTATATAAACAGCAAGCAACCATGTATTAATAACAGAAATTGACTCATCTAAGCATTGTACCCGCTCCGCATCTGTTTCCATTCTTAGAAAAGTTCAAATATGAATGAATACACTAGCGATCGCGAAAATGAACAGACACTCATGGAAAAAGTAACACCTTTATTCATACCTGGGCAATGGCTGACGGTTCGCCCAGTCCAACTTCCAGCCAAAAGGGTGGATGGGTCCCTAGACCCTGAAAAAGGTGGGTCTGTCCCTGAAAAAAGGTGGGTCCGTGCCTGAAAAGGTGGGTCGTTCAGCTTAGTCAGTGGGTCAGTCACTGAAAAAAGGTGGGTTTATCCATGAAAAAGGTGTCGAACAGTGTAATAAGATGGTTCCTGTGCATGTTTTGCAAACTGATCATGATATAGTGTATCTAGCATTTCCTTCAATTATCTCCAAAAATTTTCTCTGTACAAAACATGGCCCCGTCCAAGTTACCCCTTCGCCCCATCCAACTTTTTGTTCGGCCCGTCCTGGTGATGGGCCGATATGGGGCATTGCCCAGGTGTGCCTTTATTCCTACATGTCCCACATTTGAAGGCATGTCTTTGTTCACTCGAAATTTCAACGCCATCATTGTTCTTGTTGTATGTCGTGTGTCTACTGTGTACCAGTGTTTTTTTAACAAGGTCCGTCTGTATATACATGTACAAAGATGGTCCCTAAAAGTCCTTGTACATTTTGTACAATCAAATTTTTGTGTAAGTATTATATTATAATAATAGTACAGTAGCGATTTTAGTGTTGTAAAACAGGGTTTTCGACCTTTGGTAATGTATTTTAGCTAATTTCTGGATTTCTGACACCAAAAATTACTAAAAATTGTCTCAAAACGGCGCGAAGCGCCAAAAAATTAATTCAAAATGCAATTTCTGGCATTATAAAGATATATAGGACAAGAAATTACTCATTTCGAAAATTTTTAAGAATTTTACACCTTTTTACAGTTTTTGTCTTCCCAAAAATCTTTGTACATTTTGAACACACAAACTTTTGGGTACTATAATATGGCACAGTAGCGATTTAAATGTGGTAAAAACAAAGTTGTTCGACTTTTGGTAGTGTGTTTTAACTAATTTCTGGGTCTCTAAGGGCAAAAATTACTAAGAATTGTGTTAAAACGGCGCGAAGCGCCAAAAAATTTGACACTTTTCCCTTTGAAACACAATTTATGTCATTATAAAGATATTTAGAACTCACAATTACTCATTTCGGCGCGAAGCACTCAAAATTTTTGCGAATTTCAGATCTTTTTTGCAAATTTTGTCTTCCCAAAAATCGTTGTACATGAGGAAAAATCTTTGCCGAGTACAAGAAAAACACTGCTGTGTACCATTCTCTTTTGTATCAAATCAAATCATTGCTTCATGGTCGACGTGTTAACTTTCTTAAATTTCTGCATCTAATAACGGGAAGAAATCTCTATTTGCTTTTATGTCTACCTTAATTCTACAAATTCAAGTATCGCCATGAAAATGAGGAATTTATAAATTAATTGTTTTCATAATTCTCAAAAATTCCAGGCTTTATTCCTAATATTACATTATATTTTTATATATTCAGGATAGTAAATCTGATGATGATCAATACATATTAGCTGCTGATATCGATGAAATGTCTTATAATGAAATCAATGTTAATGAAGAGAATTAATTGCGCTTTTGAAAAAAATTTTTGCAATGAATGACACTAGTTTATTACTTCATATTTACTCTTGAAACATAATCAAGCTTAACTTTCATATTTGTTTATATTCAGAATAAGACTAAAGAATTTATACAGATTCGGCCTTCGGCCTTCGGTCGATGCTTCGGCCTTCGGCCTTCGGCCGAAGCCTCGGCCGAAGCAAGAGCTGGCCGAAGCTACGGCTTCGGCCGAAGCAAAATTTTGGAGCTTCGGTCGTTCACTGCCCTAAAATGAACCTGCACCCACTTAGGAATCATTTGTTTATTTTTCTTTTAATTTTGTTTGTTTATGTTTGTTTAATTTGTTTATTTTCATGTCTTTGATGCATTAAGGCATTATGCAATTGTCCACAATAATGATACTGAGATGTTAAGTCTGTACAGGTACAATATGGATGCTGATATACCTAGATAAGTACAGGGTAAATCATATGTATCGTGCAGGGCCCCGGCACATCTGTAGTACATATGAATAAAAAAGGAATAATTCCATACACGATCTTGGTGGGCTTGGGGCGAACGACACCCAGAAACGTTTTTACCGCGCGCCTCCCGCCACCCCAATTTTTTCACTCTCTTCCTCCTCAGAATTCGTCATTTTCAGGAAAAAATCCGCATAAAAGGTGTGGTGCTTTAAGCGTTTTAAGCTAACTTTTGCCTCAAAAATGTCAAATTTCCTATGCTTCGCGTCGTGTGTATACTCACTTTTTTGACTTTGATTCCATTTATTCGACTTTGTCGTTATGTACTTTCCGATTTTTTACGTTTTAACGTTGTAGAACGATTAAGCATCGTTAAAAACGACAACAAATTATGTTTTTGACGTTTATCCCGAGAATGGTGAATACTTTAGAAAAAATTTTTCGTTCCATCCACCCAAACCTCCCCCTCCAAATTCATATGCTGCGCATATGTAAATAATACTTTGCATATGTATACAAATATGCAGATAAAAAATATATATATGTAATGAACTATGCAACGTATGTATGTACATATTAATTTAAATCGAATCCAAACATAAACATTGCTGCTAAAATATCAGTCGCATACTATATGATTTAATGTGCTGCGGAAATGGAAAAACAGAAACGAATACGATATATTTTCTGCTCATACGTACATATACATACATTCGCACTTTTCTTCACCGTAGGAAATTTAAGAATGCATACTAAGCATACAAGTATAATACTGTCCTATAAAAACCCCAAGCGCATATGTATCCGAAAAAACCCACCCCCTACTTTGACCATCATTTGACTTATATATACAGTATCCAGCTTTTGCATGTACTTTGCTGAGCCCTCATACACATAGCTATAATATTGCAACAGAAAAGTTAAGGCGCAATGCAGCCTTGTAAAAAGGATAGTTTTCCCGAAAACGCTCAAAGGTGGGTTCTTTAGGACCATTCGGAAGGGGTTTATGTGACAAAACGGAAATTTTTCTCAAAATTACTTTACATTTCGAGAACATCATTATAGATATTTGATTTAGTTACCACGCTCTTTGCTTCACTGAAACGTTATAAGACTGACAACACAGATAAACGCTTAATAAAACTCAATAAAAATTTTTTGGAAAAAATGGGTTCTTTGGGATGCCAAGGGTTTTTTTAGAAACCAGTGGGTTTCTTTAAAATTGCACTTTTTTGAAAATAGTGAGATAACGAAGGAAGTGAGTGGTGGAATACCTGGCCATAATATAGCCACGATAAGCAAGCCCTAGAACCAGAGGCCGGAGTTTATATGTGAAGAGAAATCGCACGAAAAATAAAAAGTGGAAAAAAATAAATAAATAAAATTAAAAAAACAAATTAAAATGAGAGGAAATTCACATTCGGTCAAAACGTCCGACTCGACTTTCGCTTTTTCTGGCATGTTTTTCGACTGAGAACTGCTCGACAACTGACTGGCCCTCACAACAGTTTGGCCATTAGGAGCCATAGGCTTCCATTTTGGTTCCGTCGGAGCCGTTGGAGGCCGCGTCGCTGATATGACCGAAGGCCGCGTCGTCGAAGGCGTCGGAGGTCGCGTCGTCGTAGGAGTGGTCGGAGGCCGCGTCGCCGAAGGAGCCGGAGGCCGCGTCGACGACGAAGTCGGCGGTCGCGTCGTCGCCGGAGGAACCGGCGGTCGCGTCGCCGAAGAAACCGGCGGTCGCATCGTCGAAGGGCGCGTCGTCGACGGCGCCGTTGGTCGCGATGCTAAAAAATCGCACATTGTAATGAATTACACATGGGCACATATTAGAGCGGTGAGTCTCCTCCATACATGGTCTTGGGAGAGGGGTTTGGAGGGGTAAGCCAAAGAAAAATGTTCACCTCCCCCGCGCAAGATTGGCGATTTTTCAAAAGTTCCAAAATTTTCCTTGAAATTTATCTCAGCTATCTGTCTGTTCAAAAGTGTGGAATTATCGGCGCTTCGCGCTATACAGTCATGTTTTAAGGTAGGTAAAACGTTCAATTTGTTCGACTTTTTCGATTTTTTTACAAATTATGTTTCTACGCCCTAGCAAAATAGAACATTGTCAGAAACGCCGAAAAACGATATTTTCGACGCTAATTCACAATTTATGGGCCCAAAAAAGGCGCTTAAAAATTTCACTCCCCCCCAAATTCCCGTTGCTAAGCATGTCTGGTCTCCTGCCCTGGAATTTCGTAAAAACTGGTATAGGCGATTTGGGAAAACATATAAATAAATATAAAATATATAATAAAAAACATATAAATAAATATAAAACGTAATAAAAACATATAAACATTTACAAATCCTTATTTTTACATAACCTGCTGATCACTTTACTGCGATCTCACAGAGAAAAATGCTCCGATGGAACAAAAAGACGAATATGCTTGGGATTACGGATTATTAAGGATTTAAAAGGAGGGGCTAGAAAAAAGCTACCCATGTTTATGCCTAAAGTCGCAATGTACAGGGTGTCCCACCTACATAACTATCCCCAGTGTTTTACAGTCACAACTTCCTTAATAATGGTTCAAACTTGATGAAAATTTACCACTTCACAATACGTCCAATAGCATTGAAAACCTCTAACATTCATTAAAATTGCTTAATTACAAGGTTTACAACAACACTTTTTGTGATTGCTACTTTCTAATCAGTTTATTTGTTACTTTGAATTTTTTAAATACGTAACTTTTTTGAATTTTGTTGAATCTAATTTTTTTAAAACTTTTTTAGGTAATTGTCGTGCCTGTGGTAATTTTGGACCAATAAATCGACAATTACCTAGAAAAGAAAAAAAAATTAGATTTAACAAAATTGAAAAAGTTGCATATTCAAAAAATTCAAAGTAACAAATAAACTGATTAGAAAGTACCAATTACAAAAAGTGTTGTTGTGAACCTTGTAATCAACCAATTTCAATCAAACTCGGAGGTTTACAATGCTATTGGACGTGTTGTAAACTGGTACATTTTCATAAGGTTGAACCATTATTTAGGAAGTTATGACTGAAAAACACTGGGGATAGTTAGGTGGGACACCCTGTATATTCTACGGCCTGCAGATTGAAATGACCTATTGAACCAAAACAACGATTGAAAAAGTAACAAGTTAGCTATGCAGTAGCAATGTATGGGACAAAAACGTATAAAAACGAACAAAAACGTATTTTTTCCACCATCCACCACATTGTAAACTTTAAAAATCTATATCTAACTCCTCACTGAGTGTACACAAATTCGGTTTGAACCAGCTTGTAGCCTTTAAATAGTAGTACGTTTGTACGTGGTAAACTTCTGTTCCGCGAAATATTTAAGATATTGACCAATCAAAGAAGGGAAAACGGTGTTTGCTTGCCCTATGTTACACCCCTGATTTCGAACTTTACACCTACATGAGTAACTTGATTTTTAGTTTATTTAAACGCGCTTCACTGCGACGTTTAGCCCTTGAAACGTATTTATTTTTATTTTATTCAATTTATTTCGACTTATACGCGGAGAAGTTGACGGAGAAATCTAAGACGAAAGCTGTTTTTACACTATCCACTAATGTCTGACTCCGTATTGAGTGTAAAAAAGTTTGCTGGTAAGCACAAAGCAGTCCTTAAGCCATAGTAAATTTCTATCAGAAAAAATTTCTTGGGACTCATAACCGGAGTTGTTGACAAACATCAAGATGGCAAAAACGCAACCAAATATGTCTTTACAATCCCTGACTTTTACACTCTTTACATCCCCCCCTCAAAAACTAAGGCAAAATTCAAAAAAACAAAGAAATGAATATCTAGAAAATTGTATTCTCTACAATTGTACACTATTAAATAGCACGAGACATTTACACAGAGTTGTGTAGACGCTGAATAGTCTTTTACGTACATATGTATAGTGAATTAACAAAAAAAAATGTAAATGCACGTCCCTTCAATCAAATTTCGATCGAAATATTAAGCTTGGTGTAAAAGCTAAACAAAGCAAGTCATCAACAAAATAGAAGAGTAGGAAAAGCCGAAATTTTCCGAGTGGAACACTAGATTATAAAACACTCCGCACCTCAATTAAATTTATAAATCACTTAAATTAAAATCCGTTATTAAAATTAAATTATTATTGTTAAAATCTCACGTTGCGTTTGGTTTTTCTGGCCAGAAGCCAAAATCGCTGGCTGTGACGGCTGCGATTGCTTGCCGTAAGGAGCACCGCGTTGACTAGTATTTTTGTCAGTCTGCGCCGCTTGTTTGGCTTTCGCCTTTGCGTCTTTTTCTTTATTCAAATTAGCCTGTTTTTCCTTAATCGATTTCTCCAACGCGGCGCGCTGTTGTTCCAATTTTTTGTTCTCTTCGGCCCGCTTTTCGTCTTGCCGTTTCTTTTCTTCCATTTGCCTCCTCATATCTTGCTTACGTTTCTCTTCAATTCGTTTCAAATCTTCCTCCTTCTTCTTTTGCTTTTCTTCCTGCAGTCTTTGCAACTGGCGAAGTATAAAACAAGCTCATCATAGGTGGGCGGCACCAAAGTTCTCAGAGGGGGTGCAAGATTTTTTCAAAGGTAAAAAATGGCCTTAAGAATAATGGTATGGTGAAAAACACCGTTTTTCAACGTTTCTCATCGAGCACTATCCATTGGCGCGAGAAAAAAAACAAAAAATTTCAATAATTGAATTCTGGGGGAGGTTATTTGATTTCTGGGGGGTGTATTTTGGCGACTGGGGTGCATACTCCCGAATCCCCCACGCCCAGGTATAAAGCTCATGCATAGGCCCTTAACCAGGGAGGGGGCACAGGCCCTGAATAGAAAAAATTTGACTTTTCACAAGAGTCCATCAGGGGAAACAATTGAAAATTCTTGAAATCAACGGCGACTACAAAATAAAGTTTTAGCAAACTTCCAAGCGCACATGCACACTGGAGGGGTGGCCACCTATCGGGACTTTTGAAGAGCATACCTCTCAGGCTATTCTGGACCAAAACCTATCGCTTGCGCCATGAAAAAGCGTCGAATGACGTCTAACCACTAATCAGTGTTTTTTTGTACAAAGTACCTTTGTACGCGTACATGTACAAAGATGGTCCCCCAAAGTCTTTGCTCATTTTGTGCATGCAAATTTTTTCGTACAATAAATTATGGTACAGTAGCGATTTTAGTGTGGTAAAACAGGGTTTTTCGGCCTTTCGTACTTTATTTCAGCTAATTTCTGGGTTTCTGACGCCAAAAAATTACTAAAAATTGTCTCAAAACGGCACTAAGCGCCGATAAATTTGACATTTTTCCATTCTAAGTACAAATTCTGCCATTATAAACAGACATGTAAGAGGGGGATAGAGACCCCCACTTAAAGTTGGTCGTACCCACATCCCCTTCAAAAATCAGAAAATTCCTGACTCCCCCCCCGATTTTTCGGAAAAACTTGAGAGTTTTGGCCGTTTTTAGGTGTTTTATGGCTGTTGTTCGCTAAAAATTGAAGGTCATTTAGCCTCCCCTAAAAATGGACTGGGGCCCGTCCCAAAATTTCGAGTCGTCACATGTCTGATTATAACGATATATGTATATGTAGAACAGACAATTGCTCATTCCGGCGAAAATTCTTGGGAATTTGAGACCTTTGCTGCAGTTTTAGTCTGCCCAAAAATCTTTGTTAATAAACAAGGGGTGTTCCAAAAGCTCGTTATAACAGTCTAACAATTTATTTTTACATAAGAGATATCAACATGCGGTTTTTGCATATGGTGACGCAACTTCTGCTGTGTATTACTAAAG
This sequence comes from Mermis nigrescens, assembly GCA_036768485.1. Classification (NCBI taxonomy): domain Eukaryota; kingdom Metazoa; phylum Nematoda; class Enoplea; order Mermithida; family Mermithidae; genus Mermis; species Mermis nigrescens. Next base: position 3,530,021 of record JAVLUZ010000191.1, read on the forward strand.
TCACCATTTTTTTCTTTCTTCCTTAGCCTTTTCTAAAAAAATGTTTTAATTACCTCACTCCTTTGGTAAGAAAAACAACTTTTATCTTGTCGCAGCTTAGGCACTTATTAGCATTAAATCTCAAAATTTTGGTAAAACAAAGACAGTTTGTGAATTTCGTTGATGCACCAGCAAAAATCACATTGTGATCAGTGATCGGACCGAGGGTACTTTTTGGACCCTCGGCCTCGGCCTCGGCCGAAGCGACTTAAAATCCTTGCCTCGGCCGAGGGTAATGCCGAGGGTCAAGCTTATATATATACCTATACCCAAAAATAGTACTCTTGTCATCGTCGTCATCCTTTATCAGATTCTTTAAAGTCACACTATTATAACCAACTGCTTTGAGATTGCGCTTAAGGAAAAGGAGTTTTTGAACATTTGATGGTAGCAGACGAGTGCATTATTTAATCAATGAATTAATAGTATTATATTTTTGAATGAATATTTACGGTTATGTTTGATCAAAACAACAACAATAGACCTTTAACATCAAATTTATACAAAATAATAAAAAAATGTCTGGATGAATGAATTGAACAGTGTACTGCTTTGAAAATAAGTACATAAATGTACATGAAATTATACCATCAGACGTCATTTGACGCTTTTTTATGGTTTAAACAATCGGTTTTGGTTCGAAATCGCCTGAGAGATTATGCCTTCCAAAAGTCTTAGTAGGAGATACCTCCCAGTGTGCATGTGTGGCTCAGACTACATTCGACCAATTAGAGCGTAGAATAAATGGTTGTAAAGTAAAGTGTGATCCCGTTTCGGTGATTGAGCATCCCGTTTAGTGTAAACAGAACGTTGAGAGAGCAGTGTAAATTGATTACACGCGTTCTTTTCCAAACATTCAACGTTTTATGTTGGCTTTTTGCGTGTGGTGTAAAGTTGACTAATTTGAGAGTGGTGAGAGTGGCGATGTACTGTAAAGCGATTGAAGTGTAGCAAATCGCTACAATACGTCCGTAGCGGAAATTTCGTCTGTCATTCTTTCTTTGGAATTTGCGAAAATTGCACTCTAGTCTACACAAGGGTTCTAACACTTTTTTATCTATCCACTTAATAATCTCTTAAAATTTGTTCATCACGCATCCGAAGCATTAATGCATCGGTTTATTATTTTTTAAGACGTTACTTACTTTATGGTGTAGAAATTTTGCGTGATTTCTAATGTCGTAAAATTGTGTAGTGTGAAAAGAAATTGTGTGTCCAAAATGTACAAAGACTTTTAGGGACCATCTTCGTACACGTACAAACGGACCTTATACAAAAAAAAACACTGGGGAGTAGTCGGCCCTTTCTAGGCAAGAAGGTGGGATCATTGAGCTTCAGTTTTTGGTCATATCTGGCAAAAATAAGTAAAAATGGCAAAAAGCAAGGTTTTTTTCAAAAAATTGTAGAATAAAAACTTTCTGACTTTTAGGGATGATCGAATTACCGACCTTACTTGTGTCGTCCACATCCTCCGTGTAGTCAGCGAGCATAATACAGTTTTGTTCTGTTCACCCACTAAATGCCTTGAAGGAAGTCAAAATGATCCGAAAGCGTTAAAATTTTCGACGAATTCTTGCATATTTAATTGATAAAGTGACGAAGCGAGTCAAAAGGGCTAAGAAGCAACTTAAAATGCACAAATAGTCAATATTCAACGGATATATTAAACTTATTCGAATTTGATTTTAACCCGAGGCCTCGGTCCGATCACTGATTGTGATTCATTTTCTTTTCCTAGTGCCGCCTTTTTCGCTAAAACTCAATTTTTGTTAATTTTGACAAAAAATTTGCTTCATCACAAATGCACGTTTTATGAAGAAAAAACATTCTAAAAAGTGCTTTATAAAGCTGGATTCTCTCAGCTGAAACATTGGCCTCATTCCTTGAAGAATGAACAACTCATGGAACATTCTGTTTTGAGCTATTTCTATTATTTTTAATCAATTTTCAATCTATCATAAAAGAAAATTGTTTTACTACAAAGCGGGAAACAGATAAGGAGAAATGACTAGTTCAGGGATGTGAGGCAGAAGTTGCAAAATAGCAAGTAAAAAACCGCGTGTTGATAACTCTGATGGAAAAAAGTTATTAGACAGCTAGAACGAACTTTAGGGACAACACTCGTACAAAGACAGTACCTAAAAGTCTTTGTACATCGTGAAAAATCTTTGCCAAATACAAAAAAACCGTGCGACTAACAGTATAATTTTAAGCGCATACTTATTTTTCAGACAGTAAACTGTTCAATTCTTTCATCCAGGCACTTTTCTTCCATTATCTTGTATAGATCTGATGTTATAGGCCATTCCACCGCCCATATTATTATTTTAATAATGCGAATTTAATCACCAAAATTCACAAAGAATAAAATACAACCAATTAAGTATCAAAATTTGATATAACATAAATGACAAAGTACTCATTAGTCATTTACCCATCCCAAGGAAACTCGGTTTACCCCCTTCTAGAACTTTTGACCATATGCATCTACACACGCGCTCAAAGCTGAACAAAAATTCATTAGATTTCCAAAGCTAAGACTGCGCCTATATACATACTTGTGTAAGAAAAGCAACCTCTCAGTTTTGTACATTTTGTGTGAAGATTTCAGCGGATTATTTTAAAATGAGCGAAACTGGAAAAATAAAAAAAGAAAATTTTCTGGAAAATCAGTAAACATGAGCAAAAACGAGTAGGTAATAATAGGCGTTGTGAAGAAATAAATAAAATGGTCGGATTGGAAATGCATAAAAATGAGATAGAAAAAAGACGACGCAAGTGAAATACGTGAAAATGGTCGAAAATTCGAATGAACATGAATGAAACGATGAATGAAGTTGAGTGAAAACTGAAAATAATTAAGTAAAAAAGATTCTAAATATTTACCAGACGCTGCTGTTCCAGCATGCGTTTTCGCTCCTCATCCTGCTTCTCCTTCATTTTGCTAATGTTGGCCATCAGGCGAGCTTGCTTCTCCTCCTCTTCTTTCTTAATTTTTTGGATTTTCTCCAATTCGGCTACACGCCGCATTTCGATCTGCTTTTTGTTCTCCTCTTCGGCTGCTCGTTTTTTCGTCAAATCTTGCTTCGCCTCTTCAATCTTTTGCTTCCGTTTTTCCTCCAGCAGACGTTCTTTTTCGGCTAATTGGCAATAAGGAGGTGAAAAGGGAAAATACTAGCATTCAAATTTTTTTACATTCTCATCTCTTAAATTTAAGCAAACAATATCTGCATATTTGATATTGACCATACATGCAACTGGGGATGGGGGAATCCCCCATCACAAGCTTTGATCGTCCTTATCCCCCAAAATCAGAAAATTTTTTACCCCTTTTATGGCAAAAACTTAGGTTTCTAACAATTTGCATTTTTTGGCCATTTTTACCAGTTTTTGCTATTTCCGGCCAAACAATCAAAGTCATTAACCCCCTAAGCATGGCCGATGATCCAACCCGAAATTTCAAGCTATTAGGTGTATTGACATTCTTCCATCTCTGCGCTTTCCTAAATTAACCATCAATCAAATACGAATATGTGGTAACTGCCAAAAGGCCAAAAAATACACTTTCTTCAGATTTTCCTGCGAATCTCACGTGAATATTTTTACATTTTAGTCGAATTGAAAAAGCGAAATGCTCGTGAATTAAGAATTATATATTATGTAATTAGGAATATAAAATTTACTTTGCGGAGTAACAATTGAAAGAAAATTTTCAAAAATTAACAATTTCTCTACATTTTACTCCACTTTCACTCTTTTATACTTTAGCTATGTTGATTTACGCTTCTTACGTTTCATTTCATTTTTTTCACTTCACTTTCTCGTTTGTACTAAAATTTTCTATAATTTTTTCCTCCACTTTCACTTCCCCACACTTTTCTTACTTCATTCCGCTTTCACTTTATTCATTTTTTCATTCTAACTCGCATTAAAAAATACATACTCGTGTATAGATTATAATTTATGAAGAAAGAATGATAACCTATCTGCTTCCTAAGACGCTCGTATTCGGCAGCCAGATATTCGGCCCTTAAAGGATTGTAAACCCTGATATTTTTTCTAGCCGGTTTTCTCATCAGAAAATCGTGAATAATCCTTTCCCGATCTTCCGGCTTCTTCAATATTTCACGCATTATCGGCTGTTGATTCTTGTGCTGCAGTGGTTAGACCTTTTACACGTTATACGGCCACTATATCACATATGATTTGGCAAATTTGGTTTTCACCACCTCAAGAATTTCCACCCCCCCCCCTCAAAAATTTATATTCTATAGAAGTTTTTTCAGTTCACCATACAAAAATTCGCAATTTTTCAAAAGTTTCGTAAAGATTAGTAGAAAAGGTGCTTTCTTAAAACGTTTCTAGTCATCTATTGGCTCAAAGTGTCAAAATTTTTGGTACTTCGAGAAATATACTCATTTCTTGGCCATACTTTTGTTCAATTTATTCGAAGTTTTTAATTTTTTTGAAATTTTTTATGTTTTTATGCTTTGGAAAGATAAAGCATAGTCAGAAACGCCCAAAAGCGAAGTTTTTAATGCGTATCAACGATTTTCGAGCACAAAAGGGCACCTTAAAATTTCACCCCTCCCCTCCCAGAATTTCCAGGCTGTGCATGTCTAGAGCCCGAAATTCGACCGATGAAAAATTCGAAAACGAATACAAAAAACCAACAAAAATGTCCACATTTATTTATTTATTCATTGAAAAGCAACTCCGAAAACTAACAATCGCCTTCTTAGCTACATACATCAAAAAACATAACGAACAAATATACTGGTTCTTTAACAACATGTGATATGAACGTTGCATGCATGTACACTACTACGAAGCTATTTAGCTAAAAACGCTTAAAAGTTCACCTTTTCTGCGAATTTTCAAGAAACTTTTGAAAAATCGCGGGGGAGAGGGTGAAAAAATTTCTGGGGGTGAAATCTTTTCCGGAGGGGAGGTGGGGGTAACACAAGATCATGTATGATACGTATGTAATACAAAATATGTAGACGAGAAATCCGCTTTTAAATAGCATTAAGAGAAGCACGCACCGGTAGGAATGCAAGCGTTTCTAGCATAAAAACGTACCAAATATTGGAGTATGTGAGCTCGACTTTGAACATGGGTAGCAAAGGCGTTAGTGTTAAATTTTTGACCGCACAGCAAGCAAACGACATCGTCGATTACGACACCGTCGTCAACCTTCGTCGTTCGCTTAATTATATGATCCAATCCTGAAAAAAACAGATGCTACAGAATGAGTTTTTAATTTTTCTACGCAACTACTTTAGTTTTTGGTAAGTTTCAAGAACTTTTGCACAAAAACTTTGACTTTGACCCGTTTTTTGCCTCCATTATGCTTTATTCTGTCCAAAAAATTCTCCCTTTTCCATTCATGTCTAGGGTCTATCAAATGCCGAAACATCCCTCCAGATATGCACTCCTGCAAATACATAATGTACATGTATGCATGGATATACTTGAGTCCTAGCACGTAACAGGCACGTAGCTGGCCGTCCTATTTTGAGGGACCAACAACAATTTTGGGGGGACTAAGCCCAAAAAGGCCAAAAATAGCACAAAATAACGTTTAAAAAGTCCTATTTTTCCGATTTTTCTGAATTTTGGGGTCCGAACCCCTCATTCCCCCAGACATACGTGCCTGGCACGTAACATATGCGCAGGATGTCCCACCTAAGTATCCACCAACACGTTTTTTCTCAATAACTTCGCTAATTCTTATTTTTAATGAAGTTTTGGATATGGATAAAAGGTCTAGTGGGAAAGTGGCTAACAAGATTTGATCGGTTTAGCTTGTTCGTGGTGTAAACGGTAGAAGTAACTTTAAGCCTTAGATTTTTGATAGTCTTTCCTTTTGTAACTTTTTAAAACTAAATGTATTATGCGATCAAATAAATTCCAAAATTAGATAGTGTACATACTTTGAAATAAATATCTGGCCAATCAAGCTAATGCACAATATTTATTTGATGATCCAACATGATACAAAATGCCTAATTTCGGGGTGAAATCAGACTAAGCGCAAAAAAACGTCAACATCGAAGAGGGATAATTCAAATTATAAGCATGGGAAATAAACGAGCACTTGATCTTGAGTTTGGAGAATCCAATGCCACACTGTTAATGTCAGCTGCCTATTGGTACATACGTAAATTACGACGAGACTTTTAAAAAATTCCAAGTAGAGATAACAGAGAGCCTTTAGCTTACTGTAGATTGAAATTCTTCCATGAAAAAAACTGAGATAAAAAACAGATTGCAGCAAAATGCTGCACATTATGTACTTATGTACATACATATATTACGCAACTTGTCAAAATTTTCATTCTAAAAACAAAAAAGCGTCATCCGTACCCAAAAGTGTCAGGTTATGCTGGTTCAACACAACTCTGATCTCCACTGGAGGCTTCTCGTCCACGAAATTCTTCGCATCTAAAGAAAATGAATCTTTTAGGCAGATGACGGCTCGATAATGAATATTTTTAAATAACAAATCCTTCCTACCGAATATATGAGATTTGGTATGAAAATTTACATAAAATTAATATAAAAATTCCCAAAACTTCCGCAGAAAAAATCTCCAAGAACGTTGTTTAAAACTTTGTAATAATCACACCACAATCATGTAAACTCACACTTTTCGAGCCAGAATTCAAATCCAATTTCAGTATTTCAATTTCAAATATCAAATTCTCAAAAAAAAGAATATAAAATAATCTGGGGAAAAGAAAACTGGACAAAGTTCAAATGTAAAAAGAATGAAAAATCAATATTAACAAAATATGGCTAGAAAGTCGACTTTACATGATCAGTACATATGTATGTACATACATACATGTAATGGCTCAAAATTTGGGGGGTCCCGGCCATTTTTAGGGTTGGGGGTAAATTACCTTCAATTTCTGGCCAAAAACGACGCTTTAAAACGGCCGATTTTTCCAAAAATCGAGGGAGGGTCAAAACTTTCTGGCTTTGGGGAGGATGGGGGGACGTCCAACTTGGTGGGGGATCCCGCAACCCCCCCAACCGTTACATGTAGGCATATGTACCTACATTGTAATAAAACAGGAATCAATTAGTTAGACATTTCATACTAGAAGAATATATCTACATTGCATCACTGTTTTTTTTTTGTACGAGACAAGGATTTTGAGGCTCGTACAAAGATTTTCGGAGCCATCTTTTGTACAATATACAAAGACTTTTTGGGAGTAAAGTAATAGTAATTTTAATGTTTTTTGGAGTATTTTTTAGCAAAATTTCTAAAAATTTTCGGCGCTTCGCGCCGAGTATCATAATTACATTCTATTTAGCTCCAAGCGCGGGCATTTAACACTCCAAAATATATCTGTAAGCATCTTTGTACAGATTGAAGCATCTTTTACATCTATTTCCACTGTTTTGTAAAGATTTTATGCAGAAAAAAGAACTCTTAAACAACTTTGCACTGTTTTCAACCGTTTGAAGATAAAATTGACTCTTTTATCTTTGCGTTGCATTAAATTCATAAGCAAATTGGTGTCTATTATGAGATTCAGCCAGCACATTGCAACCGCTTATTTATAATTGTGTAACGCAAGTCGATTTTAACTTGCTGAGTCGAATTTCATATGTAATTTCAACCTAAGACTCATGGAAATTTTGGCGTTTCAGGCCGAACCACTGTTTTTTTTGTACGAGCCTCTTTGTACATGTACAAAGATCTTCGGAAAAGTCTTTGTACGAGCCTCTTTGTACATGTACAAAGATCTCGAAAAGTCTTTTTTGTTCATAGAACGTATAGATATGCGATTGAATGTACACATTTTTACATACTACTAGTTTGTTATCCGTGACCCGCACGCTTCGCAAAAGGTGTAGCTTTGTCCTAAAATTCAGCTTGTTATATTAGTTCGGCCCGAAACGCCAAAATTTTCATGAGTCTTAGGTTGAAATTACACATAAAATTCGACTCAGTAAGTTAAAATGACTTGTGTTACACAATTAAAAATAATAAGCAGTAGCAACGTGCTGACTGAATCTCATAATAGACACCAATTTGCTTATAAATTTAATGCAACGCAAAGATAAATGAGTCAGTTTTATCTTCAAACGGCAGAAACAGTGCAAAGTTGTATAATACTTCTTTTTTCTGCATAAAATCTTTATAAAACAGTAGAAATAGATGTAAAAGATGCTTCAATTTGTACAAAGATGCTTACAGATAGATTTTGGAGTGTTAAATGCCCGCGCTTGGAGCTAAATAGAATGTAATTATGATACTCGGCGCTAAGCGCCGAAAATTTTTAGCAATTTTGCTAAAAAATGCTCCAAAAAACGTTAAAATTACTATTACTTTGCCCCAAAAAGTCTTTGTACATTGTACAAAGATGGCTCCGAAAATCTTTGTACGAGTCTCAAAATCTTTGTCTCGTACAAAAAAAAACAGTGGGCCGAACTAATATAACCAGCTGAATTTAGGACAAAGTTACACCTTTTGCGAAGCGTGCGGGTCACAGATAACAATCTAGTAGTATGTAAAAATGTGTACATTCAATTGCATATCTATACATATATACGTTATATGTACAAAAAATTTTCGCTCGTACAAAGACTTTTCCGGAGATCTTTGTACATGTACAAAGAGGCTCGTACAAAAAAAACAGTGACATGCATAAATATGTATAATATACATTATACAGAGTCTTCAAAAAACGGTGCACATTGCATAAGGTATATTATGATTTAAACTTACTCAAAATTAGCAATTGAAACTTTAATAGAGTGTAGTCCGATGTTCGTTTTCTTGCTCGTTAAAATTTTTTGCGTCCGATACCTACTTTTTTTAATCCTGCATGTGCATCGTGTACATATGAAGGTATGCATAACGCAGGAATGGACAAAAAACTAAGAAATCGATGTAAAAGTCGAAAAAAGCTTAAGGAGGCAGCTGAAAACATTTAAAATGTACATTAGATGAAATATGGCTTAACAGAGGCATTTATACATATAAGAAATCAAAATATCTCAAGAAATAGAGGAAAGTTTCCTCCTTTAATTTACTAATAAACTAGGTGCATATCTAGGATAAGCTTATACAATTCTGCATAAAAATTTCACGGATAGACTGTGATTTGATCCTATTCCGCATCCAGGATTCGGCCAAGGAGGGGACAAAACAAAAATTGGTCTATATCTCAGATAATTCGTCGGGATAGTCCGAAAAAACTGCGTTTTTCGACATTTTCCAGAATGCTCTATTCATTAGGATCATAAAATTCGAACTTTTTGAATAATTTTTTCTCAGTTGAATCAAAATTATGGAAAATACTGAAGATCCGACGCAAAGCGCCGAAAATTTGCAGAATTTACGACCGTGCATTTTTTCCATCTTCCCGTGCATTATATTACCTTTCAAAATTTTTTTCAGTCAAGGGGAGGGGCGGACGCCCCCCACTCCTCTTAAATACGGCCCTGATTTGATCATATAATAATTTGCGTAAAAAGAATTGCAATTAAATCTATTACAATCAATAATAAAAAATCTACAGAAACTTTTGAAAAATATAAAAACTGTATTTCTGCTAAATAGTTACTCGATTTCGTTCTATAAGTTTGCTTGACTTTTTATTAAGATTTAGATCAAGTTTTATTAATTTAACTGTTCTTTTATATGAAAATATCATAATTATATGTACATGTAAAAGGGGGATGGCAGGATTCCCCACCCAAAGTTGGTTGTCCCCCAACCCCCAGAGCCAGAAAATTCTTGACCTCTTTCCGATTTTTGGTAAAAAATTGAATTTTTTGGTCGTTTTTAGGTATTTTTGGCCAAAATTGGAGGTCGTTTACCCCCTACTCCCCAAATAGCCGGGTACCCCCAACCAAAATTTTGAGCCATTACATGTATGATCATGATTGCGATCATACATGTAAGAGGAGGAAATGGGGGTACCATCCACCCAAAGTCGGACTCCTCCCATCCCCCAAAGCCAGAAAAATTTTGCCCCCCCCCCGATTTTGAGAAAAAATCGGGCCGTCTTTGGTCGAAAATTAGTGGTCATTTACCCCCCCCCTCAAATTGGTCAGGACCCCCAATTTCGAGCCGTTACATGTATGATTGCGATTAATTTGCTACGTCATCACGCGACAAATTAATGAATGAATATAGTAATATTTTACCGAATACGAACTCTTTGCGCGTCTCCTTTTTCTAAGAAAGCAAATGACACGGATATATTAAGCTTATTACAACGTATTAAACAAAGTTTGCATTACTTCTCGATGAGCCTGTGTCTGACAATGCTCCTCCCATATGCGTTTAGCATCAGAGACATTTTTATTGACTAGGATTAAATTGTGGCAAGTCTGCAGAGAAAACATATAATTGAAATATCGATTCAAAAGACGCACAACTCTTACATTAATATATAGTAAAAATCAAAATTTAAATATTAGATTAGAAAAAAGTGCTAAAAACCAAAAGTACTTCGAAGAAAAATAAAATAATAGATAAAAATTGAAAATTAATCAATTGTTGAATACTCGGGGAAACAGGAAATGAGAAAGCAATCTCACCTCGCACCACAGCATGTCTTCCTCACGATCAGAAAACAATATCTGTATTTCTTCCTCCATGACAACCGGCTCAGTTCCATTGGTTACGTCAGTTTCTTTGAGAGCGGTAAGTTTTTGCCCACAAACTTCAAAAAGTTTCTCCAGTTCTAAAGTACATAAACACGGATAAATAAATTAAATTAATTAAAATACGATTAACACGATTTCTTTCAAAAATTTTAACATACACATGCACACTGGGGTATGAGGGGATATTTCCCTAACAGAACTTCTGAAAAGCATATCCCTCAGACCATTTTTGGACCGAACCCTATTGTTTGAAGCATAAAAAAAGCGTTAAGCGACGCCTAACAGTATAATTTCAAATACTATGTAACTTATTTCAAAATTCGATGACGCAACATGCAAATATTTTATATGACAATGCATATACATTACATACGTTGTTCGTATGTACATATGTACTACATACATATGTACCTATATCAATGTTTTTTGTACAAAGGTCCCCCAAAAGTCTCTGTACATTTTGTACCTGCAAATTTTTGTGTACTATAATATGGTACAATAGCGATTTTAGTGTGGTAAAACAGGGTTTTTCGACCTTTAGTAGTGTATTTTAGCTAATTTTTGGGTCTCTAAGGGCAAAAATCACTAAGAATCGTCTTAAAACGGCGCGGAAAGCCGAAAAATTTGACATTTTTCCTTTTGAGTTGCAATTTCTGCGATTATAAAGATATATAGAACACACAATTTACTCATTTCATCGCGAAGCGCCGAAAATTTTGCGAATTTTAGACCTTTTTTGCAATTTTTATCTTCCCAAAAATCGTTGTACATGTGCAAAGACTGTCCCGAAAAGTTTTTGTACATCGGGAAAATTTTTGCCGAATACAACAAAAAACACCGATGTATGTGGAAAGAAAAACGAGATAATGCTCAGTTATGTAAATTATATTTTCATATTAAGGGATTATTTTAGAAGAATTTACATAAAACTTAAATGAGTGCAAAACTTACCAATGTCGACCAGTTCGGCAACCTGAACTTTGCCCCTTTCTTGTCGTAAGGTCACCTCATGTGCGAGGCGCTTCAATTCCTCATTCATACCTTTGCCACTTTTCGATGTAATTTTAACATCCGGATAATTGATCCCCTAAATCAATGGAATATGGTTTTTACTTCACACAGTGACTTACATATTATGTGCATACTGGGTACAAAAATTAAATAACGCTATTTTATAAGATGTAAAGGATCGAACAACATTACGTATGTACATATTACCTGAACAAGGGCATACGCAAAATATTTTCAAGGAGCGGTTCGAAAAGTGATGACCCCATTGTATGTTAGGATATGTGCAGCGGTAAACATAGTAAATGGCAATTTTTGACGTTTCCGAATATGCACCGTTCAATAAGCTCATAAAATTCGAACTTTTCGAAAAAATCGCTGAAGAGATTGTCCGATAAGAATCCATTTTTATCATAACTTTTTAATGCATTTTCTTACCTTTGAAACAAAATTTTGGTTCTAAGGGGGCAGCCGCCCCCTCCCCTATATACATATGTATACGAGAATTTTACAAACATATGTATTTAGTGGGTTGATAGATAGAAAGACGCTAAAAAGAAAAGCGTGCAAAGTAAGTTAGTCGCAAAAATTTCGGAAAGAACAAGTCCAATCTCAGGTTAAGATAATGAAATCATAAATTGCAAACCAATGATTGTCCTCGTATCTCTTTGACTAGAATTAAAAAAAGACGCTAATTATAATTTCGCTATTACTACATACTTACAAACATAGACGTACATCACATCTTATTCCTTTTATTCAAATTATATTGCACACATTCACATGTCTATTTTTTCTATACATATTATTTCTATACATATTACTAAAAATCCGATTTTTTCCAATGTTATTCAGTAATAATGCTCACCTCAAGCTTTGATCGAAAAGCAGTCACTTTCTAATCTTCATCTTATCTCCAATTAAAAACTAGCACAAATGGCAAAGAGCCTATTCATAAACTGATTTCAGCCTCATTTTACTCAAGTATTCCATTTTTGATTATTTTTTAATCTTCATTTGTACATCTATAACTATGTACCTTCACTTCCTTTATCGGAATACTTAAATTACATATATTTACAAATGTTTATGTAATTCGTTTTCTGACCTATAGACTTCAACTAATTTCTTTGAATAACTTCAGCGACAAGAACATCAAATATGGCATTTTTACCAAGTAATTTAACATGTGCTTCACGCCAGCCAAGTGATCGATAATTTTGACGCAATTCTCGTTTAACGTAAAACAAGTCAAACAGCTCCAAGCTCTACGGTCAGCCGACTTATCTATCAGTTCTACGATCGTTTCGGGGCCTAAAAGAAAAACATAAAAGTAGAGTAGAATAAAGTGAGAAATTTATTTATACTCGTACATACACTGGAGGGCTTGAACAAATGCATTATATTTATACGTACAACAACCGCCTGTCAAAGTAGAATGATCATAGGTAGAGCGTTAGCGCGTACTTATAATGTGCTTGGGTACACCCAACATACAGAGCCCCTTACAGCTATGACGGGAGACACATTTGGGAGGTGCGGTTTTTAGAGATAGATAATAAAAAACCCGATGTAACTTTTTTGTTTACACTCAATACTGAATTTGTAATGAGCGTGTAAATTAAAGGCGTAAAGTTATAACATATAGGAACTTTTGACGTTTTTTTGCCCAGCATGTATACAACTCAGCAAAAATGCCTCATACAATTAAATGGTATATAATTGTAGAGGACTAAATTCTCTAAATATATTCTTTTTTGTTTTTTTTAATTTCGCATTAGTTCACGAGTGGAAGTGTAAAGAAAAGACACATTTTGGTCGAGTTTTCGACTTGTTTATGTCTGCCAATTTTTCGTATAAGAGACACCAAAAAATCTATCTGTGGAAAAGTACTAGGATTCAAGGGCTACACGATGAAGTTGACCACGTCCGTGGAAGATTAATATGGAGTCAGTTCTGGAGGTTTAAAGTTGACACTCTGAAGGTAGACGCAAAAAGCAGGTTTTCACGTTTTTTCAGTTTGTCAATCGCGTGAGATATATATAAATCGGAAAGTGTGAAGTATTATAAAAATAAAGTAGGTGTCAAGGCTTACACATCGCATTTGGGGACGTTTCTTTTGACTCGATACAGACTTATTTCTAACGATGTAAAGTTAAAACACTAGGGTAAAAAACACACGTTTTTGCCTATTTTCTGTCTGTCAACTACTCCGCTTATGAATTGAATGGTGCCAACTTTTTTAAAATAAGGTACATGTCAATAGTTACACATCGCACTTAGCCGCGTTTCTTTACACTCAATGCTGAGATATGTTTGGAGGTGTAAAGTTACAACTAAGGGGCGAAAACAGACGTGTTTGGTAGGTTTTTGTCTGTCAACTTCTCCGGTTATGAGTCTAGACATGATCTCAAGTCTAAATCTGTACCAAAAATCAAACGTGATACGACAGTTGGGCGCTTTTGTTTACACTTAACAGTGGTGTAAAGTGGTTTACATCCAATACTTATTTGTCACCAGGCCATTATGGAGACTTGATTTTTTCATAAATGTTGATCATACATAAGAGTAATACACACAATTACGAATCCGACTAAAATCTTCTTTACACTCGATGGTTGTGTAAAGTTCACATTGCAAATTAAGTTCAGTTCTAGAACCTTGCGGAAACTAAATTTTTTTTTTTTTGAAAAAGTTCTGCGTAACGTCAGAATTACGAATCTGACAGTAAGTTTTCTCTACACCCAGTAACCCAGTAATTGTGTAAGGTTTGCACTATTCATTTATTGTTAATTTGTAAGGTTTACACTACAAATTCATTTTACTTCCAGAGCGTTGCAAAACATAAATTCTTTTCAAAATATGTTCCGTAAGGTCGGGATTATGGATCTGACTGTATGCTTTCTTTACACCCCGTAGTTGTATAGAGTTCACACTGAAAGTTAACTTTAGTTGCAGAGCATTGCAGAAGCTTAATTTTTTTCAAAATGTTCTACGTAACGTCAGAATTACGAACCTGAGTGTTAGATTTCTCTATACCCGGTAGTTGTGTAAAGTTTGCATCATTCATTTATTGTTAATGTGTAGTTTACATTACAAATTTATTTTACTTCCAGAGCGTTGCAAAACGTGAATTTTTCAGAACATATTCCGTAAAGTCAGGATTACAAATCTGACTATATGATTTCTTTGCACCTAGTAGTAATGTAAAGTTTGTTACTTCATTAAAAAAGTAGAAGAATTATAGAGATGAATTAGTTTAAATTTATACCATAAACCCATAAAGCGTATGTATTGATAATAATAAGCTTACCCGTAACAGGGGGTTTGAGAGGTCCCCCACCCAAAATTTGACGTTTCCCATTCCTCCCCCGAAGTCAAACAATTTTTGGACCCCCCATTTTTGGCAAAATTATGCGTTTTTCGGCTATTTTTAGGTGTTTTTTTACCATTTTTGGCCAAATATTACAGTCTTCTACCCACCCCCCATAAAAATGACCAGGGCAGGACGCCTCGTCCAAATTTACGAGCCATTAAATGAATGTTTATAATAAGCATTATAAGTTACTATAAATAATTATAGTCACTACCAAAGTCACACAAAGTCAGTATACTTAATTTATTTACGTATGTGTGTATGCCGGCCCGTATTCAGGATCCGGTCAATGGGGAGAGTGGACCCAACATAAATTGGTCTATACATATCTCGAGGAATTCGTCTCGCAAAAACCGCATTTTTCGACGTTTCTCGCATGCTCTATCCATTAAGATAATAAGAATTCAAACTTTTTCGAAAAAATTTTGTTCTAACTTGAAGGCTATAAACAAGTGTCATTTTTTGATCGCGCTTGGGCCAAAATTATGGAAAATACTTCAGATCGGGCGCGAAGAGCCGAAAAATTGAAGATTCTGCGACAAAGACGTGCGATTTTTCCATCTTTCCGTGCATTATATTACCTTTCAAAATTATTATTTCGGCCAAGAGGGGGCGCCCCCTTGCCCTCCCCTTAAAATTTGGCCCTGTGAGTATGTACATATGTATGTGCTCTACAGCAACAATGCACTATTGCTTACCTAAAAGTGGTTCTTGATATTTATCAATAGACGACTGGACTGAGCTCTGGGACAAAATAAGCTTGTACTGATTAGAGTCGCAAAAGAAGTCAAGAAGTTTCACTTTCTAAAAAAATTAAATTGAAGTTATGTATGTATGAAATGTTGACTATTAAGAATGACTAACATTCTCGTGAGCTTTCGACGAATTATGCTTCGAGGCTGAATCGCTCGAAAACAACTTGGTACGACATATCTGCGAAAACAAGATTAATATGAACATGTTTAACTGACTTACATAAATACGTAAGTGATACTTCATAATACAAAAATGTCATTGTACGTTATCAAGGTAAGATTACCATACCAGTTCAAACTGCATGGAACAAGAATGTGTTAAAGGGATGATTGTAAAATATATCTATTCGATCAATGTATAATATATACATGCAGATACATTCAAGCCAGAACTTCAAATTTTTGACCCCCTACTCAGATCTTTTAGGTCAAAATTTAGGAGAGGGTAGACGGTCACCTTTGTGAAGGAATAAATGACTTGCGAATTTCGGTCAGAAATACAAAAAAGCACGTAAAAATGGCCTGAGACACATTTTTACCCAAAATTAGGTGCATTTTTTGCCAAAAAATCAGTGCGGAGAAATATCGCTGTCTTTAGTGGTTTTTCGAATCGATTTTGAGTGAAGGAGAATTTCCTCTCCATCTCCTCTAATACATGTATGGTCCTATTGCATTTATGTACATAACGTGAAATGATGCAGCGAATGAATACGACAAATAAGTTTAGGCAAGTGGTTCCTAAACTTTTAAATGTAAGTAATGCCGAATAGCTGATATTAACCGGAGAACAACATAAAGACACTTTATTAAAGATGAAAAAGAAGAATTATAAAAAATAAGAAAGAAAATATATTTATAAAATTTTACCAAACTGTAAACTTTGGTTGTCAAAATTCTATTTCGATCCCACAAATGATCTCTAAGCAATTTCACTTAAAAAATCTGAATTAGTTTCCGCATAAATAATTAGTAAAATAAAAAATGATGGAACAAAACAAAACAGGCTTTCATAACAAGTACGTTATAAGTAGTCATATGCAAACAATCCTGCGTAGTGCGTATGATAAAACGCCATGCGAGAAATTCAAATAAATTTCCGGATGCATACTAAGCAGAAGTCAGTTTTGCACAGAGCCATTTCGTCTTCCTTTCTTTTATTTAAAACATCTTGCGAGACGCAGGCACTCAAAACTGCACTGATTTTCGACGTTTCATCTAAAATTAAAAATTCAAATTTAACAAAATCCTAAACTCAGTAAATGAATAATAATAGATAAATGTTATTGTAAGGTTAAATGAATAATAAATGGTAAATAGCATGAAAATTCAAAAATACTCGTATGAATGCAGATAATTAATAATTGACTAAATTAGACAGCAGCACTGTATGCATAAATGTAAGAAAGGGGATGGGGATCCCCCACCCAAAGTCAGTCATCCCCCTAAACCCCCAAAACCGGAAAATTTTTGATCCCCCACCTCCCCCAATTAAGAATAAAACCAAAATTTTTTGGCCGTTTTCAGGCGTTTTTGGACCGTTTTGGCCAAAAAATTGGAGGTCTTTATACCCTCCTTTTAAAAATAACCGGGACCCCCAAATTTCGAGCCGTTACATGTTTGACTGTATGTATGCAGAACGGCATACATACAGTGCTCGCCACGAATGTTTACGTTTTAATATGCTCCATAGGATGTTAGAGCTTGTTAAGGCTTATGTTTAACACGTCGGTCGTGCGTGGGCGGAAATTTGACCGACGTGTTAAAGATATAACCCTAACAAGCTCTAAAAGCTCATTAAAGCGTAAACATTCGTGGCGAGTAGTGTAGGAATTTGTAAGGGACGATAATTAGTATTCCATTCCTTCCATATAATTAAATTTTACAATCGCTTAATTCCTAATTAGACAAACAAAAACATATGCATTTTTATTTTAAAATCGACAAAAATGGATTACTTATTTAAACACGAAACAATGAAACTTGCAAGTTTTAAAAAAAGTAAAAAATTCAATGAAAAAATCGGCCGAAATACTTAATCTTTGTATCTCTCATCACCACAAGCTGCAGAAATCGTGCAAAATCATTAACGCAAAATTAGTTCTAAACGCATTATATAAATTCTCAAAATTTTAGCTATCTTTCTTAAATAAACGAGCAATGTGTCGCAAGATGGCTCTGACATGTATGTACGTTCGAGGATGATTTCAATCAGGAGACTCGGAAAAGCAATTTTGAGACGAAAATCACGTGAAAAATTCGTTTGGATATCGAGACGAGGACCATTTTATTTGTAGATCCTCTAACCCCATTATGCATAAGTTAAAATAGTTACGTTTTTGATATGTTTTTTACAAAGAAACGAATAAAGCACCTCTCGACTGGGTATAAGCCGAAAAAGCCATCATGCATTTCCATATCCAATCGTTAAAATCGCTATCATCTTCTAATGCATAAATGTCCAGCGGACTTTTATTTTTTGGCTGCTTCTCTTGCAAACATTTCAAAATGGACTTTTCATACGCATCCCAATCGACGCCAGTCGCTCGGATACAACTTTCTTTGATAGCCGGAAGTTGATCGGGGTATAAAACGTTCTGAAAAATACAAAATTAAGCGTAATAAAGCACACAACATGAATATAGTAGGGGAAATGGAAGGAGCCCATCTAAAATTGGTCGTCTCATATCTTCACAAGACCCAAGTATTTTCCCCATCCAATTTTTTGACTAAATTTTGCGTTTTTAGACCATTTTTATGTGTTGCCTTCTATTTTGGGCCAAAAATTGGAAGTCATTTATCAACCCTACCCCAGATGGACAGCTAACCTCCTCTCGAAATTGAGAGTCGTTGCATATATTATACTTATATAGCATAAGCGGTTATTTTAATGCGAAATATGTATGGCTTTCCTTCTAAATGCGGACATATGTAGCACTGTTTTTTTTGTACGAGACAAAGATTTTGAGGCTCGTATTTTCGAAGCCATCTTTGTACAAAGTACAAAGACTTTTTGAGGCAAAGTAATAGTAATTTCAACACTTTTTGACTATTTTTTAGCAAAATTTCAAAAATTTTAGGCGCTTCGCGCCGAATATCATAATAACATTGTATTTAGCTCCAAGCGCTGGCATTAAACGCTCCAAAATCTATCTTTAAGCATCTTTGTACAGATTTAAGCATCTTTTACATATATTTCTACTGTTATATAAAGATTTTATGCAGAAAAAAGAACTATTAAACAACTTTGCACTGTTTTCTGCCGTTTGAACATAAAATTGACTCTTTTATCTTTGTGTTGCATTAAATTCATAAGCAAATTGGTGTCTATTATGAGATTCACTCAGCACATTGCAATCGCTTTATTATTTATAATCGTGTAACACAAGTTATCTTAACATACTGAGTCGAATTTTATGTGTAATTTCAACCTAAGACTCATGAAAATTTTGGCGTTACGGGCCGAACTAATATAATCAGATGAATATAGGATAGTGTTACACCTTTTGCGAAGCGTGCGGGTCACGGATAACAATCTAGTAGTGTGTAAAAATGTGTACATTCAATAGCATATCTATACGTCATATGTACAAAAAACATTTCGCTCGTACAAAGACTTTGCCGGAGATCTTTGTACATGTACAAGAGGCTCGTACAACAGTGATATGTAACAAGAGCGGCCGAATCCCACTCACCCAAAGTCGGACGTCCTTCCCATTCCTACCCTAAAGACAGAAAAGTTTTGCACCCCCCCAATTTTTGGCAAAAATAGAATTTTTTGGCCGTTTTTAGGCATTTTTTAGCCAATTTTTAGCCAAAAATCGGAGATCATATACCCTAATAATAGCCGGGGGCCGCCTCCCAAAACTTCGAGCCATTACATGTACGAATGTGACTTGTGTGAGTTCGTTAATGCAATCAAACAAATAACCGCTTAGAAACGCAGAAAACACTAAATTCAAACAATTTTACACACCATGTATGATTCATTGTGTTTCAATGAAGTTAAATGGTCGTTAACGTCGTAAACACCGGAGCCACAAACAACGCAAATGAAAGTTGATCCGCCCGACATTTGGAATAATTCTTGAGTATCTGAAACACTGACTAATTTAAGACTTTTAATTTTTAATTGACAAATCCAAGTGATTCTTGCAAAAATAAATATGTACATATTACATAATACGCATAGTAGGTGAAATTAATTCCATCGATAAGCGTATGTAAAGTGAAAATTTTATGAAGGCTAGGCTAGCCGATATCATAACGATAGGTTAGGTACATACATAATACAGCATGGCCTGCCTAGGAATCAGTTCAGCCAGAAGGGTCATCTAATAGAACTTTATTGTAGCTGGAATTGCCCTGAGAATTGATTGAAATATTGAAGTACCTTGCGTAAAAAGTTGCTACCTACCTAACTTTTGCTAAAAAAATCAAATTCAGTCCATTTTTCAGTCTTTTTTCCGCCATATTGTTCTCTCGAAAATTTGTTTTTCTCTCTTAAGGGACCTAGACTCCCCAACCCCCATGTGCATGCACAACACGAGTAATTTTGAGCATCAAAACAAATCAATCTGAAAGTGATTGTTTCGCTACAGAGAAAAAATCGTTTTAATCAAAGATAGTTGATAATGTTAGAGTAGATAATAATGTCTGCAAACATGATCAGTACAAATTTTTATGTGGTTTCAAATAAGATAATTAAAATTTTCGATGATTAAAATTAAAAATAAATTAAAATTAAGATTATATACTCTACAGAAATTCACCTCGAGATAGCAAAATAAGTGTATATGAAGAAGCTTACGGTAACAAACTAACGATCTTTTATAAAAGATTGTATGAAATGCTTATTTAAAGACGAGTAATTCGAGATACGTCCTTTCATTACGTATATAATAGGAACAATCAATAACTGAACAACGTAGGTAAAATTTTCAGCGTTCAGACAATAACGCCGGTGTCGCACCTTAAAGTGTCCGTGCCGTAAGGTGTCCGTCGACAACTTAAGGTAAGCTGTCCGGCCGGACAATTTCAAGGTAAACTGTACGGCCGGACACTTTAAGGCACATTAAAGTGTCCGGCTCTGCCTTAAAGTGTCCGGGTTACGCTGAGTATACGTACGCATATACGCCCACGCATATCACTCGTTGTACAATTAGGTAAGTAGGCATGTACATATACGTACCTTGTACAATGTATTGAGGTACATAAATACAAGCAAGCCGATACATTACGAAGAATTCGTTGCATCGTCAGTGGCGTCGTTTAGCGAACTTGGAGATAAAATCGATTATGAAATAACTTTCGTGGGGTACAATCGACGATACTTACGAATTTCAGTCATAAGTGTTGTGAATTTTTCTGGAAACCAGCTAAATTTCTCATACTGACATACATATATACGTAGATACCTCCTCAGATTTATGCAGTGGATGATGTTACTGTCTATAGTTTTATCGCGTTAATAATTGATTACGTATGATGCTACACTGCTCATAAAAAATCGTTAAAATATGCAGCAAACAGTATTCAAATTGAGTAGCATAATACTATGATTTAGCGAAATATAAACTAATCAGTCTCCTGTTTTAATATGAAAAGGCAAGTAAACTGCACACGGTTCCATTCACTCATGATTCTAAAAATACATGCTAAGGACTTCATTTTACATATCACCTACCATGCTACCATTCATACATGTAACAAGGGGTGGAGATTCCCATAACCAACGTCGTAAATATAAAAATATAAATATAAATAAACATAAATTGTTTATTCCCCTCTCCCCGATTTTGTGCAAAAACTTGCGATTTCTAGCCACTTTTAGTGCATTCTTTCAATTTTTGAATAAAAATTGAAGTTCGCGCACTCCCCGCTAATGGTCGGCGAAACCCCACCCAACACTTTGGGCTGTTAAATTCCTGCTACTTTATATGGGCAGTGGGCCAAATTCTGGCAGTCAGATGGAGCATAACTGCAAAAAACGCTAAATTATTCAATTCTACGGATCTACCAATTTGGAAAGAGACTTTGGATTTTGGGGGTTCAAACCCTATTTTTTTACGTCTACATATGTATGATGCCCACTCTATCCCAATGTTTAAATGCATTTTTCTCGCTTTTAAGCACGTTATTGTGGCCCGGGCACTATAAGGTAAACCCGGAACTTTAAGGTACCTTGAAGTGTCCGGCCGCACACTTTGAGGTGTGACACCGGCAAGTGTCGGTCAATCCATAATGCAATGTCAGGACATTTCTAATGACCATGAAGGTTCCGAAAACAATATAAGTACAGTCGAACCCCGTTAAAAAGCACCCTGAGGGGACCATGGGTTTCCGTGTTTATTAACCGAGTGTGTTTACTAACCGAGTTGACAATTCTTTAGGTCTATACGTCACATAGCGCTTTTATAGCTAAAAGAACTGTAATATGACAGAACATTACTATATGTATCCCTCTGAATATTGGTGATTTTTATCTTTACTGTGTACAAAACGTGTTTAACGTCCAAAACGATGCGTTTACTAATCGGGTCGACTTCATACAAAATTAACTACAGTGTCGTTTAGTCACGTGTTCTTTTCAGGTGTTTACTAACCGAGGTCTTTAGCATATTGACATATACGCACGATCTTACGGAATTGTGTTTATTATCCGTCAACCGAGTGCTTACTAAGCGGGTTTCCAACTGTAATACAGCATAGTAGTCAAGCCGGGACCGGAGGGAAGAGTGTTTATTAAGCGGGAGTGTCTACTATCCGAGTGTTTATTAACGAGGTTTGACTGCCATTCTTACAATGAATGTCTTCCGCTATTCGCTCCATATTATCTGGATAGACTACATTTCCGTGTTCATCGCGCCGATCGATACATTTCGCACGAAAATACGATAAGTAGCAAATCGACTGCAAAAGTAAGCATTCTAAGAGAATATAAAAACAAGAACATGCTAGTCAGACACTTGGCTTGAACGTTTTACACTATCCTGCCCACCCGCACAATCCTGATTAACCCTGTAGAATTTCAATAGTTCAAAAAAGCCGAAACTTATGTCATTTTATTTCGGGCTTTTATGCTATTTAGGGCTTATAAATACCGATTTTTGAGCGGTCAACGCTATTGCGACAGTTTTTAGACCATATAATCAGTGTCGGATTTAGGATTTTCCTAAGGGGCGGTACCCTAACTTTTCCTAAAACAGTCAAAAATAGGTTTAAAAATTCGCCTTTCGCGTGCGGAATAGCGTGTTTTCGGCGTTTTACGTTCTCTACTTTTATTTAAAATCACAAATCACTTCTGACGCAACATTTTTCCGGAAAAATTTTGCAAAAAAATTATGAGGGGGGCGACCCTGCATACAATATACGTATCGTTCACTCCGATGATTTTTATACAAAAATTATACAGCATTCTATAAAGGAAGAACATCGTCAGAATGCGTGGAAAATACTACTTTTGACGTGTAATCAGCCTGCTTAGATCGACGAAAACCGCTTTACGAAATTTAGGACCTGCTCGCCACAAATCCCATACTATATATGTGTCTGATCAACGAAATCACTATGAATTGGATTTTATAATTATCAGACGCGCACAGCATCAGGATTTTAGGGGTATAGTGCCGTTTTTGGCTCAAAAACAGTGGATACGCGTCAAAAGCATCATTTTTTGGAGTTAATGACGATGCTCTATCTTTCTAGAGCGTAGAAATACGAAACAATTGCAAAAGAAATACCACAAAAAGTCGAAAAACTTGAACAAAATATAGTCACAAAGTCAGTATATGGCACGAAGCGCCAAAGAATCGACAATTTTGGAAAAGCAGATAACTAAAAACGCTTGAAACGGTACCTTTTCTTCAAATTTTTCAGAGATCTTTGGAAATCGAACATTTTGTGATTAGACACCCAAAATTAGATACATTCTTACGAACTTGATTATCATCATTTTCTTGTAAGTTTTAATAACGGTAAAAGAGCGAAAGTCGCATCTTGCGTTACTTAACATTCCGAAACTAGCGACTTTTCCAATAAACGAAAAGTCGCAGAATCGGCACGAGATTTTGGCCGAGCTCGTTAACGTACATCATTAAAGCACGAATTTAAGGTGGCGCTTAATTCGGACAACTGACTCTTGCACTTTTCTTGCTGACTACGACAACCTGACTACAGAAACCGACAAGAGAACTAGGCAGGAACGTAGCTGACCGTCCTTTATAGCCCACCCTGTAGATAGTACCTAATCGCATAGGACTTGCCATTTATACACGGGACCAACACTAATCTTTGGGGGGACTAAGCCCAAAAAAGCCAAAAATAGCATAAAATAACGTTTAAAAAGTCCTATTTTTCCGATTTTTCTGAATTTTGGGGGGTCCCAACTCCCTCCCCATTCTCCCCAGAGATACGTGCCTGGAACTAAGCAACAGCTTAACAAAACGTGTCTCCATTTCGCAACTGCTATTTCTCTCACTGTTTTGCAATTTTAACTTTTTGATAAACCCACATCTACATAAATCTCAAAAGAAAGTAAACGTGCTAAACCTAAAACTTTTGTTCCTACATTAAAAAATTTTGCCGATGGCAAAATTTTTTAATGTAGGAACAAAACGTAGGTATGGGTAAATTGTATCATGCCATGCGTCTGAATTCACTCGTTAATAAGGTATGGTGCAGAAGTACATAAGTGGCAATCGAATTGTCGCCAAAAATATGGAACAACGCCCCTCTTGAATATTACTTAAATATTAAAATATTAAATAATAAATATTTAATAAAATATTAAGCATTAATCAAATAATCTTGAGTATTTCATAAACATTGATGTTGATTCTTAATTCTCTAGGCTTAGGGTGTACAGAAGGATTACATGCACATCGATCTTGGAATAACAACTTTACTGGAATTTAGGGATTAGTTGCACTTATAGAGCTACTATAAATTATTTTGAGACGTATGCACGGAATTTAAGAAAACGTCATTTGATATTTTTAGAATGTCACGTCGGAACATCACGGCGATGTCAAATATTAAAAAGTTGGCTAATAAACATCAGCACGATTAACGTTGCGCAGATGAATCCTTTTTCGTGGCATTTTGTTCATAAAATTTTCCGGCCAGCCAGTACCGGACATGCACAGCATGGGGATTCGTCTGGCGTGAAATTTTGAAGTGCCTTTTTAGTTAAAAAATGGTCCATAGACGTCAGAAAAACATCATTTTCGAAGCAAAAGAATGTCTAAAAATAAAAAAATTGATCATTGAACAAACTACAGTCAAAAGTGAGTATATGGCACGAAGCGCCGAAAATCTGAAACTTTTGAGCTAATAGATAATTAAAAACGCTTAAACAGCACCTATTCTACAGGTTCTTTGGAAACTTTTGGAAAATCGCGAATTCTGGAGGACTGAAAAATGTCTAGAAAATGAAAACTTTTCTGAGGGGTGAAACTTCCCCTAAGATCATGTATATATAGTATGGCCAGTACCCATACATGTAACAGCTCAAAATTTGGGAGTCCCGGCCATTTTTAGAGGGGAGGGTTAATGACCTCCAATTTTCGGCCAAAAACGGTCAAAAAACGCCTAAAAACGGCCAAAAAATTCGATTTTTCAAAAATCAGATGTAGGGGTCAAACATTTTCTGGCTTTGGGGGATGGGGGTCGTCCGACCATGAGTGGGGGATCCACCGCCACCCCTCCCCTGTTACACGTATGCCAGTGCCTATGTGTTTAGCATTTTTAATATGGTGAGAATTTCGCTCGATCAGCAGAATTTAAATCGCTTATTCGGAATTAAACCTCCACACGTCCGCTAATAGATGGACAGGCTTCACACATGGGCATAAAATGGTGAGGAAAGTATTATCCCTACCTAAGGTTTTGGAAAATCAAGTAACTATCGGGCGATTTTGAGAAAAAGAAAGGTGCAGCAAGGCAATTTTTGAGATTACTACGGAAAAAGGTCAAAAATTCTACCTGAAAAGGGTAAAAAACATCTAAATTATTTGGCGCTTCGCGCTGTATTGATAACACTGAACTACAAAAATTTTCCTTCCGAAACAATTTTATGCGATCCTAAACCAGTTTTTGCACTGATTCTGAATATGTTTTTAGATTTTTCCTATAATGTTTACTTCTTCAGCTATTTAGCTGTCGTATGCAGGATAATACACATATTTTGCATCTGTAACGCAATGTAAAGTTTTAACCTTTGTGCAGCTTATTCTTCTTGCATCTGAGAAATTCTATGCAGTTTCGTAAACCATTTTTCACGCTGATTTCGAATATGTTCTTTGTTTTCCGCTAGCACGTTTTATTTTTAGAAAAGCTGGGAATTTATAAAACGAGTAAAAATCCAAAAAAACTTTTTATAATGCAACTTAAACAAATAGAAACTTTCAAAACTAGCCAATTCTTGAATTCTCAAATGTGTCAAAAACTTGGAATATGCTTTTTTTAGTACAGAAAAATGCATAGCAATGACTATGGCTTTTTCTTTCTGATAAGAACATTTTCCGAAAATTCAAAAAATGTGAAACTTCTAAAAACTATGCAATTTGTACAGTATGCTAAAACATGAATTTGTATAGAACTAGACATGCGTGTGCAAAACACAAAACAGATTTGAAATTAGCGTAAAAAGCAGTGCAAGATGGCATAATGTATTTTTAAGATGCAGAACTAGTACAATTTTTAAACTTTACATTGTAATAAATACGCTAATTAGATAAAATGTTTTACAGAGTAAAATATAGTACGCAATGCCAAATATATTAAAATTAAGAGAAAGATCGTGTTCAAACATTCTGACAGTTTTGAGTACATAAATTATCATTTTGGCTCTTGGATTTGCATAGCTTTGTTTAAAAAGCCATAATTTGCATAAATCGTAATATGCAAATATCTCAAAAACCTTACATGAAAGAAATTTTATAAGTCAGATACGGAATCAGCGCAAAAAAACCAGACTTATATTCATTCTAAAGTGTTTCAGAAGGAATAAAAAAGTTAAAATTTGTTGTCCAGTGTAATTTTTGTATATTTTATCGCTAGAAACCCGTAAATTGGCTAAACTTTACTAATAAGCGTCGTGAAAACCCAGTTTACTAAACATATATTGACATTTGGGGACCGTCTTTGTGCATGTGCAAAGATATTGTGTACAAAAAATAATGACCACAATTTACTAAATGACGATTCTTGGATTTCACCCCCTCTGGCCACCTCTATCTCGCCCATGTATGACAGGCATTGAAAAAACTATATTGAGTATCCTGTACTACAAATATGTAACATGCAGTGTATGTAAATATCGCAACATTTGGGTCGTACCTTCCTATGAGGCGTAGACAAATGATGAGTAATCCATTCGTGCGTATTATGAACCCATACGCCACAGATCTGCAAAAGAAAGTGAATACGAATCTACCTTGCACACTTTTAAAAATAGTGAACATTAGATACTGAACAATGTTTCCTAATCGGCGCATCAAATTTGGCATTTTTGGTGTCCGGACTTTGCCCATTAGTTGCGGTTTTGTTATCTTCAACGCAACTATTATTGCATTCGAAAAGAGTGTCATACTCGTGATCTTTATCAATCTCCGATTCGTCATCAATTTCCATTTCAGTTCAAAGAATATATGCAGGTCACTTAATATGTATATAATGCCTTCCTAAATAAAAATAAATTGAGCAGACAATTCTACCAACTTGCACTTTCTCTTCTTTATTCACGTAAATGCGGGTTAGGGTAGGCAAAAGGCACCAACCAGTCGGTCATTTTTTGGAGCCGCAAACACTGTTTTTTGTACTCGGCAAAGATTTTCCCGATGTACAAAGACTTTCCAGGACCGTCTTTGTACATGTACAAAGGTTTTTGGGAAGACAAAAATTGCAAAAAAGGTCTAAAATTCGCAAAAATTTTCGGCGCTTTGCGCCGAAATGAGTCATTGTGTGTTCTATATATAATTATAATGGCAGAAATTGCATTTCGAATGGAAAAATGTCAAAGTTTTCGGCAAGACGATTTTTAGTGATTTTTGCCCTCACAGACCCAGAAATTGAGCTAAAATACACTACCAAAAGTCGAACAATTCTGTTTTTACCACACTAAAATCGCTACTGTATTATATTATAGTACCCAAAAATTTGTGCATACAAAATGTACAGACTTTTGGGGACCATCTCTGTACATGTACAAACGGACCTTGTACAAAAAAAACACTGGCTGTAAATCATTTTTAGCCTAAAATTCAACTCTAAATTATTAAAGAAAGAGATTCTAACGTGTTTTCTGTCAATAGAAAATCATAGCTTATTCTTCACAATTCAATTTGCACGAAACTCAGCGGTAGGATTATAAATATTCTACAGGTAATGAGGTGAATGACTTAGGTAGAGTTCCAAATCTGTATATATATATACTATATATGGCTTCTAAAAAACCACTTTTTTAGCTTTTTGCATGTATGTATTGTACATATGTAGTTTCCCAAAGTCGAAAGTTTAGGGGTGAAATCCCAAAATTCGAGACCACTAAATTGGAGTCTAGCCTTTTTTGCAGGTCAAATATGAAAAATGGCTAAAGCATCCTGTATAGCATGTTTTATTGTGAAAAACTGTATTTTTAACTACTTTTTGTCCCATTCTGACTAGTTTCGTCACTTTTGTAAGTAAAAGATATAAGAATTCGTCTAAAATTTTGACTTTTCAGATCATTTTAACTTCATTCTAGGTATTTTATGGGTAAACAAAACAGAAATGTACTAGTCGGCGCGCTTCGCCGAAAAATTTTTAACATTTTCGCTGCTTTTGTACCCAAAAATCATTGCAGAAAATGTTTGATAGCTCAAACTCGTCTGACAGTGATTCAAGTCTCGGATCCTGAGGTGGGGGTAATACCCCCACTCAACTTTGTATGGGAATGTGTGGTATTGTACAATCGCGCCAATCAATGAAGTTGGGATGTCCCGGGCTGGGGCCGGGGCTGGGCAGGATGTTATGCATACTAATGTATGCTGACCCTATAAGTGTACACTTTAAAATTATATACAGCAATTTGTTACATTAGTACTTGATCATATAACTGTGAAAAGGGGATTAATTTCAGTTTTCTCACCGTATAATAACTTTGGATTAAAAGCTTAAGAAGTTAAAAACGTTTTGAAAAACATCATCCACTAGGTTGTTGTTAGGTACCAATATACTAAGCATAGGCTTAGTTATATGCATTCACATAGGTGCCAGCGCATGGGCTAAGCCTGAGATAAGTGGGTTAAAAATTGTGAAGCAAGAGAAGTGAGCGGAGCGAATTTAGATCCATTAATGCCTCAGGCTTTGCCCATGACTAGCACCAATCTGAATTCTCGAAGAATCTCAGATACCTCCCTGATCGGTAATAATACAAAAACTTTATAATAAAGCTTCCTTAAGATCGAAATGAACCGGTCTTCATCGATTGGTGAGGATGTCGGATTTAGATTCAAGAGGTCTATGGTTCGAGTCGGGAAATTTTGACCTTTTAGCTCTCTAGCACGCATTTTTGCATTACAAAAATTGACCAAATCTGTTCAGGAGATGAGGATTTTCAATTATAGTGGAGTTTTAGAGAAAGTTGTCGATAAAAGTGCTGCAATTGACGCAGCGCATCAGGAACATCAATAAAAAACATTTAAAATAAATCGATCTGGCGTGAAGCACCGGAAAATTTTGGAATTTGACCCTTATAGAACGCATTTTTGGGGTGTGGGTAAAATTCGGAAAAAATGGACATAGAAATGGAAAATAGGTAAAATCGGAAATGGAAAACGGAAATGGAAAAATAGAAAATAGGTAAAATTCGGAAATGGAAACATGGGTAAAGAGGGGAAAATGGAAAATTGAAAAATGGGTAAAATCCGGAAAATAGGAAATAGAAAATTTTCCACTTTCGAATTTTTTTACGGAAAACGCTCTTTTATGAAAGGTTAAGCTAAAATCGTGGATATGTTGATATCTTTAGTTGAAATTTTGTTACCATGGCCAAGATGGAAAGTCGCCGAAAAATGGAAAAAAATAAATAAAATCCGGAAAATGGAAAATGGAAAATTTTCCACTTTCGAATTTTTTCACGGAATACGATTCTTTTATGAAATATTAGGCTGAAATTATAGATATTTTGAAGTCTTTTATTAAAATTTTATATCCATGGTCAAAGTGGAAAATTGCCGGAAACGTTTCCATTTTCCATTTTCCGGATTTTACGCACTTTTCGATTTCCAGCGATTTTCCATCTTAGCCATAGATACGAAATTTCAGCTAGACATCAATATATCCACAATTTAAGATTAATTTTCCATAAAAGGACCATTTCCACTTCAAAAATTCGAAAATGGAAAATTTTTTCGTTTTTCGTCTTTATTTTCCATTTTGCGGATTTTACCCATAAACAAGAATGGTAAACTTAAGCATAAAAATTTAAAAGCACGCATCAAATGGGCATAAACCTGAAATACGCATCAATATTTCGCATTTATGTAAAATACATGTGCTGGTGATTCTTGGGGGAAATTGCCATAGTGGTAGATACACACGTGTACACATAATGGGTAAAACTTGAAGAGCTATAAACCAAAGAGATGTAAAAGCTTCAATGACTATTCCCAAGCTAAGCATTTTATTCGACAATGTGAAATAAGGATTCCAAAAGCATTCACAAAGCCTTACTTCATCGAAATTGTCAACAATAACAGCTAGAAAATAAGGCGCCTCAAGTGAAAGAAAAGGGCAAAAATGGATAAAAATAAAGTATGTAGACAGCATAGGCATGTACCTTACTTTCCTGTTGGTACGTACATTTTTTCGAAGCATTTTATTTCCACTACAATAAAACCATTCCCCACAATGAGGACAAGAACAGCAACAGCTACTCAATATCTATCATGCAGGACCAGAGCTTACGCTGGCCCATCAAAATGTGCTAATGGGTGACTGGGCAGCTATTGAAGCTGCTACCCATGCAGCACAAAAAACATTCCCTAGTGAGGAAGCAAATCCGCCAGACCATCTCAAATAAAAGTGCCTAGCAATCTATTATTGGTTAGAATGTGAGCGAAGCGCCAGCTTCCCATATCAATATGCATTCAACTTGACTGCATATATCACATTGTGTGCTTTCTTACCCACAGTCTAGGCCGCTGGTTTTTGACTGCATATTACATCCTTTGTAATTATCGCGTTTTCGGCAATAAATTATTTCAGTTCAGTTTAAGAAGAAGAAGAAAGAAATTTTATTACTAATACACCAACTGATAAAATGCAAAATGACAAGACACATAATATGCAATTACGAATTAGTAACGGGACATGCGAGTCAATGGAATGACAAGTTTTACGCACGCCCCACAAAGTATCTAGATAAATCAAAGTTTGCTAATCTGGATTTAAATATGTTTAGGTTAGGGGAAGAAACAATGAAGTCAGGTAGATCGTTCCAAACTGTGAAGTATTTGTAAAAGAAATCAAACTTTTCTAAATTAGAATGTACAACAGGTATAACTAATTTAAATCTGTTAATGTTGCAGGTAACATTAAGATTAAATACAAATCATCAGCTTCCAAACATGATTTGTGACAATTAATCTGATACATCATACACAGACAAATCTGCAAGTGTCTTAATTCAAGTCTGCACAATTTAAGTTGTATTAAACGATCCTCGCAAGAAATAATATTATTATAAACAAAAATATATTTAGTGAATCTACGTTGAACAGCTTCAGTTCAGTCCAGTGTGCTATATTACCCGCAGTCCAGGCCGCTGGCTTTTGACTGCATATAATTTTACATTGTGTGCTATATTACCTGCAGTCTAGGCTGCTAGTTCTTGACTGCATATAATTTTAAATTGTATGCTATATTACCTGCAGTTGACTGCAAATAATTACTGCCCAGTTTTCCATTTTCCATTTCTATTTTCCATTTCCGGCTTTAATTTTTTCCACTTTCCATTTCCATTTCCACTTCCGGATTTTATCTTTCCCCATTTTCGCATTACGAAAATTTTCCATAATGTGAACCAAGCCCGAAATTTTTTTCCACATTTCTAAATTTTATTTCACGAAGACCCTAAAATGTGGAAAAAACGGTGCGACTAAAGTCGAGGTTGGAAAGTCCCAGAAAGTTACGACAAGGACATTTTCTAACTGAGTTTGGGATGGGGAGTTCATATTTGAAAGAATTAGGTGGCGGTCGGCATTACTGATCGAGTTACAGGCTGTTGAAGTTCATGTGTTTAAGGATAGGCGAAAAGTAAGCTCTGCCTTTGGGAATGTTTCGAATTGGTCTCCGAAGCATTGGGGGACTGTGACTGAGCAAGGTTACCATTGTCTTACTCTTATGCTTAGTTATGTGCATTCACATTGATGCCAGCGCATGGGCTAAGCCTGAGATGAATGGAGCAAAAATTGCGGAGCGAGCGGAACAATTTTTGTTCCATTTATGCCTTAGGCTTAGCCCATGTCTGGCACCAATCTGAATACACAAGCAATTGCTGTCGCCACAAATTGAAAACTGAAAAATACCCCAAACGCCATTTTTCCCTTTTTCGCCTATCCTTAAGCATGTGAACTTCAACAGCCTGTAACTCGGTCAATAATGCCGACCGCCACCAAATACTTTCAAATATGAACTCCCCATCCCAAAGTCAGTTAGAAAATGACCTTTTTGAAAATTTGACATTTTCCAGTATTACCTATACATTCCGCCCAACAGTGCTTTATAGCTGTAAACAGTTAATTGATTATTTCGATCTTCTTTTTTATATGCTTGGACCT
Source organism: Mermis nigrescens (assembly GCA_036768485.1). Classification (NCBI taxonomy): domain Eukaryota; kingdom Metazoa; phylum Nematoda; class Enoplea; order Mermithida; family Mermithidae; genus Mermis; species Mermis nigrescens. The sequence goes on from JAVLUZ010000191.1 coordinate 3,562,660, forward strand.
AGTTTTAAGTGGTTGTAATCCTCCCGTTTAGGTCGGTTTTACTCCACTTAGATCGGTATTTCCCCCACTTAGATCGGGACATAGACTTTACTATGGCGCGCAAAGAGCAGGGGCTAAACTTAAGAATATGGTACTTCCAGAAAAGGAGCAAAACGATTATGGAATGCCAAAATTTTTTTGCCAAAATGGTAGAACATGATAAATTGAAGCGCGGAAAAAATTTGGTGGAAATCTGAGCCAAACTTGCAAAGTTGCAGGCAACTCTTTATGTGAGTGTTGGGTGGGACGATTAAACGGCTCGATCCAAGGACTTACACATTTGTCAGAAATGAATAATATGGGCTGAAATTACGTGAGGAAGCATAGCAATGAAGGAGAAGAAAGAAAAAAGGCGCGAAAAGCTGTTTTGAAATTTTAGAAAAATTTAAAAAATTTTCATATTTTTTGCATGTTTTTTTCAGTTTTACTTGACAAGATATACAAAAATCTAACTTTTTGCTTCTGTTATACTTAGGCTTAGGCTTAGTATATCTAAAAAGGTGTTTTAAGCTGCTTAGGTCGAGGTTGCTCCCGCTCAGGTCGATGTATAGATGCTAAGGTCGATGTATAGATGCTTACATCGATGTATAGATACTTTGGTCGATGTTTAGATGCTTAGGTCGATGTAGGTATAGATGCTTAGGTCGATGTATAGATGCTTAGGTCGATGTATAGATGCTTAGGTCGGCGTAAATTGGGTATCTGCATGTGATTCTGCATTCAGCTGTTTGAATCTTCAAATACTTAGGTCGAGAAGATGTTTGCTTAGGTCGAGAAGAGGCTAATTAACGAAACCCATAGCTTTTGTAATATTCACTGGCATAGCCAATGGGGGAAGGGGAAATTCCCCCCTGAAGAAAATTTTTACATTTTCAAAAAGTGAGCAATATGGTTGCGTGATGCTGTTTTGCGATGAAAAATCGAAAAATTCGGTGCTTCACGCCGGTTTATTCTATTATTTGGCAGTTTCTACCGTTTTATTGGTGGAAAATCAAAAAATTAGCGCTTCGCGCGCATAAGGAACATTTTTTCCGTCAAAAACATGAGAAAATTTTTGAAAAAATTTAATTTTTAATGGCTTAAATCGTGCAGGATGATGTGAACTGACAAGCCCAAAAAGCGCGTTATTTAACGGCCCCGCGCGTTTACGCGTTTTTTTAGACGAAAACATTTTTTTGAATTCCCCCTGGCAAGAATCCTGGCTACCTTCTTACCGTAAAACCCTGCTAAAATTGCCTGAGGCGTTTCAACATCTGAGCATTGGTGTAGCTGGTTCACATATGTATTAAGATAGCCACGTTATAGGTACGTATACAGCAAGTAGTATCCGGTGAAAGCTGCCACCTAACTGGTTTGATTTGAGTCAAGTCGAAAACAAATAAGGCAGTCATCAGATTTTTCCAGTAGATTCATGTGACTGACCAAAATGTTGGTGCCAGCGTTTAAAATAAGCCTAAGTAATGGGATGCAACTCGCGTCGCTCGCTTTGCTCGCTCCGCTCGTCGCATCCCATTACTCAGGCTTATTTTAAACGCTGGCACCAACATTTTGGTCAGTCCATGATACTAAGCCTAAGCCTAATCAGCTGGTAAACCAGCAAAACATCACGAATACCTTGCAATCTTTATCGAAATTAACCAGCGTTAGTCGATTGGTTATGGTTCTGGACTTTAGAGCAAGGGGTCCACGTTTCGAATCCGACTGCCAGCAACTTTCTCTCGTTTCCTCAGATGCTATCGACCGCACACATACGCCCTTATAATATGACTATGTTAATAATTTCGATAAATATAGCAAGGTATTCGTGATGTTTTGCTGGTTTACCAGCTGATTAGGCTTAGGCTTAGTATCATGGACTGACCAAAATGTTGGTGCCAGCGTTTAAAATAAGCCTGTACTTAGGCTTATTTTTAAACGCTGGCACCAACATTTTGGTCAGTCACATGAATCTACTGGAAAAATCTGATGACTGCCTTATTTGTTTTCGACTTGACTCAAATCAAACCAGTTAGGTGGCAGCTTTCACCGGATACTACTTGCTGTATATACGTACCTATAACGTGGCTATCTTAATACATATGTGAACCAGCTACACCAATGCCTATAATATTGATCCTAGATGGATGAAATTTTTTTCCGCGTTCCCTTTCAACACGCTCTAAGTACTGAGCGAGAAAATTTGCTTTTCTGAAGTTTATTTCTCAGTATTCTGAAAGAACTATATTCTTAGGTTACTCCCAAAGCAGGCTCTAGGCCAGACGTTAGCATAGCAGCACTCAGCACTTAGAATGTAGTACAGTAAGAAAAGATTATACAACCGGGCCATCTAGCGTAAATGGAAAAACTTCTGCAATAAAATTCGCAGATGCACAAAATTTTGGATTCATAATGTTAATAATAATTAATAATCCACCATATTTATTTTAGACCAGTGAATCACAAATGATTTGGACTATGTTGGACCTACTCCTTCAATAATACCGAACATATTGGCATAACCGTCATGCGTTAAGAACAAAACAGATCTTCTGCCTTACATATGTACGTATCTCATAAACTGTACGCCAATCTGATCAGCAGTCATACATCGGATAAAAAAAGTAAAAAGTACCTGGATTTTTAACATAAAAAAGTTTACAAAATACAAGGTGGTGCAATTATCTATCGCGGATTTCGTTTTTCAATTTCTTTCTCAATTTCAGTCACAATTGTACAAAATTTCAAAATCAAATGGAAAATACATTGAAATTTTACGTCTCGATTTGTTAGGTGTGTCAGAATTTTCAGTTGCCTTTATTTTATACGCAATAATATAAAGGTGCCTATGTACTATGGCCTAACGCTGGAGCACAATGTTTTGCGCTCTTTTCAAGTGTAGATAGTGTATCTACACGTGCCATTACTTGTACGGCCTTTGCGCACATTAGTGCGCCAATTCCGACCATCCGGTCTTGTGGAACCCCCTACAAGTCCCTATCAATTTTTACATTTAAAACATAGGCGACATGACCGCTATTCACGTTGAGCCTGTGCGGAGACCCGAAAAATCTATATGTGCAAGTAGCACACGATTTTTGTCATAAACACATTATTACAATGATTTTCTTCTTCTATTACTGTGGGCCAATCCCCCTGAGGATGATTAGTCTAGTTGGTGCCAGTCTGGCCTTTTGCGTTTTGCGGCGTGTCGTCTTCCGACTATATCAGCGCCATTTCTTGTACATTGTTTTTGATTCGGTAAAAGCACGAAAATCAATTGCTCTAGGGGTGCACTATATCGCAAGCAGTCAGCGAATTGGGACTCAGGCCGGCCATAAATTTATTTCTTGCCGGATTTCGTTGGGTAAAACCTTTATTTATCATTTTGTGCAAAATTCATAATTCCTTTTTCGAATCCAAAAATCTATAAAAATTATTACATAATTTTTATAGTAGATGACAGCCCGGAATAGAGCTCTTTGTTGTTGTGATTTAAGTACAGAGTGCTATTGGAACCAGAATTCGTAAGTAGTTTCGCCATAGGTAATCTGGTGCGAAACCTTTTCAATTCTTTTCGCGAAAAATTATTCTTTTTGGTCTAAAAAGGTCCAAGGACCTAGGGCGAATACCGGGATTATCTAATTACTCCTGGTTAAGATCTGCGGTCGGCATCTCCTTCCCATATTCTCCATAGGTACCGGACCAATTACGTCCGTGGAGATTTTAGGTAGTAGGTATTCAGGGTCATTTTGGAAGAGTGCAGGTTTTTACCGCAGCTTCTTGACCAGCGCTAGCTGTAGCATAGGTACTTAGGTAAGTCCCGAAGGTACTTACGGGGGTTCGCTGCTTTCGTAGTTGTTGTGTGTTGGGTATCTTCTCTGACGGCGTGCTGTCAGTTTAGTTATCCGTACATACTTCAAGTGCTGAATCAGCCAACTCGTTTGCGCGCGCTAAGGTACTCCAATAACTAGAAAGCGGGCGAAGCCCTCTAAGTTACACAAGTACCTACATATACATATGCATATGTACATGCACGTACCTATGCATTTTATTCCAGTTTACAAACAATTTATTTCATTTGCGTTTAGGTTTCTGGATGTTCATTCGCTGCGTATTTTATCCGGCTACTGTTGGAATAGCTTCAGCGCGTAGTACCTACCTATATTTCCGAGTTTTTTACTCGGGCTCTTGCTCACAACTGCGCAAAGTATTGGATAATATTGAGAAACAATGAAACATCCACGTCACGGGTTGAACTATAAAGTAGGCATTTCTAGCCGTGTAGTAGCACTCCTGCTACAGTTTTCTTGGTAAAAATTAGTCGAATTGACTTTTAATCGCCTTTGCTTAGGAATGTGCAGAAATGATCTGTTCTGAAGGTTTAAACTAATCTTAGGTAGCGCGTTAGCGCGTACCTATAATATACTTGGGTACCCCTAACACCTGTGCACCCCTCTACAGCTATAACGGGACACTTCTGGAAGGTGCGGTTTTTTTTAAAAGAAAGATAATAAAAAAATTCGCTGCCTGTGTTTTTTGTTTTTCTTGAAACTCAAAACTGACTGTGTAAAGAAGGTGTAAAGTTTTTGTGTAACGTTATAACATAGGACAAATTTTGGGACCTTTTCACTGCGGCATGTGGACAACTGAGTATTGATGACTCGAAGAATTGAACAGCATAGGATAATAGAGGGATGAATTCTACAGATGGCACTTTTTTTGTTTTTGAAATTCGCATTAGTTATCGAATGGCAGTGTAAAGAGTGCGAAAATCTGGGGGTGAAAAAGCACTTTTTGGTCGAGTTTTCAACCTGCTTATGTCCGATACTAACTCCGGTTATGAGGTTTTTCAAAATGTTTTCTGACAGAAATGTAGAGCGGATCAAGGGCTACATTCTGCATATAAGCAAAGTCTTCTATGCTCTATGGTGAGTTAGATCCTGGGGTTTAAAGTTTACACTCTAGTGGATGGTGTAAAAAAACAGATTTTAACTAAGATTTCTCTGCCAAATTTTTCCGCTTATGAGTCAGGATAAATTGAATACAGCAGTAATAAAGTGCCTCTCAGGGGCTACACATCGCAGCAAACCGCATTTAAAAAAACGCAATATTGAGTTATTTATGGGGGTGTAAAGTTCGAAATCAGAGGTGAAAAATGGGCGAAAAAACACGTTTTTTCCGAATTTTGATTAATAAATCATACCAAATAATTTTTGCAAGAGAATTTTGGCACACAGGAATGTACTACGATTTAAAAGCTACAAATTGTACCAAACCGAATTTCTTTAAACTCAATGGGGAGTTCGGTACGGAATTTTAAAGTTCACAGTGTTCTAAATGATGGAAAATACGTTTTTGTTGCGTTTTTTGTTCGCCACTTTCTCCGTCCAGAAGTCGGGATAAGTCTAATAGAATAAAAATAAAGTGCTTTATATCGGGTGCATGTCAAAGCAAATTGTCTATACATTAATATTTAGCGAGTGTAAAGTCAAAAATTTGGTGTTTAAAATGCGTTTCTGTCTTGTTTTTTCTGCCTGCTTCTCCGGTTATGAGTCAGGGACACGATTATCAAGTCTAGAAATGGACCAGGAACCAAATTTGATATGCCAGTCTGGCGCATATGTTTACACTCTACAGTGTTGTAAAGTGGTTTACACCAATTGTTAGTTTGCCCATAGAACATTGATGGAGACTTAATTTTTTTCATAAATATTAATCGTAATATCGGAACAATATCAAAATTACGAATCTGACCAAAATTTTCTTTACACTAGGTGTTTACATGAAGTTTACACTACATATGTATTTATCTTCGTTTTTGAGCATTCCAGAAACCTAATTTTTCCTGGAGTCTAAAAATTTTCAAAGGATCAAATGTGAGACGTCACGTAGGCGCGTTTGTTTACATCCAACAGTGATGTAAAGTAGTTTACACTCATTGTTTATTTGTCCTCAGACCATTGTAGAGACATAATTTTTTCATGAATGTTGATCATAATATCCGAGTAATTTTTTACACTGCATGTTAGCCTTTGTTCTAGAGCATTGCAAAAACCGAAATTTTTTCCTGAGATCTAAAAATTTACAGGGAATGAAATATATACGTCAGTTGGGCGCGCTTGCTTACACTCAGCAGTATTGCAAAGTGGTTTAAACCTAATGTTTATTTGTCTTTAAAACATTATGGAGACTCATTTTTCCATAAATGTTGAAAGTAATATCGGAGCAATATCAAAATTACGAATCCGACTAAAATATTCTTTACGCTATGTGTTTGTGTAAAGTTTACATTACGTGTTAACCTGAATTCGATAGACTTGCAGAGACTTTGTAACAGAAGTCAAGAAATTTTCAAGGATTCATATGTGAGACATCAATTAAGTGAGTTTGTTTACCCTCAAAAGTAATCTAAAGTGATTTAAAAATTATGTTCAAGTGTCCTTAGATCATTGAAGAGATTAAATTTTGTCTTAAATGGGTTGCATTAAAGTTAAATCCTTCTTAGCCGCGTTTATAATATGTTTCACAAAATCTTGCACATGGAGAGCAATCGTTTAATTGATGTAAATTGCCTGCAAAAGTGGTTTAAAATGAACCAGCAATCACACTACTGTGCACAGAAGTCGACAAAGATATGCAGCTTTATTGTAATCATGTACATTAATAAGCCGTAAATCGGAAATACACCATTTGGAATGGAAAAGACTGCAGTTAATGAATACATATGTTAAACTTGGCCATCCTTTTTCTTATATGTTTATCACAGCGAGTGCGAAATTTGTGCTCCCCCCTCACAGCAACAACGGCACACACCTGGGAGGTGCGGTTTTTTTTAATCGATGGATAATTAAAAAATTCGATGCCCGTGTTTTTTTCTTTTGTTTACACTCAATACTGAGTTAGCAATGAGCGTGTAAAGTGTAAAGCAAAAATCAAATAATTTGCGGAGGGCCAATGTTTTTTTAAAAATGTTGCCCCCCAGCTGTAGATTACGAATCTGACCTTGAAATTACTTTACACTCAATGGTTGTTGCACAAAAGTGTAAAGTATACCTGTTTTTTACTCTTTGCGTGTCCTTCAGCTTATCTAACTCAATTTTGGTTTCTGTGCAGTCCAATCGGTTCTATAATGTAGAGGGTTGCAAAATCTCAAATCAATTTTTTTCTTTCTTATAACGCAATATTTCTTGATCTGTGATCGTTTTAGTGTAAAGGTTTCGAGACGAAAAACGATATCTCTTCAACTACTCCGCTAAGTAGGCGGAACATGCTAATTATGCTTAAAAGGTGCCCTGACCTTAGCGTTACAGATCCCAGTTTATTTTGTTTTATACACCCAATATTGCGATATTAGCACAAGTGTAAAGCTTACACCGAGAAGCATTTTGCGCCCAGAGCGTCGTGGATGATGATTTTTTTAAAATGTTCTCCGTAAGGTCAGAATAACGAATCTGACCTTTAAACTTTTCTACAGCCAGTGTTTGTTGAGGTATAAAGAGGTGAACTTTGAATTATACCTACATCTATTTTCTAATGCCGATAGATAACTCCGTATTGCATATTTTTGATCAGATTTTTCGTATTTCAGAGGTTTTTGACTCGTCTTTAATAAATAATTATTTTTATCATCATAAATGCACTATTCTTAAACTTCAGTAGAATGATGAATATCTTTCAAAATAGGATAATCAAGCTGAAATCTGCTGATATATCGAGTTGGCGCAGTGATTGACAACTCCGTTCTCGGATGCGGTATTAAACAAAGAATGATGGTTTCGAATCTTCTGAATGCTGACTTTTTCATTTTTTTAATTCTTTTGGCAAAACCATGTACTTCATTTGACTCATATATCTATTTAGGTTCTGCAGATAACACTTTTTTGTTTTTTGAATTTCGCCTCAGTTCTCGAATGGGAGTGTAAAGAGTACGAAAATCTGGGGGCGAAAAGACACATTTTGGCCGAGTTTTCGACATGTTTATGTCTGCCAACAACTCCAGATATAGTTTTAGGAAATTTTTTCTGACAGAAATGTACTTCGGATCAAGGGCTATCTTGTGCTTACCAGCAAACTTTTCTACAATCAATACGCAGTTAGTACCAGGGTTTTAAACTTTACTCTCTAGTGGATGAGTAAAAAACAGATTTTGTCTATGATTTCTCTGCCAAAAGTTGGGGTTAATTAAATAAAATAGAAATAAAGTAACTTCTAATGGCTACACGTTGAAGCGAGCCGCGTTAAAAAAACGTTATATTGAGTTGTTTATGGGGTGTAAAGTTCGAAATCTGAGGTGTAAAGTGGGCGAAAAAAACAGATTTTTTCGTATTTTGATTGATAAATCATATCAAATATTTTGCGGAACATAAGTTTGGCACATACAAACCTACTACAATCAAAGGGCAACAAACTGGCCCGAACCGAATTTATTTACATTCAATGGGCGTTAGGTTCAGATTTTTAAAGTTTACAATGTGGTGGACAGTGGAAAATACGTGTTTGTACATTTTTTTGTTCGCCACTTTCTCTGTTCAGAAGTCGGGCGAGGTCGAATAGGATAAAAATAAAGTAAAATTCTAGTTTTGTTTTCTACGTAAAATCATAATTGAGAATCTGACTGTTAGTATTCTCTACAATTAGTAGTTTTGTGAAGTTTGCACAATTCATTTGTTGTTAATATGCAGTCTATACTACAAATTTATTTTACTACCAAATCAAAGCGTTAGTGTTCCTTACATTTGATATTTGCGTGAAATTTTGGAATTTTTGCCGAAAAACTTTGTTTTTTAATTTACCAACATCCCACCTTTTCAATTTTCTTAAAGTTTAAAATCTTTTACAATTCTCTTCATGATTTAATGGTAGGTTTAAACTTTAAGTTTCTCTTGGTTTACAACTCTCGCTTAGCAAGCTCATTTTTCAAAACTTTTTCTTAGTGATCAATCGCGTTTAGTTCGGAATTGGTGGACGGCCCTTATTTTATTACTCGGCTTAAATAATCCAAATGACTGTCTTTTGATTATTTTCTTTATCGCAAATTCAAACACCCAAATTTCAATTTAAAAAATCATAAAAATTAGTTCATAATTTTTATGTAAGATGACTGGCTGGTTGAGAGCTCTTTTTTGTTGTTTTCATTGTTCATTGTGCTCGTAGGAACCAGAAAAGAAATAGTTTTTTGCCATAGGTATTCTCTGGCGAAAGCAAGTTAACAAAGCTTTTTGCGTTAATTATTATTTTGGTCCAAAATAGGTCAACTGACTTAGGGCAAAATTCCGGGGTTACTTAATTACTACTGCGTTAGGTTTTTAGGGCATAGCTGCCAATAGCTCCGTAGGTACGGACGAATTTAGGTCCGAGGAGTTTGAGACCGTAGTTATTGAGGGTCGTGTGGTTGAGTCCGGCGTTTCGCCCTAGCAACCTGACCAGCGCTAAGTGTAGCCAGGTAATTAAGTAAGTTCCGTAGGTACGTTATATGTCGTTTCCAAGTTAATTTAAATGTGGAACGACCTCTATAACTTACAGGACTGTTTAGAATGTAACTTATATTTATTTACTATAGCTAATAACAAATAGTAAACTTTATACTTCCGGCAATCAAGAGCATATCTAACTCAGTTTTACATTCTATGCAGTCTGATTGATTTCAAAAGGTAGACGGTTATAAAATCTAGGGAGTATTTTTTTAAAACAATATTTTTTAAATTTAGAGCTAATTAATTTATGTTAAGAACAATATTGTTTTCCGCGTTCTTGGACTGCTGTCATTATTGTGGTATGTTACTGTATGTATTTGCTGACTGATGCACTGAAATCATGCTAATTAAAAGTAGGGTACTAGCAAAGAAAAATGCTCCGATGGAACAAAAAAGATGAATATACTTGATATTGTGGATTATTAAGGATGTAAAAGGAGGGGACTAGGAAGAATCTACCTAAAGTCGCAAAATCTGCTAAAAATCACACTTTCTCTAAGCAACGCCAAAAATTCGAAGTATATTCTGCGGTCAACACATTAGAATTAATATTTAACCATAACAATGATTGAAAAAGCAGCACGTTAGCTATGCAGCAGCTATGGGAAATGATATCGAGTAACAGTCTTGCTAAGCCAATTGAATGAAATAGCAAATATCGATGCATCCAAAACAATTGCAAGAATTGTTGGTTCAAAACAGTAGGAAACGCGTGAGTTGACTTGAAACAGACTAAAAGTAGGTACACTAGTATGCTCGTAACGATGGTGTGCACTAAAGTTTTCTTTCAATCAGGATACGAAGCTAGTTAGTGTTGCTACTTTGCCAGCAATTTAAAAAAGGAAACATTATAGATTTCGTTTATTATCTGAAACTTTGAAAATTATTTAAAAAAGACTTTTTTAGAGGCCGCAGAATATACTTCGATTTTTTGCGTTGCTTAGAGAAAGTGTGACTTTTAGCAGATTTTGCGACTTTTGGTAGATTCTTCCTAGTCCCCTCCTTGTACATCCTTAATAATCCACAATATCTAGTATATTCATCTTTTTTGTTCCATCGGAGCATTTTTCTTTGCTAGTTATAGAATGGCTAAAGATAATATGTTGTTTGAAGCGTTTTTTTCCACTCTTTCTTTTGAAAATTACCGACATATCCTGCCTCGATGCCAACTATCCATTTTTTGACCATATTTTATTCAATTTAGAATTAGACAGAGTAGTCAAAAAACTTAAAATTACTGTTTTTCGCTTTTAGGTACAATAAAATAAAAATTTTGCGGCCGACCCTCCATATTATTAATTAGCATACTGTACACGTATGCTTGGGGAGCCAATAGTACCTGTTAGCATTATGTGATCTTGAAATCTGCTGGGTTTTATTATCTATCATAAATTATTATTTTCACTCGCGAAGTCGGCAAAAAAACAGAACAAACAAACAAACAAACAATGATGGGACGGTTTTTTAATTGCGCGCGGCAGCATGGATTGTAATGTTACATGGAATCTGTATCACAAATGCGAAGAGAAGGGAATAGACTATGACTGTGAGTAGGCTTTTTCGCCACTGGCAGTCCCACAGTCATTTTGAATTGCTCCAATCAGCATTTTGAGGCAGCCTTGATTGAATGTCGTACGGGTAAAAAAATTGAAGTAAGGCACATTGTGTTTTGTTCTTGGTTTACAAATTTCACAATAAAAAATGCGCGTCTCAGGATATATGTATATTAATATTCTGTATGGATGTTTTCTTATAATTCTTATTGATTTATGAAGCGTTTCTACGTTTAATAAAGTTAGTAAAGAAAACCATCTCTGATGATTTCTAATGGTCCGAAACATTGTTACATCATATTTCAAGATGGTTGCCATGGTCTCCAAAAAATTAATTTGTTCGTTAAGTTATCGAAAATGTATGTATGTTAATGCAACGAGATTGTCTAAATTAGGTACGAAGCTGTGGGGGGATAGTTGGGCATATGTGGGCAGCAAGAATATTCTGGAGGGTCAGGAGGTGGGCAGCATCAAAATTCTGGGGGGGTGAAAAAATTTCTGGAGGGGGTGAAAAAATTTTTAAAGTCAAAAAAATGGTCTTAAAAGTGGTCGTATGGCGAAAAAAACATAATTTTTCGACGTTTCTCATCGAGCACTATCCAATGGCATCAAAAAATTGCTAAAAAAGCAAAAAAATTTTCTGGGGGGGATATTTCAACTTCTGGGGGGATGCATACCCCCCAAACCCCCCCCACGCCCATATTTGGTCAGGATGGGTAAAATTGCTCAAAAATGTTACTAAAAATATAAGTTTGGGGGTCTACGCGGTAATCTGGAGGGGTGGTGGGGACTAGTTCTCCCAAAACTTTTGAATTACGAGTACTTTTTACAAGGGTCCCCCAAAGGATAAAGTTGAAAATTCCTATGGTGTATTTGAAAGACAGTGGCAGAATAGATTTATTAATCCCAAAAGTTTCGGACGCTTCGCGCCAAACTTGTTGTTTTTGTATAACGTTCATCTTTTTAAAAGCCCAAGTTTGAGTAGAACATGATAAATAATGTCAAAATGTTCTGGACTCTGTGCAGAATCATTTATTTTCCGCATTGTTTTCTTTGCAATGTATCATTTGATTACAAAACTGTAAAAACAGGAAGCTTGGACATGATGTTTAGAAATCGTTTGTGAAGCAATTTCGTACAATATATTTTATAAATATAATTCAAATCGACTTAAATTTATAAAAATTTTAAAAATTTTAAAATTTTTTCTTCTCTAATGTGTAGAGTTCGCTGAGAACGCTCAAAAGCACCATCAATTTTTGCCTCCGTTGCTGAGATATCTGACTTCAAAATTTGAGTCCCCAAAATTTAGAAGGCCAGCTACATATGTACGTACGTTCCTGGTGTAAAATATGTGTCAATAAAGATAAATTGAATTCGTACGGTATCCACAAGAGTCACAGATAACACTTCAGTCCGCTCTTTACCAGGGGCATCCGTATTTGGGATAGACCACAAAATCACGAATAAATAATTAACACGAAAGTCAAACTTTAATTGATCATATTTTCTAACTTGTTCGAACATGTTATTTTTACAAAAGGAAAAGTCATATATGGCATGCAGCAGCCGAATTCTGGAGGGTCTGGACTGGATGGTGTGAAACTGGCAAAAATATTAAAAAAACATGCCGAAAATTCAATTTTAGAGAATCTGACGGATTATCGGGGTCTAATACCCTCATCCGCCCTCACGCTGATGTGTGGCCACAATATGTTTCGAAAATTTTGAATAGGAAAATACTCTACATATTGCGCAAAACGTCAACAAACCGAACCCACAAAATTCTTCTTTGAAGTAACCGCTTTTTTGTTAGCCCCGCCCACTATATTACACAGCATTGTGCGTCCTCACTTAAACGAGTGAGTTACCTATGCGCACAAAGCGCTGTTTGCATCTATGTATGTACATCTACGTGCACGCACCGTGCACAATGCATGTAGTGTGTGGCGCAAATAGCACCCACAATACCTAAATCGATAATATTTTATTTATAACAGCTCTGGCCTTTCGGTCTTTTATGGTTAATACAAAATGTTCGTCAATAAGACAGCAAAGTTATGCTTATTCATTTTGGTTAGCCAAACCAGATTAGACCTCTTAAACAGCTATAAACAAAGATTAGGAATCATATTTTTGTTAAGCGCTTCAGTGAAAAAGAGAACAATATAAATCATAACAAAAAGAGGAAAAAATCAAGTCTGCAAGTAATTATTTTTGTGTCATCTATGTACTTTAAATGATCGCGGCTAAAATCTACATTAACCTTTCTTTGGTGAGATGCAATCAACTTAATATTTTATTTGTGATGTACAAAAATTTCATTATAAGCCTGGTGTTTGCTCAAAACGTCAATTTTGCTGGAAGTCATTTTTGTGAAAGATTCACGCCAATCTTATGGTCATAAAAATTATTAATTAAATGACCCTCACGTAAAATCGAACAAAATTGTAATCGATGTAAAAAAACAGTAAATAAAAACAGATTCATGATAGATTTTTTCCACATAGCACCCATCTGAATTCACAGTTAAATATTTGACTTTTTCAAATAAAAAAAGGATCTGCAGTAAATTTGATGTTTTGACTTAGCTGAGCGAGCATAGCTAATAGGGGTTTGCATCAAGCCCGTATCCAGGATCCAGCCAAGGGGAGTTGAGCGGACCCAACATTAAGTGGTCTATATCGGGAAATTTGTCGGTAAAACTCGCAAAAACCTCATTTTTCGACTTTTATCGGCATGCTCTATCCATTGAGATAATAAAATTCGAAGTTTTTCGAAAAAAATTTTTTCCCACTTAAAGGGCTATAAAAAGCGTCATTTTTTGGTTGCGCTTGGGTCAAAATCATGGAAGATACTTCACATTCGGCAAATTTTAAGAGTTTGCGACAAAGACATGCAATTTTTCTATCATTCCGTGCATTATCTTACCTTTCAAAATTTTTTTCGGCCAAGGGGGCGGCCTCCCCCGCCCCTACCTAAATACGGCTCTTCTTTGCATTTTACTATCACATGCAAAAACCGCAAGGATGTTACTTTAATGGTTCAAATGATATCACAAATCTGTGTATAATCGATTTTTTGTGTCTCTGTGATCACTCGCTTTTCTATTTTTTATTAAATTCGTCACTGCTTCCTGTCATATGAAGGCGAAGCTACGCGCGGATCAGAGGTAGGAAAAATTCACGTCCTGAGCTTATTAACATAATTTTATACATACGTTGCCTCGGACCGATAGAGTAGAACATTGAATCATATTTTCTGCTTTGCGCATTGACTGCCTTTTCCTGCATATGACGGGCCATATAAACTTGGCGCCGTTTTTTATGTGCAATGACGGATAGACTGAATCATATTTTCTGCTTTGCGCATTGACTGCCTTTCGAAAATAGAGAAGGAGCCATGCTTACAAAAGTAGTAACCTACGTAAAAATGAAATGTATTAGTACACGCGCGCCGATTTATTTCTCGAATTGACAATAACAAAGACTTGCTGAACGAGCATATGTACACTAAAGAAAAGTTTATTGAATTGTATGCAATATGCACTTGTGTAGAAATTCGTTACGCTAGAAATAGCCAATAATAAACAAAGAATCTAATAATTAATTAATTAATTAATTAAAGCAGTAATTGGAAACATTTAGGCATCTCGACAAATAATGGCACTTTTGTTGTCAAGTTATGCATCAAGTAGAAACTCATAACAAAAAAAGAAGGACCAAGAAAATAATAATAATCAATGTTTCTTCAATTTATATTCTTTCAGAAGTAGGAATATCCTCCTAGAAATCAAAATACCCCCCAGAATTCAATTTTTGAATTTTTTTGCTTTTTAGCGATTTTTTGATGCCATTGGATAGTGCTCGATGAGAAACGTCGAAAAATAGTGTTTTTTTCACCATACAACAACTTTTTAGACCATTTTTTGACCTTTGAAAATTTTTTCACCCCCCCAGAAATTTTTGGCCCCCCCCGGAATTTTGGTGCTGCCCACCTGTTGATCTAACCCTTTTAATTTCCCCACGCATTTCTGTCCCCTTGAAGTAAAATATCACAGTCTGATGCTTGTGAGCATGTGTCACGAGTTGATTATTATAGTGGCGTAGGCAGCGCCTAAATTTTGGAATGATTTCAAAAGTTTTGTATGACAAAAAAGTGCCAAAAAATTGAGCATGAGGTCCATCTAACCCCGTCCATGCTCATGTGTGATTGTTTATATGTGCGAACGGTGCTAGCGCACATAAAGCTTCAATTAACAAGAATTATGCAATTAAATGAAATCATGTAATTCACTTAATTAATTTTATGATTATTTATTCTTCTCCATGTAGGCAAAATATTTTCAACTTAGATAGTCTCAGATAGGACAAAATTGCAATATTGCAGGGCTGTGCGGTTCAACGAAGGCAGCATAGCCATAAATAATACATATAGTCTGCGGTATAGGCGGAGATTTATGCACACGCGCAATAAGGCGGAGCTCGCGTGCACCTGATTGGCTAGAATAAGAACTTTACATTCAAAGCTAGAAGTACCGAAACATTTTTCCGCCAATCATATTGAGAGGTAGACCATTTAAAGCACAATTTCTTGCTCTAACAGGATCTGAAATTACCTAGTTGAAATCTTTGTTCGAATCAGAAATTACAAGCGAAAAACCCGGCCCGCCCACTTTTTGCGCCTATGTCTTACATGGCGAAAATTTCCGAATTTGAAATTTTGAAATCGAAAAGTACCGAAACGAAAGTCGGATCTCCCAATAAATTAATATCATTCCGGATAGAAGAATGGCTGTACTTTCAGAATCTGCAATTACCTAAAGTGCAAACAGCTGAAATTTTTGAGATAATTGCGTTGAAAGACGATTTTAGCACGTTTTTGGCGGTTTTTCTAGTCACTTAAAATCGCTCTAGTTGACGTTTTGCGCAATATGAATAATTGTTGCACAAAAGCGATTTTTGTTGATAAATTGAAAGAAACGAGTCTTTTTTCGTTATTGAGGATGTTGTTGGAAAAGATAATCCTGTGATTGAACACACAACATCCATCTTAGATATGGATGCCGTGAACGAGGCATAGGCGATGCCGGCCAGCTATTGCGTAAACACAGCCGATACCGACTTTTCACGTGCTCTAAAAGAAACTAAGATGCGCACAGTTAAATTTCTGTAACTCTGTTGCTGACTTCCGCAGGCATTTTGCGATTGATTTTAAGGCCCTGCTTCCAAAAGACCCGCCAGAATCCAGAGGGTACCCGCAATAAGGTTTCAAAAAATTGTTTTCGCGTTTTTTGACGCCAATGAATAGAGCTCAATGAAAAACGTCAAAAAAATGGATTTTTTGCTCCACATCGTGCTTTTCTCGCCTACTTTAAAAGTTTCGAACTTCCAGAATTGGGTGCTATAGACGCATGACCGATCTGTGGGAAGGGGGTCAGCCGGCCTGGGTAAGGTATCAAAAATTAAACGGTTTTGGGCCAAAAATTAAAAGCAGTATAAAGCTAAAATATTATTCGTCATTTCACAGTCTCAGGTCAATTTGAAGCACTTATGATGACAATTTTCAATTTCCATTCCTTTTTGGCCCTCATTTTACCTCATTTTTTCCAGGAAAATTATCACTTTTCCATTCTAGAGGGTACACCCCAAATCCCCTCCTCCCATACGCATATCTGGACGCTACCCATGTATGAACCAACTTATTCTCAGAAGAATAAAAATGATCTTTTAAGAGTCAATGTCTGTAAGAATCACCTTGCTGTAATAGTGACTTACATAAGCAAAAAAATTATTTTTCTTTGTTTTAACATATATTACACAACTTTTTACGCTGATTCCGAATCTGAAAACCGTTTTACACAAAAAGGGCTTTTTGGTGACTTATAGGGTGTAAAGTATGAAAAATCGGAATATGTGCCGAATTTCAAATGTTGATTAATATTTTCCGGAATAATAAACATTTTTCAATTCAGTTTTTAAATTACAGAAGATTAAATGGGCGTTACAAAAAGTATAAAAAGTTTGTTTACCGGATCATCCCACGGGATACAGCAGTCAATAAAAGTCAAAAATATGAATTTTTGCTTTTGCAACATTTTTACTTTTTTAGCCATAAGTCCAGAGTGGTCATACAAAATCTATGTATCCGTTTCTGTGTAAAAAATGAAGGATATGTGATGGATAGTTATTGACCACTTTTGACAAACGTGAAATTAACTCATGTGTTCAAATTTCAAAAATTATACATTTGTGCTATAAATAATTTAACGTTTCGATCTATAACTCCAGAACTGTAGAACATTGTGTGACTGCATCATACCACAGCTTGTACCATCTATGTGCCTAAGTGCTTGCAAAAGATCATGCGTATACCTTGACTGGTTGTTGACCATTTCTGACAAACGGTAATTGAACTCAATTGGTCAAAGTCGAAAAAATCATACATGTGTGTACAAAATAACTTTCCTTTTGGAGCTGTAATTCGGAAAATAAAATTCATCTTGTGGCCACATTACACCACAATTTGCACTATCTATTTGCCTAATCATATGCGAAAATCCATCTATATTTGTTTGACATTTATTGACCATTTGTGGACAACGTAAACTTAGCTCCATTGGTCAAAATCAAAATGTCACACATTGGTGCTTCAAAAAATTTTTCTTTCGGCTCTGTAACTCAAGAATTAGACACGTTTTTTAACCGCATTACACCACAGTCTCTACCATATATGTCCCTAATTGTAAACAAAAAAATCATCTGCATGTTTTACGTACTTATCTATCAGCCATATTTCACAAGTGTGAACTTAACCTAATTGGTCAAAGTGAAAAAATGCATGCTTTTGTTTCAAATAATTTTATTTACTATTTCCAACGATAAGTAAAATCTATCTGGTGACCATACCACCACACCTGGGCGTGGGGGTTTGGGGGTATGCAACCCCCCAGAAATCAAAATACCCCCCCCAGAATTCAATTTTTGAAAATTGTTTTCGTTTTTTTCGCAATTTTTTGATGCCAATGGATAGTGCTTGATGAGAAACGTCGATAAATGGTGTTTTTATCGCCATACCACCATTTTTAAAGCCATTTTTCGACCTTCAAAGAAATCTTGCACTCCCCTCAGAATTTTCTTGCTGCCCACGTATGCATACCACGCCACGGTTCGCACTATCTATTTGCCTAATTGCATGCAAAAAATTCATACATATATGTTGGATTATATTTATTTATTATTTTTACCTGTAGAAAATCCTAACATAGAGCAATATGTTTTATATCGTTAAAATTCAATTGTCAAAACATTCTGAATGAATCAATGAGACTTCAACGTCATCTGCCTCATCATCTAGATTTGGGTCTGGTTGGAAAAAATCTTTTAAGCAGTCATCTTCATCAGTTTTCAGTTGGGACAATTGCTTCTCTTTTTCGTGCTTTCCGCGACCAAAATCCTGCGATTTGCTCGCCATGATAAAAACTCAGATTGCTTGAATTGGGGCAATCTTCGCATTTCAGTTGCAGTCTCCCTTGGATCGCACTTTCTTTGAGCTCTTAATCCCATCATCAAATTTTTTAAGCAAATATTGGCGCTGGTTTTCTTGAATGATCTACAAGATTTTTTTGCCTTGAAGTCCAGCCAGTTGGTAATCTTTGGATTGAATCATCTTATGCATTGAATTCCCAGAATTGCTGCAAAAGTTCATTTAGACTTGGAAGCCGAGGCATTAGCTGCCAATTTTCTATTTGTTTCTTGTACGTTGTAATAGCTGCATCACGCAATGTCAGTCGTTCAGGCTGAAACTGGTGATTTGCTAACTCCATGTGATTTTCAAGGGATCGATGTCTTTGAAATGATTTCACGCAACCAGGAATAGTACAAGTAAACAGTTGCAAAGATCTTGCTGAGCTGTCTTCTTCTGGTAAAACTGGCACAAATGTTGCTGTTGACTGATCCCTTGTCATGGGCTCTTCTAGGATGAAGAAACAAGAAACAAATAGAAAATCGGCAGCTAATGCCTCGGCTTCCAAGTCTAAATGAAGTTTTGCAGCAATTCTGGGAGATGTATGCAGATGATGATTCAACCCAAAGATTACCAACTGGCTGGGCTTTAAGGCAAAAAAGATCTTGTAAAGCATTCACAGAAAACCAGCGCCAATATTTGCTTAAAAAATTTGATGATGGGATTAAGGCTCGAAGAAAGTGCGATCCAAGGGAGACTGCAACTGAAATGCGAAGATTGCCCCAATTCAAGCAATCTGAGTTTTTATCATGGCAGCAAATCGCAGGATTTTGGTCGCGGGAAGCACGAAAAAGAGAAGCAATTGTCCCAACTGAAACTGATGAAGATGACTGCTTAGAAGATTTTTTCCAACCAGACCCAAATCTAGATGATGAGGCAGATGACGTTGAAGACACATTGATTCATTCAGAATGTTTTGACAATTGAATTTTGACGATATAAAACATATTGCTTTATGTTAGGATTTTCTACAGGTAAAAATAATAAATAAATATAATCCAACATATATGTATGAATTTTTTGCATGCAATTAGGCAAATAGATAGTGCGAACCGTGGCGTAGTATGGTCACCAGATAGATTTTACTTCTCGTTAGAAATAGAAAATAAAATTATTTGAAACAAAAGCATGCATTTTTTTCACTTTGACCAATTAGGTTAAGTTCACACTTGTGAAATATGGCTGATAGATAAGTACGTAGAACATGCAGATGATTTTTTTGTGTACAATTAGGGACATATAT
The DNA here is from genome assembly GCA_036768485.1 of Mermis nigrescens. NCBI lineage: Eukaryota > Metazoa > Nematoda > Enoplea > Mermithida > Mermithidae > Mermis > Mermis nigrescens. The sequence continues at coordinate 3,582,471 of JAVLUZ010000191.1, forward strand.
GGTAGAGACTGTGGTGTAATGCGGTTAAAAAATGTGTCCTAATTCTTGAGTTACAGAGCCGAAAGAAAAATTTTTGAAGCACCAATGTGTGACATTTTGATTTTGACCAATGGAGCTAAGTTTACGTTGTCCACAAATGGTCAATAAATGTCAAACATATATAGATGGATTTTTGCATATAATTAGGCAAATAGATAGTGCAAATTGTGGTGTAATGTGGCCACAAGATGAATTTTATTTTCCGAATTACAGCTCCAAAAGGAAAGTTATTTGTACCACACATGTATGATTTTTTCGACTTTGACCAATTGAGTTCAATTACCGTTTGTCAGAAATGGTCAACAACCAGTTAAGGTATACGCATGATCTTTTGCAAGCACTTAGGCACATAGATGGTACAAGCTGTGGTATGATGCAGTCGCACAATGTTTTACAGTTCTGGAGTTATAGATCGAAACGTTAAATTATTTATAGCACAAATGTATCATTTTTGAAATTTGAACACATGAGTTAATTTCACGTTTGTCAAAAGTGGTCAATAACTATCCATCACATATCCTTCATTTTTTACACAGAAACGGATACATAGGTGGCACATATTGTGGTGAAATAAGGTTCGATTCTGTATGACCACTCTGGACTTATGGCTAAAAAAGTAAAAATGTTGCAAAAGCAAAAATTCATATTTTTGACTTTTATTGACTGCTGTATCCCGTGGGATGATCCGGTAAACAAACTTTTTATACTTTTTGTAACGCCCATTTAATCTTCTGTAATTTAAAAAAACTGCATTGAAAAATGTTAATTATTCCGGAAAATATTAATCAACATATGAAATTCGGCACATATTCCGATTTTTCACACTTTACACCCCTATAAGTCAGCAAAAAATCATTTTTGTGTAAAACGGTTTTCAGATTCGGAATCAGCGTAAAAATTTGTGTAATATATGTTAAAATTAAGAAAAATTAATTTTTTACTTATGTAAGGTTAAGGTGGTCCTTACAGAAACTGACTCTTAATCCGCTGTTATCCTTGATTACGTTTTTGAGCTCGTTTTATCGTTGGACATCGTTTTAGCCTCTGACACTAAATTCTCCTAAACATAGATTTTTGACGCACTGAAGTTTATACAGCATTTTTGTAACAAAATCTGGTTTCTAAATTTAGTAGAAATTGTTTGAATCATAAAAAGTTTCAATCTATGATATGCTATTTATTATTGTCCGGCGGCCCTTTAGTTTTATAAATGAATCGGATTAAATTTTTTTAATCTTCAGATTTCTGCTTTTCAGTGCACCGTATCGCATTGGCGGTAAATTGCCTTTTCTCGTTTTACCGTCTGGCATAGGTACTGATGAACACGTTGGAAAATTTAATTAATTTTCCAAACTCTATTGGAAGGAATACGAGGACGTGACATCAAGATGCTAGGATCAAAAAATGCGCTGAGTACCCGCCATTATAATTAAAGACCATAGATGCAAAGTTTAGTTGGTCTGAGGGGCTGAGTCAAACAGCTTTTTCAGCCAAAATGACCTCAAAAGCTGACTTAAATGCTAAAAAGCGTAAAAATGCGTTAATATGCAGTTTCTAATCTATTTCGACTATGCAGAAAATTTTGATTTACATCCTTTTCTTGCCTTCATTCTGTCTTTTTTATTCAAGAAATTCCTCGTTTTTCAAATATTGGGCCTTCATCAACCCCTGTTTTCTTTCGTAAAATGATACGATTCATACTTGCTGAATCGCCTATTATAGGATTCTGTTCTGACGGTCCTTCGTGATCCAAACACTCAAAAACTCACATCAATGGGTAATATCATCGACCAGAGTTGCCGTCGAAGTTAAGAAATGCGTTTAGCTTTGATAACTTATTTAATAAGGGCCAAAATCAAAGCCAATCAACCAATAAATTTCCATTTTTTCTTCTGAAAAGCGTGCGCAGCGAAGGAAATGTAGGTGCTTATTTGACGGTGCATAGAAATAATTTTAATCCAACGTAAGTCTTCATTGAATGGTACCTACAGGTATAAGCTAAAACTTAGCTATGGAAGCAAAGTAGGCGGAGCCTACATTCCATGTACACTTAACTGAATAGCTTAAGCTCACTTTCGCTCGCTTAAGTGCAACTACGGCCTATTTCCCTAGGAATTTCCGAGTTTAGTGCATCAAACCTTTTTATTCGGTTTTTTGTTCTTAATCCTTAAATTTCCCACCCCCTCCTACTAAGAATTCTCAAACGTTTTCGGGTCTCCTCGCAAAAGCCAATGCGTCTCTGCTTTCGATCAAGGGCGTAGACCGAAACGATTTGGACAAATTTAATCTCCTTATTTTAAAATCCCACTCTCCCAACACTTTTAAATCATACCTACAAAAATTCACTAAATGGCAAATCTGGTGCACGCGACGCGGAATTTCACCTCTACCGGCCGATAATAAGCAGCTCGCCTTTCTCTTTCTTCTGGCAAAGCTTGTAGACAAAAAATTGTCGTCATCAAGCATTTCACAAACATTTTACGCCGTAGCACGGTTTCATAAAGTGTGCGGGAAAACTTACCTCCAAAAAGACTCTCTGTGTACGGTAGTAATTGAAGCATCCCGACGTGACTGTTCGACAGTTCCGAAGAGGAAACATCCCATTTCATTAGAACACATTACGGAAAATCGTGGACATTCATAGCCACAATAACGACCTTGGCTCGAACTTTAGCCCTGCTTTTAATAACCTTTGCCGGTTGCATTATAATTTCAGAAACGCTCAACTTAAGATAATGTGACGTGAAATTCGGAGACTTCTCACTTGGACATTTGCCTTCCGGCATCAAAGACAGACGTTTACAGGCGAGGTTGTTTCATAAAAGTAGCAGCCACGTGAACCGCGGAACCGCGACTTGCCCATTTAAAGGCTTTGAAGATTATTTTTGGTTAGCTAATATACGACTAAAGTCTAACGAATTTATTTTTCGGTCTTTATCATCAAAGGGAAAACGTTTAAAAGACCAACCCTCGTCATATACAAGGGCTATAGAAACCATTTTATCCGTTTTCAAATCCGTCGGTTTAGACTCTCAGTTTTTCGGAATTCACAGCTTACGGTCTGGCGCAGCTACACTCGCGGTCTCCAAAGCCGTTGAGCATGAGGACATCAAACGTTTTGGCCGGTGGAAATCAGATCTAGCGAAAGAAATGTACATAGATAAAAGTGCAAAGCAGCTATTAAATATTTCTGAATCTCTCGGTTTATAATAAACGTGGTAACATTCTGATCACTGAACAACAAATTGTTACTTTTTTTCTAACTCGATAGTTTTAGGGTGATTCTAAGGCAGTTTTTTGCGCTGATTTCAAATCTGCCTTTAGATTTGTTCTAGCAGGTCAGGATTTTGAGATACAATGAAAAATTGTTTAATCAAATTTCCGTCAAACATTGTATAACAAGTATAAGTAATACAACCAAGAATGCTCATTTAAACTTTCTCGACTTTGATTTTCGTTTGTACTCAGCATCTGGAGCATCTCTAATTAGTCCCCAGCAATAGTCAGCCAACATATTTGGATTCCATTTGCCTTGGTAACGTTTTCCTATAACCGAAATGTCTTGGTGAAAGCGCTCACCGTGTTCATCACTTACTGCTCCAAGTTTAGGTGGGAAGAAGCCCAGGTGCGAGTTCAAGAAATGCATTTTAAGGACATATTTCAGATGAATCAGGTGGATCATACAGACGATCTACAGCCGATCCATTCTCCTCATCTGTATCACTGTCACTTGTGCTCAAATTTTCCGGTACTTTTGGAATTGGTATTTCTTCAATTCACTATGCTCTACAGGTCTCATTGCTGATGGCAAATTGGGATAAATGATACAATTCTTGTTTTTCGTGGAAAAACCAGAAATGTTAGTCATGCAAAAGTAATAGTCGGTAGAATGATCTTTTTGTTCACGCCATATCATAGGGACCCCAAAAGGCATAGATGACAATTTGCCATTCAACCACTGACGCAAATTCAGGCAGCAACTGGCACAAAAAATATGTGGTGCCCATGATTTATCTTGATCACCAATTTTGCAACCAAAGTATAGATGATAGGCTTTTCTAATCACCGGGGTAATTAAGTTTTGTTGTCAAACCTCAGTAAAGTTTCCACAAATATAGCAGAAAGAATCTGGAGAATTTTCGCACTGACGAGACATCACAGTATCCAGAAAACAGAAATAGTAACTAGTTATGGTACTGATAAACTAATTACTGCTGCCTGAAACATGAGAATCATATAGATAACATTTTTGTCATAAAAACACTGTACATTGTATATCACAGCGTACAGAAAATAGCGAAAATTTAAATGCAAGATAACTCAAGAACTTGACGTGCTAGAAAAAAACTAAAAACGGATTCAGAATCAGCGTGAAAAACTGGTTTAGGATCACATAAAGTTGTTCGGGTTTAGAAAAATGTTGTGAATCAGTGATTCTATTGATTCTAAATTTCTGTTCTTTCAAGTCTCGTGTGCTAATGCGTTAGTATTCTGTCTGTTTACAAACATTGTTCTGTCAGATCTCTCGGCTTTGCCTCGCCACTTCGCGAGTTTTGTGCGTTTATCCGTTATTGCGTTTCTTTTTCTTGATCTTGTGGAAGTTAAACGTTATATGCGATGTTTTCTTATTGAATTTTCCTTGCGATTATTTTCTTCCTTGTACTCTTTTAGACATGACACTAGCGTAGATGAACAATTTTTGTCTTAACGATTATTACTTCGTTTGTGACGACAAAATGTATTTTTTAAACTAAATGGATACGCGGCCGTACTTGCAATTAAAGCGAACACACACATACACACGTTTACCTTCATAAGCCTTTTCTTATTTTTCTGAGAAGGAAATAAGTATTTTATGTTCGGTTTGCAAAGCAATTAGAACATAAAACGTTCTAATTAAAACGAACAGGTGGAAAAATTTTTCCCTTTTACAGGTCTAACTGCCAATAGGCGGATTCATAATGACTGAAATAAAAATTACAAGCATACATACGTACTGGTGCAACAAGCGAATTCCTGGGGTTGGGTTGGAGGGGATATGGGAACAGCGACAAAATTTTGGTGGGTAGCGAAATAAGTAGCGGCATAGTTCTTGGGGGTCTGATGGGGCAGAAGTCCACAAAATCATAAGAAACATACCTATGCCAAAAATTGAATTTTGGGGTCCATCGATTTATCGGAGTCTACCATGTTTTTGAGGATCTAAACCCCCTATCCCATGCACTTGTGGTGAAGGGGTTGACAGGGCAAGACCCAAAAAATTTAATTTGACGGCGGCGCTTACTAAACCCTTGACCACTCACGCCCATGTATGGTAACAAGGATTCGTGTTCATTTCTGACCAACTTCGTTGAACACTTTCAGTCCAAGGAAGCTGTGGAGTTGAATACTTTCAATCGACAAGTTAGCCGCTAAATCGGATTTGGAACAATCGCCGCCTCGTTTGATTAATTTAAGCAAGTCTTAAGTTGAACTTGATTATCAAGTTGAGCTTGATACACGGACGTATTGTATTTTATTAATCACTGAGTTAAAAACGCATTGGACAATCGATCATTTCTATACGCTTATTACCCGATCGCATACGATATTTTTGTTAATGCTTGTTTCGTGAGGTACATAGGTATTTTTAGTGTTACTAGGCCTATTTTTACAGCTGGCAAACGCAATGTTTTTCTTGACGCTCTTTTCGCCATTAGTTACATCGTGTACCTAATATTCGATGAACTAATTCTGTTTAAGCTCAGAAATGAGCATTATGAGAGTTACCTACCTGATACCTGCCAAAAAAGAACACAAAAGTGGTCAAAAGTAGACACTAATAAAATATTTGTGCATAACTGGCCCGTATTCAGAGACGGGGGCCTCTTTTTGAAATGAAAAGATCTCGAAGTGCGTAAGCGACTTAAAACGAGCTTTGGCGTATTTTTGAGCTAGAATAATTGTTTATGTATAGTTTTGGTCGTCTCTAAAAGCAGCTGAAATTTGAGTTCTCGGGTAACATTTCAAACCTTTTCGTTGTGCGTCAAATTCATTTCGTGTGTTGTTTTGAGTACAAAAGACAGTTTAAAATCGCTTTTGGGATGAATAATGAGAAATAATTTGCGTTTTGAACGATAGATTTTTGTACATATGTGAATGTAAGATATGGGGAAAATTTTGAATTCTCGTCAAAATTTTCCCTCGCCATTGTGAAATTGCTCCATAAACGCTTAACTCAAAATGTCTTTATTTTTCCCATCTCATTCTTTCTCGAAATATCTGACTTCTAAATGTTCGCCCCCTACCAGAAGTAAAATGCTGAATACGACGGGTATGTTTATAATAATCATGAATTAACAATAGTAAATATAGCTGTGAAACTTAAAAGAAGGACAATTCCTCGAGATCTCGTGAAAAACAAATATTAATATTTTGCCATTAGGGAAAAAGAGAAATTCAGAAACGGAAACGTAAGTGATTGTTTCCGTCGGGAGTTTATCCGCCCTGGATATAATCCAAAGTGTCGGAACCGGGCTTTCCCAAGAAGGGCCCATCAGTATGAAATCCTAACCCCATTTCCGGCTAAATTTCTTCCACTAAAGGGCGTGGTTTCAGGACTCGTAAACGGGGTACTCTAATGATTTACATGTGATACTACCCCGGTTCCGTCGGGGGTTTCTTTGTCCTGCGGGTGGTTCAAAGTGCCGAAAACGGAGTTCAGTAGGGCCAATCAGGGTGAACACTCCGATCCCGTTCTCGACAAAGTTCCTCCTACTCAAGGGTGGTTTCAGGACTCGGAAACGAGGTATCCTAATATTTACATGCGATGCTGACCGTGTGGTTCTTTAAGGGGTTTTTCCGCCATGAGGTTCCGACACTTTGGACCAAACCAGGTCGGAGAAACCCCAACGGAACCGGAGTGAGCATCACACGCAAATATTGAGGGAACTTGTTTCCGAGTCCCGAAACCACCCCTAAGTGAGAGAAATTTAGCCGGACGGTGTTCGGAAGTTCACCATGATGGGCCCTACTTGAGGAACCCGGTTCTTGCACTTTGGACCACCCGAGGGCGGAGAAACCCCGATGGATCCGAGGGTTAGCATCACTGATAATTATTGGGGTACCTCCTTTCCGAATCCCGAAACCAACTTTAAGTGGGAGGAATTTTGCCTGAAACGGTGGTGGATGTTGTAAGTGCGGTGCACATACACACTCATCGAACTCATGCGCGATTTCCCGACAGCTCGTTTCGCTGTTTGGATGTGCTTTCCCGTCAGCTCGTTTGGCTGTTCAGATGTGCTTTCCCAGCAGCTCGTTTCGCTGTTATGGATGTGCTTTCCTGTCAGCTCGTTTTGCTGCTCGGACGTGCTATTTGTAGCTTTTGCGTTTTGACCCGTCGAGATGACGTTTCATCTCCGGCTTAAATTGCGCAAATTCTTGAGTAATTCAGCACTGGTTCGGCTCGCTCAAGCGATCGGACACTGCACAGTGGCGGGTCTTCGGACCTGCCCAGTTTTTAGGCTTCTCAATTACAATATGTTCACCCTGATGGATCCTACTTGGGAACCCTAGTTCCAGCACTTTGGACCACCTGAGGGTGGGGAAACCCCTATGGAACCAGGGTCAGCATCACATGTTAATATTAGGGTACCCCGTTTCCGAATCCTGAAACCATCCTTAAGTGGGAAAAATTTAGACGGACGGGGTTGGGGTGTCCACCCTGATGGGCCCTACTCGGGGAACCTCGTTCAGGCACTTTGAACCATCCTTATAGGGCGAAAGAACCCCCGACGGAACCAGGGTAGCATCACTTGCAAATATTTTATCATAGGTACCCCATTTCCGAGTCCCGAAAGCACCCTCAAGTAGGAGGAATTTTGCAAGAAATGGGGTTAAGGATGTTCATCCTGATGGGCCATACGGTGGGAAGCACGGTTCCGAAACATTGGACAGCTTCAGGGTGGAGAAACCCCGACGGAAACAATAACGTTTCCGTTTCCTGATTTTACCCATCGTTTCTGTTTCCGTTTCCGGATTTTATCAACCCCCCATCGTATGTAGGTAGTGCGTTAGTGCGTACCTATAATATACTTGGGTATGCCTAAAAGTGTCTCCTCCTACAGCTATAACGGGACAGATGCATGTAAGAGGTGCGATTTTTAAAAGATGGATAATGAAAAAATTCGCTGCCGGTATTTTTTGTTTTCACGCTTAATATTCAGATTTTAATGAGTGTGCAAAGTTTTTGCGTAGTGTTGTAAACATATAGGAACTTGACGTTTTTTAGCCAACGTGTACATAACTCAGTGTGAATGCGTCATGCAACTTAATGGTGTTATAGAATTGTAGAGGATGAAATTCTCCAGATGGCAAATTTTTTGTATTTTAAATTTTGCATCAGTTGTCTAGAGGAGTGTAAAGAGTGTCCAAATCTGCCGGTGTAAAGACAGATTTTTGTATTATTTTAGTCTTCTTTATGTCTGCGAACAACTCCAGTTACGAGTCCCAAAACATTTTTCAACTAGACATGTACTAGAAGGACCTAAGTGATACTGTCTGCTTACCGGCAAACTTTTTCAAACTCAGTGCGGAGTTAGATCTAGGGGTTTAAGCTTAACACTTTAGTGGACGGTGGAAAAAAAGGCTTTGTAAGTCGGGAAAAATTAAATAGAATAAATATAAAGTGCGTTTTAAGGGCAACCGCAACACGTCGCAGTGAAAAGTGTTTAAAAACTCAATATTGTATTATTTATGGAGGTGTGAAATTCGAAATCAGGGGTATAACACTGGATGAAAAACACGTTTCCTACTCTTTTTGATTGATCAATATCTCAAATAAAATGCGGAACAGAAGTTTTTCACACACAAACGTAACATGATTCAAAGGCTACAAGCTGACACAAACCGAATTTCTTTACACCCGATGAGGAGTTAAATTCAGATTTTTAAAGTTTATAATGTAGGGGATGGTGGGAAAATGCGTTCTTGTCCCTTTTTTGTTCGTTACTTTCTCCGTTTAGAAGTCAGGGGTACACGTCACAGCAAATCGTGTTCATTTACATCAATATTTAGCTTTTTCGGAGGAGTAAAGTCAAAAAATCCGGGGTGTTATACGTGTTTCTGTCTTGTTTTTTTCTGCCAGCTTCTCCGGTTATGAGTTTAGACATGATCTCAAGTCTAAAAATGTATCAGGGATCAAACGTCGTACGTCAGATGGGCGCGTTTGTTTAAACTAAACAGTGGTGTAAATTGGTTTACATCTAATCTTTATTTGTCTTCAGATTATTATAGAGAGTCAATTTCTTCTTAAAGATTGACCGTAATATCAAAGGAATATCATTTACGAATCCGACTAAAATGTTCTTTACACTTGGTAGTTGTGTAAAGTTTACCCTGAAAATCAAATTAGGTTATAGAGCGTTGTGGAGCCTTAATTTTTTCAAAATGCTCTTTGTAACGTCAGAATTACGAATCGGTCTGTTAATTTTCTCTACATCGAGTAGTCGTGTAAAGTTTGCACTATCATTTATTGTTGATGTATAAAGTTTGCACTACAAATTTGTTTTACTTCCAGTGCATTGCGAAACGTTAATTTTTTCAAAATATGTTCTATAAGGTGACGATTACGAATCTGACTGTATGTTTTGTTTTCTTTACACCCAGAGTAGTAGTGTAAAGTTTATACTTTAAATTAATTTTAGTTGCAGAGCGTTGCAAACGCTTAATTTTTCTTTAAATGTTTCATGAAACGTCACAATTACGGAATCTGAGTGTATGTGTTCTTTACACCCAGTATTTGCGTAAAGTTTACGCTGAAAACAGTTGATCTGTTTAAATAAGATATGGTTGTCTTGATAATAAAGGTAATGAATGTCCAGGACACTATTGTTTTCGGCGTTCTTGGACTGCTGTCATTATTGTAGCATGTTATCGTATGTGTTTATTGACTGATTTACTCAAATCATGCCAATTAAAAATAGGGCACTAGTAAAGAAAAATGCTCCAATGGAACAAAAAGGACGAATATAGTTGCAATTACGCATCATTAAGGACATAAAAAGAGGGGACTAGGGAAAAGTTACCTTGCACACAACAAATCATAAGAATCAACTAAAAATCAGACATTCTCTAAGCAAAAAAATCGAAGTATATTTTGCGGCCTCTGAAAAGGAAGGTGTCTTATCAAAAGATTTCTCACTCGTATGCTGGAGAGCTTAAAAGGAAACTAAACTTTGACTTGTGTTAGATAGCCGATTTAGTTGGATATCAGAATCGCATTTTATGATAATGTTTATTCAATATTCACTTAAATGGCTCAATAGATAAATTATGACATTTGCATCATGCCGTTCCTTATAGCTCCACAGTTGCACGTGCTATACTAGCTGGATTAGACGATGCAGGTACATTTTCTCCTGCTTCAGCATTCTACGAGTATATAAATGAGCTGTTAAAATTATCGGGTCTATGCACTATTATATATATTTGCACGGCTATGTCGCTCACTCTTCTTGCGCCATGTGCTAAATTCATTGGTGCTAATCGGTTTGCGCATCTTTAGTGCCTTGTCACACTTGTATACCATTGCAATAGCGGTCACTCGGACTTGCGTTCAGTTAAGGTTAGTAAACAAAATGATTTGTCGTTTTCTTTAATTCAGATTGATCAGTTCTTTAAAAGAGTAAACTATTGGTTATTTATTTCTCAAACTGAAGCCACAACTACCTTCTGTAGGCCCCAGAATATACTTCGATTTTTGTGTTGCTCAGAGAGTCTGATTTTTAGCAGAGATTCTTATGATTTGTTGTGTGCGTAGGTAACTGCTCTCTATTCCCCTCCTTTTATGTCCTTAAGTGCAATTCCAAGTATAATCATCCATTTTGTTCCATCAGAGCATTCTTCCTTGCTAGTATGTGTATGTTCATACAAACGGACTATTCGTATATCTTTTAAGTTTTTGTTTTTCAGAAAGAATAAGCACCATATGAAACGTAGAAAAAGTGTTTTTGACGTGTACCCATCACATGTAGGCGTGAAAGGGGGTTAGGGGTATACACCCCCAGAAGGCCGAACAACCCCCCCTCAGATACCGAAATACCCCTTAGAATTCAAGTTCTGAATTTTCTTGTTTTTTCACGATTGTTTGATGCCAATGGATAGTGCTCGATGAGAAACGATGAAAAATGGCATTTTTTCGCCATACCACCATTTTTAAGACCGTTTTTCGACATTTGAAAAACCTTGCGCCCTTGCCAGAATTTTGGTGCTGCCCACATATAGCAACCATGCTCTAAGCTTAACAAGGGCACTTTTTGAAAATTTATAGAGGCCGACCCCCCAGAATTCTCATGTTGTGCATGTTGGTTGATAAGCGGACCGACGTCTGTGACAAACGAAGCGAAACTTCATTTAATTAAAATAAATTTTTTTAGTGCACATCAACGTTTACTGATACCATGTACAAACGTAGGTGAAACAGACATGAGCGTGGGGGGCGTCAGGGTAATCTGAACCATACTTGCACTGTCTTGGCTGATCTGGCAGGGTCAAGGATTGAGCTTTTGTGGGCCAAAATGACCTTAAAAACTGCTATAATCGCTGAAATAGCGTTAAAATTACGTTACGCAGTTTTTGGTAAATTTGAAGCACTTTGAAGAAAATTTTGCCTCATTGTCCCCCACAAAAATTTTCAATTTTACATTCTGGAGGGGTCTAGACCACACCTGGGCGTGGGGGGTTCGGGGTATGCACCCCCAGAAACAAAATACCCCCAGAAATCAAAATACCCCCCAGAATTCAATTTTTGAAATTTTTTCGTTTTTTCGCAATTTTTTGATGTCAATGGATAGTGTTTGATGAGAAACGTCGAAAAATGGTGTTTTTATTGCCATACCGCCATTTTTAAGGCCATTTTTGACCTTCAAAGAATCTTGCACCCCCAGAATTTTCTTGCTGCCCACGTATGGTCTAGACCACACGTGGGCGCGGGGGTTGGGGTATGCATACCCCAGAAACCAAAACACCTCCCTCCCAAAAACCAAAAAACCCCCCACAGAATGAATTCAATTTTTAAAATTTTTTTTTGGTTTTTTTTCGCAATTTTTTGATGCCAATGGATAGTGCTCGATGAGAAACGTTAAAAAATGGTGTTTTTTCGCCATACCATCATTTTAAAGACCTTTTTTGAACTCTGAAAATCATGCACCCCAGAATTTTGGTACTGTCCACCTATGGTTTAGACCCCCAAACCCCTCCCCCATGCGTGTCTGCTGTGCCTCCCCCGAGAATCTGGAGGACCCCTCCGGAAATCGATATACCCCTTGAATTAAATTTTTGGTACTATTTTTGGCGATTTTGCCCCGACTCCCCAATTGGATTTATGATCGCGTAAGCCAAGAACTCTCCTACTAACTCAAACGTTGATAAATTTAACTGAATAAGCTTTTTAAATTAAGATCATTAACTTTTTCTTAATGCTTTGATGAGTATATAACACATTTCAAACATAGGTATAGCCATCCGTATTTCAATGTATGAGCTCTATATGAAGGCATGTGTATCAGACGTTAAATGAACGGATTAGATAGAAAAATGTGGTATCAAAGTGAGACTAATTAATACCATACCAGCGTGTCTGCACTTGATAAGCAACCAGTGGACATTATTTCTCTTTCCCTTGTTCATTAATATTATTATTTTTAACAAATTAGAGGCCGCACCCTCCATATTTATTACGATTGCTGCCGAAGTGGAGACTAATAACATAAGCATATATTAAAACATGTTAACACTGTCATCAATGAAGGGCCACAAGTTGCGAGCAAAGCGCAGACGCTTAAATAATATGTATGCTTTAGCCTTAAATAGCCATGTTATGTAACCATGTCGCACAATAAGCTTAATTTTTTCTGCATAAAAAGTCGTTACAGAGAATAATAATAACTTTTAATATATGTATAGTATTCACATAAATATGTAGGTAAAATTCGCGTAATTATTTAGACAAAACAGGAAAAAATAGGTTGCATTTATTCAGGTATTATATATGTAAGGTAGTTACGTTCATCCAGTCATTGGAAAGGTTAGCTTCGATTCGCAGAATGCAAGTAGTCTTTTAAGAGTGAGGGGGAAATAGCGTAAGAAAATGGCCTCCGCATATCTAACTTGCTTGAATATTATATTAATAGTTATGTTGAATATTATCGCATTATTAGGAGATTTTGTTACATTAGTGACGTTTTTGCAGAAAAAATTTCGCCGAAATATCGCGCTAACCCCAATGATTTGCATATTGATAATCAACGGAGTCGCCTGCTTAGTCACGCTCTTTTACGTTATCCCGTCGGTCGTGCTCGAACGAAAATTATTCGATTACCCATATTTGCACGCGTTGATAATCGCAAAGAGTCTGGAATGGTTCGGCGAATTGGGGTTGATGATATTAGCCAGCGTCCTGAACACCTTAATTGTTACCAAAACCACTTTTTCTTAAAAAGTTATCGCAAAAAGTAGCAAATTTTATAATAATAGGCATTTTTGTCGTTGCTTCCGCCATAGCCACCGTCCTTGTTGTGTGCCCTTTTTGCACTTACGACTTTATCATACCTGGCTATTTTTTCGGCATAAGAGCCGATCGGAAGTGTTCAGTTGGTATCACAGCATTTAATCATGCTTACCAGTTCATCGCCGTTTCTATGTCTGCGTCATCCGTCATAATAATAATGCGACTTAGAGCTAAGGTAATGTGAATTCAGACTGGGTTTTGGTATTAAGGTATGTATGCAGGCCTGAGGCCGGTTTCATAAGATAAACTTAAGACCGAACTTAAGTCCGAACTTAAGTCCTAAAGTTCGAAGTAGGATAAGTCAGAACTTAGGTCGGTTTCAATAAAAAATTAAGTCCGAACTCGTTAAGTTAGAACTTAAGTTGAAACTTAAGTTGGAATTTAAGTTTTTGGTGAAAATCGAGCTCAACTGACCTGCCAAACACATCGATGAGCCGATGACTTGGACACAAGAATGTCGTCGCTGCAGACAATCTGAACGGCACCTTTGGCATAATATCGTAATGCAACCAATATTTGCTGAATAGGTAGCATGGCCTTATTACGACGAGTTTTATTCAAGTCATCCGCCATTAAATCGGTCAGATAAAAAATACTTTCCCGGTCGAATCTATAACGTTGATAAAATTCATTATCATTGATATAATCAATAGGATTCAAGCGATCCCGAAAAATTCGATTTCGTTGTAAGCCTTCACTTTCTTCATTAAGCAACAGAAGCAATCGACCAGCCATTATAAATTAGTGCGGTACTGAACTGACTTAAGTCAGCTCCGTGCTGTCTTAAATATTTGCAACTTAAGTCGGAACTTAAGTTCGGACTTAACTTTATTGAAACCGGCTTATTCTAAAGTTCGGACTTTTAAGTACGAACTCAAAATTCTTATTGAAACCGCTAAGTTCGGACTTAAGTTCTAATTTTGAACTTAAGTCTGGTTTCAGACTTAAGTCACTATATTGAAACCGGCCCCTGGTCTTTTGTATTTGGGGTTCCTGTGCAAAGAATGCATTTGGAGGCCTTCTTTATTTGAATGGCAGCGAAAAGCTGCTGATCTGAAAAATGTAGGCTTATGCTGAAAAGTTGCGAAAATTCCATGAACGTTCATGAGTAGGATTCAGTAAAAAGTCACTAATTCACGTTTTCATAAATTCATAGTTTTTTACCGTAGATACTTCAAATTTATCGCCTCGCGCTAATGTCTTTTTTAGAAGAAAAAGTAAGTCATTTTTGAAAGTCATTTTTGGAAGCGAAGGGATCACTTACGGTCAATAGCGGATCCAGGATTTTCGTAGGAAAGTAGAACCCTGCTTGCCCCCGACAACCAGTCGAAATAGGTTCAGATATTCGTCATTCACGGGCTAATTAACGTTTTTCGCCGATTTGTATTGTCAACATTCATTTAAAACCATATTTGGTGCGCTGCTTTTTTGAAAAATTCAAAATTTTCAATAATTTCGCACAAAATTTGCTTATAATTTATTGACTTCAGCTAAAATCGGATGCGATGTTTCGAAAATTTCGCTAAATTAAGGCAGAAGGATGTTGAGAGACTTTTTTCTGAATCCGTGCACTTGCTGCAGCAATATAACAAGAGGATCAAAACATCTGATTCAAACACCAAAATTTTTCAGAACTATGCGAGAATGAGAGGAAATGGGAGAAAGCTATGCTGAAATTGTTGTTCATGCTCCAGAAATTGTTTTGAACTTTATGAAAATTTTGGCAGCACAAAAACGTATTCCTGGTGGAAAAAGATAACTTCCATTCAGGCTACCAGAACACTTAATAAATATAAGAAATAGATATGTTCGTCGCGAATCGACGGAGAAAATAAGAAA
The DNA here is from genome assembly GCA_036768485.1 of Mermis nigrescens. Classification (NCBI taxonomy): domain Eukaryota; kingdom Metazoa; phylum Nematoda; class Enoplea; order Mermithida; family Mermithidae; genus Mermis; species Mermis nigrescens. The sequence continues at coordinate 3,597,895 of JAVLUZ010000191.1, forward strand.
AATTGCGGCAGCAAAATCAATACAAAAAACATAGCCATTCTTTATCTCGCGAAATATATTAAGCTTATTAAATCCGTCCTTGGTTCGACTGATTAAAGGTCACTCAGTATCATTTATGCTGAAGGATCAGCGGAAATGATGAAAAATGCATTGTCAAGACGAATATGGCGACCGTCCGTCATGTCATTCCCTTCCTTGGCATGACAGGGGGCCCTGTGCAGTCCGCAAACTCCGCGTATGCCTAAGACCGGGCCTAAATCTTCGTTTTATGCAAATTTCTTGATTATCAAAATGCCTTTTTAAGATATGGTTACTATTTGATTGTGATTTTTTCATGATCATCATAGTTTACAGCAAAAAATACGATAATCTGAATAAACGATTAATTATTACCTAATAAATACATATTTGGGTACCATAACTTAATCATACTTGTTCGACAAATTTTTGAAAATGATTGTCCTAGAATTATTTTTACAAGAAATTAAGCTACTTAAATAAACTTACTGAATAAGGCGGGCACATCGTATCGATAACCTATCTGATATTTTCGTAAGCAACACTCAAGCGTTTATAGTAATAATATGATGTAAATCTCGTATAAAAACTAAAAGAATAGAAGACATGTTTAATTCGTACATTGTATAACACCAATTGATCATATTCAAATCACTAGGTACATGCAATAACAATTTTGGGAGTCACCTAAAAAATGATGGGTCGTGTCATCAAGAGCACTATTTTTCAATGTTTCTGGCGACGCTCGTTCCTCTAATCACATAAAAACTTAAAAATTATTAAAGAGATTTCGAAAAAATTCGAATAAATTGAACAAAATAAATGGGTATGGCGTATAGCGCCGAAAAGACAAATAGCTAAACAGGTTTAAGACAACGAATGTTTTGCGATTCTTTGGAAAATCGAAAATTCTTAGTTGTCGGCAGCATTTTGCAGCAGCAGCTGCTATTCTGGGAGTCAAACGCTTACTCCTTTCCTACCTTAAGAACAGGCTAGCTTGCGACTCAGTGTTTTCGAATAATCTTTGAATTCAAACGCTCTAACTATAAAAAATAAAAAAGATTTTTCCCTATGGATCGAACGAGATTTTTCCGTTGGGACTACTGACTCACATACGTGGGCAGCAAGAAAATTCTGGGGGGTGCAAGATTTTTGAAGGTCAAAAAATGGCCTTAAAAATAACGGTATGGCGGATAAACACCATTTTTCGACGTTTCTCATCAAGCACTATCCATTGGCATCAAAAAATTGCAGAAAAAACGAAAAAAATTTCAAAAATTGAATTCTGGGGAGTATTTTGATTTCTGGGGGGGTATTTTGATTTCTGGGGGATGCATACCCCCAAACCCCCACGCCCAAATGTGCTGACTCAGCTATCTATCGATACCCGGTTGTTTGTACGATCGTGAAATGGTACATTCTCGATCTAATCGATTTCGATCGAGGCAAACGAGCTGCCATAATATGAAGAAAATGATGCCTGTCCAGGGCAGTGAGACGAGTCAAGCCCGGATTTATCGTCTGTTTCACACAACTTGAGTCGAAAATATTAAAACTATCTCCGACAACAAGATGACAGATTGCGATTTTAGCATTGATCTGATATATAAGTATCGTAGCCCTTGGCTTAGTGTCGATAAAAATTCTTTAAACTTATGCACGAAGTTATGTAAAACAGACTATAAGTCTGGCCTGAGTAGTCAGACTTAAGTCTGACAATTGAGCTCGTTGACTTGATAAGAAGTTAGGATGATTTTGACTTCTTGCTTAAGCCAGGCGCTTTATAGAAACTGCTAAGCCAGACTTATGCCGCGCTCAACTTCAAGCCAGGCACCAGAATTTAGAAATCGCGAAAATTTTGACTGCAAAAGTACCTACTCTAGACAACATTCTGATTCCATTATATTTTAAAAAGAATACTTTCAACGTAACCCCAAGCGGCACCATTGATATGCCAAGTTAGAAGTCCGGCAAAACATGAATCAAGATGAAGTTGCTCTTCGCAACAATGCTAATTAATAGATTTGTAGGTAGGCTTACCTTCTACCTGCACATATGTTCAAAACAGTTTTGGTCTACTATTTTAAATGGATAGTAAGCATCCACCCACCCCCACTGGCCCTCAAACGGAGACATGCTGTGTGTGCACCTCTTTGATTTTTTTATTTGAATTATCTGCTTATTATTAAGACAGAAAATCGAATATTTAAAATTTCAGTTGAATGAGCAAATTAAGTAGTGGCTCGAGTGGATCAGAATTTCAAGGAAGTCAGCGTCGCATGGCTCTCAGGTGAATTACGCTTGTATGTACCTATTAGGTGAGGCTTATATTTGAGCTATGATTGCGTCAACATGTTGCATTTTTAAATTATGCGTAATCTTTTATTTTTAAAATTACTATTTTATGCATTTTACGTCTTTCATAAATTAACTCATTGAAGTCGTTGTTGAAATATAAGAGAAGAAAGTGATAAGTAATTGACTAAATACCTTCTGAAAAATTATAAATTGTAGTCGGTACAAATTTTTACTTGGCTCTACAGGTTAATGTAGGATTCCGTCTGATTGCAATTTTGTGATGTATATGTACAATCTCTTTTATAGACAAAAGTACCTACTAACTTGATAACCAATCATAGTTTTGCGAAAATCTGTACTACTACCTTCAAATGAACAATTGAATCTATCAAATTCTTCAACATATTGCTCTCATTTAAAAGATTTCAACGCTGACACTTTGCGATTTTATTCTGATCAAAATTAGAAGGTAACAATTATTTGTACGTTTATTTTCTTAAAACATATGCGGGCCTCATGTCGTATTACATTACTTTTGCATGCTTCTTACGTGAGCTTCATTTTTTCAGATACGTTTTAACGGCTGCTATGTTTGTAACAAAAACATTGGCAACTAATATATTTCCGATTTTTTGGCTAAGTGAAACGAGCACTTTGATTCTAAACGCGATAAACGCGTTGCACAACGGCAAAACGGCGTTTTCCTATTTATTGTTCAGCAAGGAGGTTCGTTTAGAAGCTCTGAGGGCCCTGCAGAACGCCTTCTTTCGAGGCACTACTGTCACCATCTTGACGGCTGCTTCAGCAAACAATACAAATCGATTTGCTATTAGTAATTAGGTGTATGTACATATGTAGGTAGGTTCGTCGCTAAGAAAATTTCGCTGAATGTGACCAAAATGCGAATCATATCGTGAGCTCGACTTCATATTGGTATAAAAGCATAATTAAAGTTTGTTTTCGTTTTTTGAATAATCATCTGTTTGTGGATAGGTGCTATAGGAAGGTCTAAACTTAAGTATTTACTTACCTAAAAATTGAATTGCGTGCCTTCGTAGCTCTTCCGTCAATGGGTTAAATTTGAAACTACAAAATGCACAAGATGCTGCGTGCTCGAATTTCAAAATGCGCTCCATTCTTTCAACAACCCACTTCTTCGCTTGTCCTAATTCGTAGCACATTCCATCTCATCGAATGTCCCACTAAACCGCGCGCAAAACTTTCAAGCATTCGTGCCACAAATGCTAGCATCTTAATATTAGTCTTAATTATAAGGAAATTATCTAAAACTAAAACACCCGCCAGAAATTATTTTAAAAGTCATCTTTTCGAGTGCTAGACACCATGAAAATTCTATGTATGAACCGTAGCAAACTTTAGCTTTATATCTATAAAAGCACTTTTTTGGGAAATGTTATGACACTGTTTGGAAATGCAATCGCAATTTGCTCGCAATCACCAAGCTTTCGGGGCATACCGCACATTTAATATAATTAGAAAAGATTATCAGTCCTCCAAATTAAAGCGGCTGCTTATGTTCGCATAATCATATACGCTTGAGCAAAGTATGGGGGTTCTACAACTTTGAAAGGTCAGAAAAATCTATGTCAAGACAAAAAAGACCATTTTTCGACGTTTTTGCATTGAGTTCGATTTTTTAACTTCAAAAAATTACGAAAATTTTTTCATAAATTCAATTTTCAGTCTTTCTAATTCTTGTAGTCTTACGGATTCTACCAGAGGCGTAGCCAGGATTTTGGTTCGGGGGAGGCATAAACAAAAATTTTTTAAGACTACTTTTGCATTGAATGCCAGTAACGTTATGCATAGTAAAACTGAGTTTTTCGACCTTTAGTAGTGTAGCCCAGTGTTTTTTTTGTACAAGGTCCGTTTGTACATGTACAAAGATAGTCACCAAAAGTCTGTACATTTTTGAAGACACAAATTTTTGAGTACCTACTACAATATGGTACGGTAGCGATTTTAGTGTGGTAAAAACAGTTTTTCGACTTTTGATAGTATATTTTAGCTAATTTCTGTGTCTCTAAGGGCAAAAATCACTAATAATCATCTTAAAACGGCGCGAAGCGCCGAAAAATTTGACATTTCTCCTTTTGAAATGCAATTTATGCCAATATAAAGATATATAGAAGACACAAGTACTCATTTCGGCGCGAAGCGCCGAAAATTTCTTACAAATTTTAGACCTTTTTGCAATTTTTGTCTTCCCAAAAATCTTTGTACCTGTACAAAGACGGTCCCGAAAAGTCTTTGTACATCGGGAAAAATCTTTGCCGAAAACAGAAAAACACTGATGTAGCCTAGCTAATTTATGGGTTTCTGACGATCAAAAATACAAAAAGTGTAAAGCGGCTCTAAGTGCCGAAAATTTTTGGAATTTCTACCGTTTTCATGTAGAATTTACGGCCTTTCTATTGACAAATATTTCGGAAATTATAAGTGGCGCAAAGTGCCGAGAAATTTAGTCATTTTTACCGCCCTTAACATTTTGTAGCTCGGTGAATACTAATAGTCTGTCAGAGCAGAAAATTATCAAATTTCTACAAAACAATTTTGACAGTTTAAACTTCTAACAAGAAAACTGCGAATCACTAACTTTGTCTGAAGATATTTTGAGTGATTCAGGCTTTTAAGCGCAATGCTGGAGCTTTACAAAAAGAAAGAACACTAATTGGCGGCGCTATGCGCCAGAAAATTTTGACGTTTTTGCACTTTAAACTCAATTTGTATCGCTTAAATCATACAAAAAAGACAAATTTATGCCGGTGCGAAACGGCGAAAATTTTTAGAAATTCCCGACTCTTTTACCTGGCTTGTTCTCCCTAAAATCTCGTTGCACGTGTACAACGAGATTTTACGGTTGCGAGGGTCAGGGATGGCGCGCTCAAGCGTTCCCAGCGGGGTCCGGGGCAGAGTGTCCTGGAAAATTTTGTAAAAAAAGCATTTTAATGCTAAATAGTAACGTCAAAATTTTCGCAAAATCGGCCAAATCTCGGTTCTGAATCAAGCAAGCCCAAAAACACTTAAAATTGATGAACTTCTACATTGCACAAAACTTCTGAGCTGAAATGCGTTTTTTGACCTCTGCTAATTACATAGCGCAGCAACGGGTCGCTGCCAATAAGATATAGAAAAATGTATCAATGAAAATTCTGTTTTTACCGTTTTCAGGCCCATTTGTGGCCTTCTTATTTACAAGATGCAGTTCAGAAAACAGGAAATGCGCAAAAACATAAGAAAATTTGGCCATTCCTTTCATTTAAAATAGGATTATGTGTCCTTGTAAAGAAAGACAAACAAAGCAAAGAATAGACAAACTGGTACACAAAAGACAAACAAAGCAGAGAATAGACAAACTGGTACCCAATCATTTTCGCACTTCTACTATTAGGCTCAACGAGCATGCGCAGTTTCAATCAGCGAACAAATAGTGCATTAAATTACTAAAGTGATGTGAAATGCTGGATTATTTTAGCTGATTCAAGCTTTTTAATTCATTAGATCTATATAACAATAAATAATAATGACTCGGCGCGAAGCGCCGGAAAATGTTGACGTTTTTGCCTTCTTTGAACTCAGTTTTCTGAACACACATTATTGCAACAGACAAAGCAACAATATTTCTGAAAAAATTTCGGGGGGGCATGTGCCTCCAATGCCCCCCTCCTGGCTACGCCTATGGATTCTACATAGAGGTCAAGACCTCCACACCATACGTGGGCAGCAAGAAAATTCTGGGGGGGGTGCAAGATTTTTTTGAAGGTCGAAAAATGGCCTTAAAAATGGTGGTATGGCGATAAAAACACCATTTTTCGACGTTTCTCATCAAGCACTATCCATTGGCATCAAAAAATTGCGAAAAAAACGAAAAAAATTTTCAAAAATTGAATTCTGGGGGGGTATTTTGATTTCTGGGGGGTATTTTGTTTCTGGGGGTGCATACCCCCAACCCCCACGCCCAGGTGTGCTCCACACCCGTGCGCGTGCATGATGCAGCAAGTAGATTGAGTAAGATTTTCATAACAAATAATTCAATTTTTCTTCAGTCAATTAAGAGGTGAGAGATTCAGAGAGATAGGTAGAACAGCGGTTGACATTTTTGCAACAAATATATTCGCTGGATTCGCAATGAGATCGGACACTGGAGGAAATGGGAGACACATGATGAGACGACCTTCAACGAAGTGCGATATGCGAGGAAGTGGGGGCCATCCCAGACTTTCGAAACTCATTTTAGGGAAAACATATGCAACTTCTTCACGTGAGTCGAAAAATATGTAAGTAGGTACGATTATAAAAAAAGATATTCTACTATTAAAGATTACCGCACGCTATCAGCATAGGTGGGCGGCACCAAAATTCTGGGGAGGTTGGAAGATTTTTCAAAGGTCACAAAATGGCCTCGAAAACGGCGATATGGCGAAAAAACACCATTTTTCAACGCTTCTCATCGAGCACTATCCATTGGCATCAAAAAATTGCGAAAAAAGCAAAAAAATTCAAAAATTGGATTCTGGGGAGTATTTTGGTTTCTGGGGGTGCATACCCCCCAACCCGCCACGCCCAGGTATGCCTGTCAGTACCTGCGTCAACAAAAATTCTCAGAAAAAACCGCGTTATGCGAAACAGACTGACAGTCGCTACATTTTAGATTGACTCTGAATCTATGTAATTTTTCGGCAACGCAATCTGCTTGCTTTATTTGTAAATGTAGTTAAAATTTTTCAAAAAAAGCATACCTCACAAAAAATTAGAAAACACTACCTATGATGTGTACCTGGATTAAAGCCAAACCGGAAAATTTTTGTGGCTGACCTTACAAACATATGTAAAATTTAAGCATAAGTGAAGGAAGATGTCTGCTTACGATTGAACTTGCAAAAAAGGTGAAAAATTGTCACAAGTCGTGGAATTATTTTATATATAATTTAAATTACGATCAAAATTATATAAACTGCATTAGCGGCCCTATTTGAGAAATGCGACAGAAATAATGAAATGCGCCATGATAAAGTGAAAATCAGACATCAAGTGGGGAGGGCTTGGGGGTCTAGACCATACGTGGGCAGCAAGAAAATTCTGGGGGGGGGGTGCAAGATTTTTTTGAAGGTTGAAAAATGGCCTTAAAAAATGGTGGTATGGCGATAAAAACACCATTTTTCGACGTTTCTCATCAAGCACTATCCATTGGCATCAAAAAATTGCGAAAAAAACGAAAAAATTTTCAAAAATCTGAATTCTGGGGGGGGTATTTTGATTTCTGGGGGGGGTATTTTGGTTTCTGGGGGGTGCATACCCCCAAACCCCCCCCCCACGCCCAGGTGTGGTCTAGACCCCCCAGAATAGAAAAGTGGGAAATTTTCCGGGAAAAATGAGGCGAAATGAAGGAAAAAATGAATGAAAACTGAACATTTTCTTCAAACATGTTTGAAACTGAACAGATGAGTTAACGCAGTCTTAACGGTATTTTAGCATTATATCAGTTTTAAGTTTATTTTAGCCCATAAAAGCCAAATTTTCGACACCTTCCCCAGATCGAGCATGCTGGGCATCTAAAATGACAATCATCGAACGCGATTTATTCATTGATCTTACATATATAAAATGCATCCTCTAAGAAAATCTTTATTAGCTCATTTTCTACGCAGCTGCTATTAAAAAAGACGTAGAGATACAAAACGATATATGCAGCACAATATGTTAAATTTAGCCAGTTAGTAAAACCGATAGATACGATGGAAGATCAGACGCTATGAGAGCTGAGCACGGATAAATAAATAAAATAACCAGTCATTAACAATTAAATCTGCAATGTTGAAAAAATAAATTTATATATAAATACGACAAACAGATCAATGATCGCCTTGGCTTTTTCCTTTTTCGGCATTTGATACTTCTCCATGATTGTTTGCTTTTGAATGCACAAACAGCATTGTAGACGGTTTACGAATGGCACATCGTTTAACGGAAGTGGGCAGTTTAGAGCGCCTGTCAACGTATTCTTCGGCCGTTTCTACTCCAGCTAAACGAAGACGGGCACTAAAACTTTAGCTTAAGTTCACGGTGGAAATATCATTCAATCAGCATAAAAATTAGAGCCCAATTGTTCTTTAGTCAATTTAACTGGAAACACAGGCTGAACTAAGCATTTCCCAATTTTGCGTTTTCAATTACTAAAGTGAAAATTTCTAAAATGAATATCTCACATTAGTAAACCGAACGGAGCGAAAATATGGGCCCCTAAAGTGTGCTTAATTTGTTCGAGAACTTTTTAAAAAGAATAAAGTGACTACAAAAGCGTTTTAAACTATAACGACAGAGATAATAAACTGACAGTAAATTGAATTATAGGGTAGTCTTTAACGTTGCCCAACGACAAAACCAGACAGGCGCGTGGAGGTTTGGGGTTGAGAACCCCTCAGAAACGAAAAATGGGAAATTTTCTGGGGGAAAACTAGCAGAATGAAGGCCCAAAAATAGATGAAAATTAAAAATTTCATCAAAAGTGAATCGGCCAGAAACTGTGGATTAACGTACTTAACGCTATTTTAGCATTTATTCCAGATTTTAGGGTCATTTAAGCTGAGAAAAGCTAGATTTTCGAACCTCCTCCAGATCGGCGAAACACCCCCTCCACCATATCGGCCATGCTCCTCGGCGTTAATGTTACGAGTCTAGATTAGACGCAAACAGAGCGGTTCTACCTCGATATTTTAATTTCCTATTCTTTGAATTCTAACGTTGAACAAGCGAACATATATTTTGGGCTTCAAATCGTAAAAGTAAATACATTAATGTATATGGTACGTGTAAGCTGAACTTGTCATTTCATACATAGCAATTTTTCGTAGAACTGCATTCAAATATGAATTTAAAGTGCATCTTGCAGTTTTTTCGCAATGCTTAGCTTGCCGCAATTTCAGCTACTACTATTATTATTTTTATTATAATTACCAAGTATTATGTGCTGAAAGTATCATTATTATAATCATTATTGTCACCAACTTGTAATCAATTATGATTATTCGAAGAAAATGTTGTAGGTACAAGCAGGCCCGTATCTAGGATCTAGCTAAGGGAGGGGGGGCGGATCCAACATAAATTGGTCTATATCTCGGAAAATTCGTCGGGATAGCTCGCAAAAACCGCTCTTTCGACATGCTCTCATATATATACAAAATTTCTTTTAAAAGTTTTTCTCACTCAAAAGCCTAAAAAAGTGCCACTGTTTGGTCGCGCTTAAGCCAGAATTATAGGAAATACGTCACATACGGCGCGAAGCGCCAAAAATTTTAAGATTTTGCGACTGACACGCTATTTTTACATCTTTAAGTGCATTATCTTACCTTAAAAAATTTTTTCCGGCCAAGGGGCGGGGGCCACCCCTCCGCCCTCGCTTAAATACGGCCCTGGGTACAAGTATACTGACCTTTTAAGTTATTAATTTGTAACGGGGAGACCTCGAGATCAGCTGCTTTTGCATCAACGACTGTCTGCGGATTCGTCGGTACCTCTGACAATTCTACTGAAATAATGGCTGCACGCGGAGTTTCATCGTTGACCGTAGACGACTCGCCTGTTTTATAGTCGATTGCCGACGAATCCCATTCGATCTCTTTCAGCACAGCTTATCATGAAAGTTGGGTTAAATGACGTCATTTTATCAAAGGAAGTGAACAAATGGCCAGGCTGGGGTAGCGTGGTTAAACTTTAACGTTATTCCAAATAACGTAAATTTTTTAAAATGCATTTTTCAACATCACAATCTTTTTAAATTTTTTTATCGTTCAGATATTCTCGTACGGAAATTCGTTTTGAGACTAAAAATGTAAGTTAAAACCTACTAGCGTTATTATTGAGATCTAAAATCGAAAATAACGTTATTTCAATAAAGTTTTCTTGTCAGAAGGAGTAAAAACTTTCGTGTATTCTGAAATGCCAACGAAGTTTCAAGGAGGGGATCCATTATTTGGAGTCGGGTTATTTACTAACATTATCCACGCTAATCTGGGAAGGGTCAGCCAGCTGAGCCAAAACGGCCTGAAAAACTGGTATAATTAGTAAGATATGTAGTTTAAAACTACGCTAATTCACAGTTCCTGGTCAATCAATTTCAAGCACTTTGGCGCAAAACTTTTGATTATCATCCTTTTTTGACCTTCATTTTTACTTTTTTCCAATGAAAATTTTCCATTTTTCCATTCCAAAGGGTACAATAAACCCCTAACCCTCCCTCCAACGTGCACGTGTGCTTCTAACACGTCTTATGGTAAGTTTCAAACGAATTTCTGATTGTCATTTGAAAAACTAATTTCAGGCTATTTCTTTATATTGTTAATGCAATTCGACAAAAATCAACGTTTGAGCTATTTAGTGTCAAAATCAAAAAATTAACTAATCATTGGGCAAGTTCTCAAATGTATATTCGAAACGAACACGTTCATTTAGATAAGTGTAGAATGATTACGGAAATGATTGATGCTAAAAATGACGAAATCAGAGAGGATCAATATATCTTTACAGGTCGTCGAAAAGCCTGCAAATTTGTATGGATTGAATGAATCGGTTATATGGACATCAAGATATTCCTGAAGCTTAATCAACTGTATAAACTGAGTGTTTCACCTTGTCATCTCACGTGGGCGTAGGGGGGGTTGGGGGTATGCACCCCCTCAGAAGGCCGAACACCCCCTTCCTAGAAACCAAAATACCTCCCCCCAGAATTCAATTTTTGAAATTTTTTCTGTTTTTTTCGCAATTTTTTTTTTGATGCAAATGGATGGTGAGTGTTTGATGAGAAACGTTGAAAAATGGTGTTTTTTGCCATAACATCAATTTAAAGACCATTTTTGACCTATGGAAAATCTTGCACTCCTTCCTGAATTTCGGTGCTGCCCAGCCCACCAATGCTTGTCACGTTCGACTCCCTAATCCACCTATTTCGGCAAAATAATTTAACGTAGGTAATTTGTTATTAGCTGCGTAAAAATTCTGTCGTTATTACGAAACTTTTTAATCATTATTTTAGAAAGATTGAGACTGGCTCCGAAAACATTCAATTAGCCAGCTGACTAAAGCTGTTGACACGTTCCAAAAATTGTAATTTGGTTCACTGATAAAATGAGCAATTAATGACTTCAGCTTCTCAAGCTGAACTGTGGAATTGAGCGAAGTCACTTGATTCGGAATTATTTGCTCTTCCACGTAATAGAGTACATTTTTTGTGGATATTAAAATACCGGATTCAATTGCGTCGGCTCGCTTGACCTCGGTCAAAATTTCGCACCGTTTCTCCAAAATTTGCTCTTCCTCGGCCATATCTTTGATGTCGCGTTCCAGAGCTGCGATTCGCTTCAGTTTTCGCTCCATTTCACCATTATCACCAATCGACGATTGCTCGTTAATAAAAGCGCAAGATCCGGCGGCATAAGTTCGTCCGAAACGCAGTTCCGGTAAACGATCAATCGGACTATCCGCGTTTGTCCTAGAATCCGCGTGGTCCTCCCGAATGATCGTTTCTTCATTTTCGATCGGAAGTTGCTGCTGGCGCTGAAGGGGCAGCAAAAGGCGAAAAAATCGTACGAACAAGACTGGTTTGAGAAACGGGCCAACACAAAATTTCGAAAATTACGAAAAAAAACGTACCAACGGGACCATATATGGGCGGCGACAAAATTCTGGGGGGTCCGATGGGACCGAATTGCCATGAATAGCACCAAAAATTCAAATCTGGCGGTCTATCGATTTTTGCGAGGAGTCTTTCAAATTTTGAGGGTCCAGACCGTAGGTGCACAGCATGGCCGATGCTCTAAGCCGGTCTGAGAGAGAAGGGGGTCAAAAGTAAAGCTTTTTGGGCCAAAATGACCTCGAAAACTTGTATGAGCGCTAAATAGCGTTAAATCAAACTATGTACGTTATTACACAATTTCGGGTCAATTTAAAGCACATTTGAAGAATTATTTTAATTTTTATCCATTTCTGGCCTTTATTCTGTCTCATTTTCTCATTTATCTGGGGAAACTTCCCACTTTTCCATTCTTGGGATCTAGTATAACCTGACGTGCATGACTGCTCCAGACCCAATCAAGACTTGCGATTCTAGAGACCGGGTCGAAACAAAATTTCGAAAATCGTGATTAGCTTTACGCACAAATCGTAACGGTGTTCTGACCAGACATTCAGGTAAGGAATTCGGTAGAATTTAAATCACCGAAAATTAAGCGAAAATGGATTTGCGAAAATATGACAATGATAACGAAAGTAGACTTAAATCAAAACTGTTATTAAAAGGCCTGAAATTGACTAGCTGTGAATTATAAGATAAATAATTTTTACGCTTTTTTAGCATTAATACCTATTTTTATAGGCTTTTCAAACTCAATAAAACTCGCTGGATGACCCCAAACTGACCATGCTAGCACACACCAGTAACCGTGCCTTATTCGCACACAAACATATAATTGAATGTCGAATACAATATTTTTTATTTTAATAATATTAATCGACTCCATCTAAGCTGCAATACGCTTTCAACTGCATATACGATACGGTGTGATATGACCATCGATGCAAAGTATGACCAGCCTGGCTGATATGTCGGTCTGGGAGATCATTTAGTTAGTTTTTGGCTAAAAATACCTCAAAAACTACTATAACTGTTGTGAAATCTATGTTGATCCAAAGTTTCTGTTCACTTTCAAGTTCTTTTGAAGATAATTTTCAATTTTATCCATTTTTATCCCTCAACTTTGTCTAATTACCCCAAGAATATTCTCCCTTTTGCCATTCTATGAGTCTTAATCCCAAAGTTCCTCACGTATGTACCTGGATACGACTACAAACGACTCAGAATTTTGATGTAAAGCTGTTTTAATGTATTTACATACACTTAATTAAGTATTCATTATTTATTATTATTTATTTATTATTTATTTATTTAATAAAATTGCATACACTTAATTAAGTATTTATAAAGTATTCATTATTTATTATTGCACATACTTAATTAAGTATTTATAAAGCGTTAATTATTTATTATTATTTATTAATTATTTATTAATTTAATGCTTTACATACAGATAATCAAGCCCTTATAAATTATTTAATTATTTATTATTTACATGAGTATTAATTTCAGCTATCGTCCCAACTCACTATGCAATTTTGTTGCACTTGCATCAGTTTGGATAAGTCGCATCGCAGCTCTTCGAGCAACGCCTGCTCGCGTCGCACTCGCGTCGCGTGCAATTCGTTGAGTTGCTGCGACCTGTCGAACGCATTCATAATAATAGCCGCTTCCGCTTGCGCAGCCGTGCGATCGGCGCGCGTTTGCGCCATTTGTCGCTCCGTAGAGTCGCACGACTTGCGAAGCCGCTCGATCGACCGACTGACGCGTTCGCACGAATCGCGCGACAGATCGCGAATGCCGGCGTATTTGGATATTTTGGCGCAAAGACGCTTATGCCCACCGATTTGGTCAAATTTCGACATGCGAACGAGTAAAGCCGATTTTACGCGTGAACGAGCTTCCAATCTAAGAACGATAAAAATTTTAAAAAATCACCAAATTCCGGAAAAGGCCAGCTGCTTTTTTTGTGCTGTGGATTTTAGTGAGATTATGGTGAAAATGAGCATTTCAGTGCATAAACAAGATATTACTCAACACGAACCAACACTTAAGTTCCTGGTAACACAGGCAATCCAACTCAATATCCAGTTACATGTTATGACCATAGATGTACAGATGGTCGATATGAGGAAACAGCCGGTCTGGAGGGTCGAAAATTAAGATTTTTGGGCCAAAATGACCTCAAAAACTATTATAAATGCTTAAATAGCGTCAGAACTACGGTATTCCACGTTTCTGGTAAATTTCAAGTACTAAATTTGAAGAAAACTTCAAATTTTCATTCATTCCTAGCATTCATTTTGCGTCATTTCCTTCAGAAAATTTTCCATTTTTTTCATTCTGGGGTGTCTAGACCCTCAAATCCCCTAATGTGCATGTCTGATCATGATGAATTGCGCCATCGCATAGTTGTTTTTGCAAAAATTGTTCATTTTATCCATTCTTTTGCTAAAATTTATAAAATCAAACGGTAGCCTCAAACAGCAACCAACACTTACTACACTCCTGCATATGACATCGAACGGATTGGAAAGAAAAATTAAAATAGCATGGGCTCAGGGATCGGTGGTATAACATGAATAATGTATGGTGGAAGCAAAATGTCAACACAAAAAAAAAGGTTTAATGCTTAGAGCTTGAGCTCATTATAAAATAATGTCCAATATGATCTGAACGATCTTAATTAGGCTGACTAGGAAAACCATCAAAAATTAAACGCGTAAAGACAAGCATAAATGAAGAAAGACTAGGGCACGTTCAAAACTTTCAAGAATTTACTTTTTTAGTCGTTTCGCGCATTAATTGAAGGCATGTAAAATATTCCTTCAAACACACTGATACATGCACAGCATAAGAATTCTGGGGGTGAAAGCAGAACATTTTTCTGAAAAAGGATTAGTATCGTTAAAAACATAGCCCTTATGACGATGCTCTTCCTTCCTAGACGATTAACGTACGGAATTGCCAAGAAAAATTCAACAAACAACGAAATATAATCAAAAATTGCCGTTTATCGTGAAACGTAAAAAATCGGCGTATTTGATCGAAAAGATAACTAAACGCTAAAAACAGGATACTTCCAATGATTTTTTTAGGAAAACTAAAAATTCTG
This sequence comes from Mermis nigrescens, assembly GCA_036768485.1. Taxonomy (NCBI): domain Eukaryota; kingdom Metazoa; phylum Nematoda; class Enoplea; order Mermithida; family Mermithidae; genus Mermis; species Mermis nigrescens. Next base: position 3,612,972 of record JAVLUZ010000191.1, read on the forward strand.
TTGGGAATGAATATTTTTTCGCGGACGACGAGAAAGTTTTTGCGTCAGGTGATCGAATACTTTTGAGTCACTTCGGCCAATGTCTCGGCGTCGACCTTGGCGTCTTTGCGCGTCTGTGGAAGACGCTCGGCCAGCTTGGCGTCGAAACGTTCCAAATCAAGGCGACCGGCGTTCAGCTTAGCGTTTAGCCGCGCCGCCGTCGCTTCGAGTTCGCACTGAATCGCGTCCAGTTTGACCGCGTCGGCGGTGAGCGCGCGTCGCTCGTCGGCCAAAGCAACGCGATGACGCTCGGCTTCGAGCAGCTGACGCTTGAGCTCTTTCGATTTCCAAGCGCGCCGCTGCTTATGCTGCTCCAACGCTTCGACGACCTCGGCGTTTTCCGCCTCAGCCGCCGCCGTTTCCTCTTCGACTTGACGCATCTTTTGCTCTTTCTTTAATGCACGCATACCTCTTATTTTCAGTAGGTATATAATATATTCATTTCTATTCATTTTTAATATATACAGGATGACCATACGTGTTCTTGAGGGAGGGGGTCTGACCCCCGAAGAATGGCTAATGATCCCCGCAAAATAAATGCGGCCACATATAAGCGTGGGGCGTTGGGGGGTTTCCATCCGCCTAGAATCTGAGAACCCAACAAAAATCGATAAGTCCTCTCCCAGAATTGAATTTTCGGTATGCTTTTTTGGAATTTTTGCTGGTTTTGACCCACCTCCCCCGAGAATTTGACTGCTTCCCTTGTATAGCTGCGACCCCCAGAATTGTCAATTTTCGCAAAAATTATAATAATGTGCCCTTCGAAGCGTTTTTAGCTTATTTTTGGCTCAAAAGTCTTACACGTATTTTTTGACTATATTTTGTTAAATTTCCTTGATTTTTTCAAATTTTTCCGAGATTTTTGTTTTTATCTTTTACAAAAAATGAGCATTGTCTTGAACGTCAAAAACAGTGTTTCTAACGTGTAACCATCATTTTTAGCCCAAAAAAGACATTTTATAAAAATTTTTCGGGCCTGACCAGACATGCACAGCATGGGAATTCTGGGGGGAGGAATTACAAAGCACCATTTTGGGCTCAAAAATAGTAGATACGCGTCAAAAACATCGTTTTTCGGCGCTCCTGATCTGAAGGTGCTCTATCTTTCCAGAGCATAGAAAAATTAAAAAATTTCGATAAAAAATCAAACAAGCCGAACAAATTGAACAAAATATAGTCAAAACATGAGTATAATGTCGCGAAGCGCCGAGAATTTAAAACTTTTGAGCAAATAGATAGGTAGCTAAAAACGCTTAAAAAAGCACCTTTTCTACGAATTTTCACAAAATTTTTGCGAACTCTCGTAAAATCGCGAATTTGGGGGAAAGTGAAGAAATTTGTGGGGGAGGTGGGTAAAAATTTTTCTGGGGGAACCCCCAAACCCCCAAGATCATATATGGGTCTGACCCGCAGAATTCCAATGCTATACATGTATGAGGGTGAACCATAAAAAAGGGTAGGTACAAAATGTTCTGATCGTAACTATAATCTTGTTGGGCATAAAGCAAAAATGTAAGCCGCAAAATAGTTAAAGTTTCATGGAGCTACCGTTGCTATTGCTTTTTTGGTTAGCCATCGCTATAAATTTTTCGGTTTAAAGCACAACTCTGTTTGGTGAGTTAAACGAATAAAAGGTGGTAATTAGTAAATCTCCGATTGGAATGTAAATCTGTCTTTGATACGCTGAAGTAAGAAGTCATAAAAATGCTTTCTCTGTTACTTCTCGCTTTTAGAGCATTGTCAATTTATCACTCTAATTCAGTTTTGTGTTTTTCATCATGTTACACTTTAATTGTCTATTTTATTCTGCAAAAAAGTGATTTTCCAACGATTAGTTACATTTAACAAATTCAGACAATTCAAAGCAACAAATCGAAGGTCTGGTAGCCAAAGGGTTTCTCTATGGTAAGATTCCAACCGCATCATTCTGACTTGATCTGATTAGAAGTCATGAGGAAGAATTCTCGTCCTTTTTTATTGAGCCACCCTACACATGCATGCATTTTTAATACTCTATTTATAATTATGCAACGCTTAAGAGGCGGCATACAAGTACTTGTATGTGTGCTCGTTTCACGAAATAAAAAGGCTGACTTCCGTTCTCGACGAGCATTATTACAAACTTCTGAAACAATGGAACTTTGTCTGTTTTGGGACAAACCGGCTGTAATCATCAACGAAAATGTGCTCGATTTAAAAGATCTTTATTCATTCGTCAGACATGGCTTTGGATGGCCTCCGATACGACACATGCATGAACAGCAGTAGTCTTGTCCATCAGCATCAACGATCTGGCAGGGGGTAAGCTGATCTGGGTGGTCAAATATTAAAATTGTTTAGGCCGAAATGACCTCAAAAATTAGAATAAAGGCGAAAAAAGCATTCGAACTACGATATTCCACAGTTTCTAGTCAATTTCAAGCACTTTTGAAGAAAATTTTTATTTTTTATTTATTTCTGGCCTTCATTCTGCCTCATTTCCCCTGAGAAATTTTCATTTTCCCATTCTTGCAGGTCCAGACTAGACATGCACGTGGATATGGTTGGGGGTCCAGACGCCCAGAATGGAAAAATGGAAAATTTTGTGGGAAAAATAAGGCAAAATAAAGGCCAGAAATGAATAAAAATTCAAAATTTTCTTCAAAAGCGCTTCAAATTGACCAGAAACTGTGTAATAACGTAGTTTTAACGCTATTTTAGCGCTTATACCAGTTTTTGAACGCATTCTGGCCCCGAAAAACTCAATTTTCGACCTCACCCCAGACCGGCTGACCCCCCAAGATCGGTCATGCTGTGCACGTATGATCTAGACCCCCGTACCCCTCCACGTGCATGTCTGCTCTGCATATGCATAAATGCGCCGCATTGCGGGTCAGGGAGTTAGCCGGTTTAGGGTGTCAAAAACTGATTTGTTAGGCCAAAATGACGCCGAAACTTGTACAAATGCTAAAAATAGCTTTAAAACTGCATTAATATCAGGTTTCTGGTCAATTTCAAGAACTTTTAAATAAAATTTTCCATTCTCATCGATTTTCAGCCTTCATTTTGCCTACTTTTTCCTCTTAAAATTCCAATGTTCATTCTTCCATTCGTGCAATATGCCTATAGTAACAAAAATATTCCGAGCTAATGAGTTTAAAAATCACTACTTCTTCGTACTGACGATCGACTTCGGCTTCAGAAACGCATAAGCTTGTCAAATACTGGCGTAGCCGATCCATTTCGCTTCGTACTTCGTCCGCTAATCTCACGATCCAATCGTGGATCTTCTTCACATGGTCGTGAATCATCAACTGTTGCCTAGCGGCGTCGTTTGCGCTTCCGCTGAAACTAACCGATTGAACAGTGCTTGTCGGACAAGAGGTTGTGGTGATTGGAATGCACTTGGAAGGCACTTGCAACGAAGAGACATTACTCACGAATGACGTCATTATGGAGAGACCACAGGCACTGCGGTTCACTTGTAAGGACGATACTTGATCTATTGCTGAGGCGCAAATTATGTTATACTGATCGATTTCGTACCTGTTTGTTAATAAAATGAATTTTAGTCCAATGATCTCATCAATTGGACGCTCAAGTGAAGTTCAGAATATGCCTATATTCTTTTCACGCCTACACCTTAACATGATCCTGTCATTTGCACGCTTCTTTACAAAACTATTATCAGTCTAACTTGCTTATTAACTCGAGACAAATATGCGAAAAGGCGTTAGGGATCCCGAAAAATATATGTTTTATAAGAATATTTTCATAAGTTTTATAAGAATATTTTCGTGTTGCAATTTTTGCCATAATAAAATTTGTGTTTCAATAGCCTTTTAAAAAAGATTGAGAACATCGAATAAAAACTATTTTTCTCAAAATTGCATCAAATCCTAAATTAAAGTAGTTTTTGTGCTATTTCTGTTGACCAAGTCGCTTTTTGAGACCATTTAAGCAATGCAGATCCATTACCGGCACCAACACAATTAAACTATGATGAGCTTAGCGAAATCAAATACAACTGATGAAAATGTACAAATGAGTATATTAGTGATTCTATGATCGGAACTACCACAAACCATATTGAATAAAGGAAAAAACGGATGCTCACAGACAGGCCCATATCAAGGATGCGGCCAAGAAGAGGGGCGGACCCAACATGAGTTGGTTTATATCTCGGAAAATTCGTTGGGACAGCTCGCAAAAACCGCATTTTCGATGTTTTTTAACATGCTCTATCCATTGAGATTATGAAATTTGAGCTGTTTAAAATTTTTTCAATCAGAAGGCTATAAAAAGTGTCGCGCGTGAGCCAGAATTATAAAAATACTTCACATACGGCGCTAAGCGCCGACAATTCGGAAGATTTTGTGACAAAGACATGCGATTTTCCCATCTTTCCATGCATTATCTTACCTTTCAAAATTTTTCCCAACTCGCCCACCTTAAATACGGCCCTGCTCACAAGTGCAAAAATGTCAATTTCATGGAATAATAATTAGCTGAACATTTCAATTAATTAGATTGACAAATGATGTAAAGCGAATCAAACGTAGCACAGAAGGACGCTACCATAGCGGCCGATTTCTTGGAGATCCGCCGGATTCTGTGCGGGAGGGGAAGGGTTCCGGATTTTGGGGATCTGAATCCCTGAATCATCACCATGCCTATGCGTGGAGGCTATATGCAATACGACACGCACTAACTTATAAAAAAGTAAGGACTAAAACTAAGTAATTTGCTAATTATAGAAGGGAAAAATTATGTTGTGAAAGAAACGCACTCTACACAACGACGTGCGTGTGTCCATTGACGTTGGGATTTTTGCCAATCAGTCAATTTTTGCTCAGAGTTCCGTGCAATGCCTTTAGCTTCTTCTATATCGTCATACAATTGAACAACTTTATCAATGGCGCAGTCGAAATTTTTAAGCAAAACGTTCGATGATGAGCGTTCTAGCTTGACGCTGTCAACAGATTAGTTTCACAATACTAAGTCTTAAAAATGTGCCAAAAATTGCGGATTTAAATAATAAAGTTAATTTGTATCAAAAGTCGATAAATACAAATGGTGAAGATCAATTCCATAATAAATTAATGAGAACTTTCATTTTATTTTCAATGACCTTTAAACTTTCATGATACATTTTCAGTGCTTGAGCTTAGACAGAATTTTTCTAGCCGGACTTAAATGAACGATGTTAAAATTGCTGATCGATTATTTATTTTTCTTTTCACACGTCTATATTACTGCGTTACAGAAGCAAATCAGGAAAACCGACTAGAAAAAAGTACCCTAGTTCAAAGAACACGTCGTTTTGCCATCTTATGATCGCGTCTTCCAAGTCTAAAATGCTATCTTTGTATTCTTTCAGTTGACCTTTGCAAATCTCTTCTTCCTTTAGCAAATTCTTCAGAATTTTATCAGATTCTTTGGCAGAAAATGACAAATGAGTTTCCTGACATGAAAGGCTGACCAAATTTTCCTGCCAGTTTCTTAAAATACGCCTAATCTCGACTATGGTCTTTGACGTAAACTGACACCATCCTCCTGCTTCCTTAATCTTTCGAAAAAACATGCAAATCTTACGGCCTAGCAAAACTTATTCGCTACTTAACTATAATATTACTTCTTCAAAGTTTATATTGCTACATTCTTTAGAGTATTTTTAAATAAAGTTAGTGTTAAAAAGTGAAACTATATAATTCAATCAATATTCGTGAGGAACCGTGTTAATGAGCAAAAAATAAACGCGTATAGGAAGAAAAGTCAAAAAATTTAGGTCTGCCGATTTTTACGTGCGTATTCGTCTTTTGTGCTGAAATCATTGTGCTGGAACATGTAAATAGCTCACATCACAATTATACATAGTGATCCATTGATTTTGTAATTCAAATTGCGTTAATTTTCTTATAAAATTAATGCAATCGCGTAGGTACGTGTACGCATCAACGAAAAAAAGGTTCTGTTGATGCATTACAGTAGAGCAATAAAGGTTAAATTAATGTTCTGATCAGCGAAAAAGTATGAATTTTTATATACAAAAAAGGAAATACGGTAGAGTAAAATGCCTTTAAAAAAGACGACTATAAGTCAATGAGACAATCAGTACTTTTGTCTGATAATCATTTTTGCTGAATACCAATGCATAGTCGAATTTCGAAAATCCATCTAGCTTGGATAAATCGCGCAAGGCATTAATGAAATGCCGACTGAGTGAGTCGTAATTCTTCCTTTGCCTTTGAGTGTGTGTATCAACCGACTGAAAAATATCAAGATTAAAAATTCATTCTGTGCTAATATATGTATGTAAACTTGATTTACATAGTTACCAAAAAATCCAAGTATTTAATTTTTAAAAGGGCTTTCAAAGCCAGTCAAACAGTGGAAGTATTAAGCAGAGACGTAGCCAGGATTTTGGGTCGAGGGGCACACACATAAACTGTTTTAAGACTACTTTTGCATTTAATGCAATTATATGGTAGAGTAATACTTTATGTGTAGTAAAACTGAGTTTTTCAACCGTTAGTAGTGTAGACTAGCTAATTAATGGGTTTCTGGCGATCTGAAATACAAAAAAATTGATGTTTATACCGTTTTCATGTAGAATTTACGGTCTTTTTACTGACAAACAGTTCGAAAATCATAAGTGGCTTAAAGCACCAAGAAATTTAGTCATTTTTCGCCGACCTTAACATTTTGTAGCTCTGTGAAAACTGATAGTCTGGCAGAGCAGAAAATTATCAAATTTGCACAACACAATTTTGATATAATGCCATAAGCTCAGGCTTCTAAAGTGAGGATTACTAACTTAGTATGAAGCACTTTCACATTTTTTGTGCTCCCAAATCTTTGTTAATGCACATGAGATTTAGCGGCCGAGGGGTCTGGGTTGGCGCGCTCAAGTGCCCTTCCCCGCGGGGTCCGGGGCAGAGCCCCGGATAATTTTGTAAAAAAAAGCACTTTAATGCTGAATTAAAACCTTAAAATTATTGCAAAATCGGTCAAATCTAGGTTCTAAATTAAGCCCAAAAACACTTAAAATTTATCAACTCCTACATTGCACAATATTTCTGAGCTGAAATGCGTTTTCCGACCTCTACTAAGTAGCTAAGTATACAGTGCAGCAATGGGTCGCTGCCAATACGATAGAAAGATGCACCATCAATGAAAATGTTGTTATTACCGTTTTCAGGCTCATTTGTGGCCTTCTTATTAACAAAATGTAGTTCAGAAAACAGAAAATGCGCAAAACACAAGAAAATATGGCCATTCCCTTTAAATACAATAGGATTATGTGGCCTCGTAAAGAAAGACAAACAAAGCAGAGAAAAGAGACTGGTATGCAACTATTTCCGAACTTTTACTATTATGCTCAACAAGCATGCGCAGTTTCATTCACGAACAAATAGTTCACTAGCAAAGAAAAATGCTCCGATGGAACAAAAAAGATGAATATACTTGGAATTGTGGATTATTAAGGATGTAAAAGGAGGGGACCAGGAAAAAGCTACCTAAAGTCGCAAAATCTGCTAAAAATCACACTTTCTCTAAGCAATTTTTTTTGACTTTACACCTCCCAAAAAAGCTAAATATTGATGTAAACAAACGCAATTCGCTGTGACGCGTACCCCTTAGAAATTACTTTATTTTTATCCTATTCGACCTCACTCGACTTCTGAACAGAGAAAGTGGCGAACAAAAAAAATGAACAAACACGTATTTTCCACTGTCCACCACATTGTAAACTTTAAAAATCTGAACCTGAATGTAAATAAATTCGGTTCGGGCCAGTTTGTTGCCCTTTGATTGTAGTACGTTTGTATGTGCCAAACTTATGTCCCGCAAAATATTTGATATGATTTACCAATCAAAATACGAAAAAAACATGTTTTTTCGCCCATTTTACACCTCAGATTTCGAACTTTACACCCCCCATAAACAACTCAATATTAGGTTTTTTGAACGCGGCTTGCTTCGACGTGTAGCCCTTAAAAGTTACTTTATTTCTATTCTATTCAATTCATCCTAACTTATAACCGAAAAAGTTGGCAGAGAAATCTTGGAAAAAATCTGTTTTTTACTCATCCACTAGAGTGTAAAGTTTAAACCCCTGGTACTGTGTATTGATTGTATAAAAGTTTGCTGGTAAGCACAAGATAGCCCTTGATCCGTAGTACATTTCTGTCAGAAAAATTTCTTTAAACACATAACCGGAGTTGTTGGCAGACATAAAAAGTCGAAAACTTGACAAAACTGTGTCTTTATCCCCGAATTTTTGCACTCTTTACACTCCCATTCGAGAACTACCAGGCGAAATTTAAAAAAAACAAAAAAGTGTCATCTGCAGAACCTAAATAAATGAATAAGTCAAATAGAGTGCATGGTTTTGCCAAAAGAATTAACAAAAATTAAAAAAGTCGGTATTCAGAAGATTTGAACCCATTAGTCTTTTTTAGATCCGCATGCGAGAACGGATGCGTCAGCCTCTGCACCAACTGAACATATCGGCGGATTTAATAACTTAGTCCAGGGGCAGATTTAGGGGGGGCGGGGGTGGCCGCCCCCTCCCCCTTTGGCCCAAAATAGTGCGCAAAATTAAGAATTTTTGAGCGATTTTTGGATTAAAACGGCTAATTTTTTCCGCCCAAGTCAGGGTTTCGCCCCCCCCCCCCTAGGGGTACCGCCCCCTTAGGGGTACCACCCCCTTGGGAAAATCCTGGATCCGACACTGACTTAGTCATATTATACTTTACACTTTTGTGCAACTACCATTGAGTGTTGAGAAGTTTTAAGGTCAGATACGTAATCTACAACTGAGAGGCAATATTTAAAAAAATTGGCCCTCCACTAATTGTTTGATACCCAATGCTCTGGGCGGAAAAATGCTTCTCGGTGTAAACTTCACACTTGTGCTAATTTCGCGATATTGGGTGTATAGAAACAAAAATAAACTAGGATCTGTAACGCTAAGGTCAGTGCACCTTTTAAGCATACTGAGCATGATTCCGCCTACTTAGCGGAGTAGCTGAAGAAATTTCGTTTTTCGTCTCGAACCCTTTACACTAAAACGATCACAGATAAAGAAATATTGCGTAATAAGAGAAGAAAAAAGGGTCCTTGAGATATTGTAATCCTCTATAACTATAAAACCAGTTGGACTGCACAGAAACTAGAATTGAGTTAAATAAGCTGAAGGACACGCAAAGAGTAAAAAAACCCGTATACTTTACATTTTGTGCAACAACCATCAGAGTGTAAAGGAATTTTAAGGTCAGATTCGTTATCAAGAGCTCAGGGGCAACATTAAAAAAATTGGCCCTCCGCAAATTATTTGATTTTTTGGTTTACACTTTACACACTCATTGCTAACTCGGTATTGAGTTTAAACAAAAAAAAACACCGGCATCGAATTTTTTAATTATCTATCGATTAAAAAAACCGCACCTCCCAGGTGTGTGCCGTTGTTGCTGTGAGGGGGGACACAAATTTCGCACTCGCTGTGGTAAACATATAAGAAAAAAGGATGGCCAAGTATATAATAGGTAGCCGCTATCGCGCTACCTATGATTAGATCACTAAAGTGATACGAAGCGCTGGATTATTTTAGCTGACTCAAGCTTTTTAAAAATCATTGTATCTATATAAAAATAAATAATAATGACTCTTTTGACATTTTTTGCCTTTACGAACTCAATTTTCTGGACACAATTTTCGCACCAGAAAAGACGACAAAATTTCTGAAAAATTTCGGGTAGGGGGCATATGCCCCCTGTGCCCTCTGGCTAGGCCCTTGGTATTAATTACTTATATATGTAAAAGAATAACCTTGCTACTACTTGCATTACTATGCATATGATCTTGAAATGATTGAATCGGCTACAAGTGGAATTCACAAAGAGTACATATAGTTTTGTAATAAAAGAGAATAAAAGGCAAGAAAGATAAGAATTACATCTCGAATTATCGCCATTCCCGAAAACGTAGAAAAATAAAGCATTTAAAGTTCGAATGACAAACACAAAACTGGCATTAAAATGTTCCCAAATATAGCCCAGAAATGGTACTGATTTTTTTGAAAAAAAGATAATTGTCGCTCATGCATATGGCACAACTGTTTTTTCTGTAACCAGAATAAAATCAAGATCAGCTGAATGGTACCGTCTCAATACCCTAACTGCGTCAATATTCCCAGTGTCTCAACACTCCCACCAAATTCTCAATACTCCTACCCACTGTCAGAATACACCCGCTGAAATTCTCACCACTCCCATTGTCTCAACACTTCCACTATTTCAACTCATCTCACTGTCTTAAGACTCCCAGTATGATTCTCAGCACTTCCACAGCCTAGAAGTTTGCTCCACTATACCTTACTACGCGTACAAATTGTATACAAACCTTGGTGTATCCAGTACTTTCTGGCAGGGCGGACGGAACCCCAAAGTTTTACTAATATTATTGAAAATAGTTCGAAAAATCGGTCTATTATGCGTGAATTAGCAGTTTTTTTTGTCATCTTTTGAAAGACAAATTCATTTAATACGCGAAAAATTCAAACATAAATTTCCGAAAAATTTTGAAATTTTCGAACGTCAGTAGCGAAATAAACGAAAAATATGTATCAAACCGATAAGCTTTAGCATAAACTTTATACTAGGTTTACGGTCTGATCGGCCTTTAAGCAGCTCAATTCAAGCTAAGACGAAGTTTAGCATTATAAAATAATTGCTGAAAACAAGCGAGTTCAGCAAAACGATGTATATGTAATAAATAATTGAGCAGATAACTTTTTTGTTAAGGATGTTCTTTCTTATAACTTTGGAAAGTAAATCGAGATTACAGAATCGGTATGAACTAATTTCAATCAAGCTCGTAAGCTTCGTGAAATAAGAAACAATAATGGCGAAACTGATAATTACTTTGTTTCAATGTAGAGCTTATTTAATATTAGGGACCCCTACGTCTAATTAAGATCATCGTTAGACATGAATGCATACGTCTAAGTGCAAATAAGTACAATTAGGATAAATTTGTCCCAAAACATTACGTATGTAGGTATCTACACTAGCAAAGAAAAATGCTCCGATGGAACAAAAAAGATGAATATACTTGGAATTGTGGATTATTAAAGATGTAAAAGCTACCTAAAGTCGCAAAATCTGCTAAAAATCACACTTTCTCTAAGCAACGCAAAAAATCGAAGTATATTCTGCGGCCTCTAAAAAAGTGTCTTTTTTAAATAATGTTCAAAGTTTCAGATAAGAGTGTATTAACGAAATCTATGTTTATTTTTTTAAACTGCTGGCAAGTAGCAACGCTGACTAGCTTCGTATCCTGATTAATAGAAAACTAAGTGGTATTGTATTTAAAATTGTTCTATTTTGTTATGAGCCTTATAGCAAGCAAAGCAGGGGCCGATTTATTAGTGCACACAATCGTTACGGGCATGCTAGTGTACCTACATTTAGTCTGTTTCAAGTCAACTTACGCGTTTCCTACTGTTTTAAACAAACCATTTCTTCGATGGTCTTGGATGTTCCGATGTTTGCTATTTCATTCAATTGGCTTAGAAAGACGGTTAGTTTACTCAATATCAGTTCCCATAGCTGCTGCATAGCTAACGTGCTGCTTTTTCAATCATTTTTATGCTTAAATATTTATTTAAATCTGTTGGCCGCAGAATATACTTTGATTTTTCGCGTTGCTTAGAGAAAGTGTGATTTTTAGCAGATTTTGCGACTTTAGGTAGCTTTTTTCTGGTCCCCTTCTTTTACATCCTTGATAATCCACAATTCCAAGTATATTCATCTTTTTTGTTCCATCGGAGCATTTTTCTTTGCTAGTACCCTACTTTTAATTAGCATGATTTGAGTACATCAGTCAGTAAACACATACAGTAACATGCCACAATAATGACAGCAGTCCAAGAACGCGGAAAACAATATTGTTCTCGACATCAGCATTATCCTTTTTAAACTAGACAACCTTAAATTATTTAACAGATCAAAGTTTTTCAGCATAAACTTTACGCGAATATCAAGTGTATGGAAGACTAACGCTCAGATTTGGAAGTAAACTAAATTTGTAGTATAAAGCACATTTAAACAACAAATGAATAGTGCAAACTTAACACAACTACTAGGTGTAGAGAAAACTAAGAGTCAGATTCCCAATTCTGATTTTACGTAGAACATTTAAAAAAACAATTAAGCTTCCGCAAGGCTCTAGAACTAAAGATAATATGCAGTGTAAACTTTACACAAGCACAGAGTGTAAAGAAAATTTCGGTCGGATTCGTAAATCTGATATTACTCTGATATTACGATCAATATTTATGAAGAAATCAAGTCTCCACAATGGTCCGACGACAAATAAATATCAGATGTAAACCACTTTACACCACTGTTGAGTGCAAACAAACTGGCGTATCACATTTGATTTCTGGTTCATTTTTAGGCTTTAGATTATGTCCAGACTCATAACCCAGAACTTGGCAGAAAAAAACAAGATAGAAACACGTCCAACTACCCAATTTTTTTGACTTTACACCTCCCGAAAAAGCTAAATATTGATGTAAACAAACGCAAGTCGCAGTGACGCGTACCCCTTAGAAAGTATTTTATTTTTATCCTAGTAGACCACACCCGACTTCTGAACTGAGAAAGTGGCAAACAAAAAATGGGCAAACACGTATTTTCCACTGTCCACTAAATTGTGAACTTTAAAAATCTGAACCTAACGCCTCATTGAGTGTAAATAAATTCGGTTCGGGCCAGTTTGTAGCCCTTTGATTGTAGTACGTTTGTAAGTGCCAAACTTATGTCCCGCAAAATATTTGATATGATTTACCAATCAAAATACGAAAAAAACCTGTTTTTTCGCCCATTTTACATCTCAGATTTCGAACTTTACACCCCCGATAAACAACTCAATTATTAGGTTTTTTTGAACGCAGCTTGCTTCGACGTGTAGCCCTTAAAAGTTACTTTATTTCTATTCTATTCAATTCATCCTAACTTATAACCGAAAAAGTTGGCAGAGAAATCTTGGACAAAATCTGTTTTTTTACTCATCCACTAGAGTGTAAAGTTTTAACCCCTGGTACTGTGTATTGATTGTATAAAAGTTTGCTGGTAAGCACAAGATAGCCCTTGATCCGTAGTACATTTCTGTCAGAAATAATTTCTTTAAACACATAACCGGAGTTGTTGGCAGACATAAACAAGTCGAAAACTCGACCAAACTGTGTCTTACCCGAATTTTTGCACTCTTACACTCCCATTCGAGAACTGAGGCGAAATTTCAAAAAAACAAAAAAGTGTCATCTGCAGAACCTGAATAGATGAATAAGTCAAACAGAGTGCATGGTTTTGCCAAAAGAATTAACAAAAATGAAAAAATCGGTATTCAGAAGATTTGAACCCATTAGTCTTTTTTAGATCCGCATGCGAGAACGGATGCGTCAGCCTCTGCACCAACTCAACATATCGGCGGATTTAATAACTTAGTCCAGGGGCGGATTTAGGGGGGCGGGGTCGCTTCCGCTCCCCCTTTGGCCCAAAATAGTGCGCAAAATTAAGAATTTTTGAGCGATTTTTAGCGATTTTCGGGTTAAAACAGCTAATTTTTTCCGCCCAAGTCAGGGTTTCGCCCCCTCAGGGGTACCGCCCCCCTAGGGGTACCACCCCCTTGGGAAAATCCTGGATTCGCCACTGACTTAGTCATATTATACTTTACACTTTTGTGCAACAACCATTGAGTGTTAAGAAGTTTTAAGGTCAGATTCGTAATCTACAACTGAGAGGCAATATTTAAAAAAAATTGGCCCTCCACTAATTGTTTGATACCCAATGCTCTGGGCGGAAAAATGCTTCTCGGTGTAAACTTCACACTTGTGCTAATACCGCGATATTGGGTGTATAGAAACGAGAATAAACTAGGATCTGTAACGCTAAGGTCAGGGCACCTTTTAAGCATAATGAGCATGATTCGCCTACTTAGCGGAGTAGCTGAAGAAATTTCGTTTTTTGTCTCGAACCCTTTACACTAAAACGATCACAGATCAAGAAATATTGCGTAATAAGAGAAGAAAAAGGGTTTTGAGATATTGTAATCCTCTACAACATAAAACCAATTGGACTGCACAGAAACGAAAATTGAGTTAGATAAGCTGAAGGACACGACATTCAAAGAGTAAAAAAACCCGTATACTTTACATTTTGTGCAACAACCATTAAGTGTAAAGAAATTTTAAGGTCAGATTCGTTATCTACAGCTCAGGGGCAACATTCAAAAAAATTGGCCCTCCGCAAATTATTTGATTTTTCGGTTTACACTTTACACACTCATTGCTAACTCGGTATTGAGTTTAAACAAAAAAAACACCGGCATCGAATTTTTTAATTATCTATCGATTAAAAAAACCGCACCTCCCAGGTGTGTGCCGTTGTTGCTGTAAGGGGGTGACACAAATTTCGCACTCGCTGTGATAAACATATAAGAATAAAGAAGGGCCAAGTATATTATAGGTAGCGCTATCACGCTACCTATGATATTGCTTGTTGAACAAAATGCATGTGTTGAAAAATTATATTGTGTGAACCTCGATTCCGCTCAGAAACCACAAACTATCACTTGGTAGTTGGTAAAGCTAAGCAATGAACTAAATTTAAAAATCCAATTGAGTCGACTACATGAGATTGTTTGGATTACCTCAAGCATAGAGTGATACTTAGCCATAATTCGCGCGTCGCCGCCGTACAAAGAGCGCAATTGGCGCAACGTTTTGGCGCCCTCTTCGTCGCGACGTCGCAGCGCGACTATCAGCGATTTTTCGCGCAAGCGATTCGCTTCCAGAGCAGCGCGAGCGGTCGACGTCAGCGTCGCTGATAACGATTTTGTCGCCGTTGACGCACAAGCGCTACCGCCGCGACGGCAATCAGCTATTGGCGGCAGCGAACTATTCAACGTTAACGCGTGGATGGCGGCGCGCAGCGTGCTAGCACGATTCATCGTTGGCGATGCCGCAACGCTCGGACCTTAACCAATAAATTTTGCGGAAAATGTTAATTTTTCTTAGGCATCAATGCCAGAAGAGTACAAAAGCATGTTTTATAAGAACAAAATTAATTTAGTAACTTATTTTATATTGTTTCGGAGGCAAGCCCACCGCCCCTTGCCCCCTTGAGCGTCAGTCGGCGACGCTTTTTTCAAACGTTTTCTCAGCACCCGAAGGCGTCTGGAATCCGGAATTATGATGTTTTCAATAAGATTAGGAAAATTTGTTTGTTCGTGCACCCGCAGTTGACCGGGCCTAACCAAAATAAATTTGAGTTCATTTTATCGGAATAAGATACCGATTTTAGTTTCCTCTATATACCTACATATGTACCATGCACTGGAATACAGAAACGACACAGGGCGAACTCATTGGTAGGCTAGGAAAATTCGCCTACTATTCCAATCAGCAGGCCCGTATCCAGGATTCGACCAAGGGGAGGGGGTGGTCGGACCCAACATAAATTGGTCTATATCTCGAAAATTTCGTCAGGATGGCTCGCAAAAGCCGCTTTTTCGACATGCTTTATCCATTGAAATCATAAAATTCAAACTTTTTAAAAAAATTTTCGCTCAAGAAAGCCATAAAAAGTGTCATTTTTAGATCGTGCTTGGGCTGAAATGACGAAAATACATACAGCGCGAAGCGCCGAAAATTTGAGGATTTTACGACAAAGGCATCCGTTTTTTCCATTTTTCCGTGCATTATCTTACTTTCCAAAATTTTTTCCGGTCAAGGCGGATAGGGGGTGGGGGCGCCGCCCCCACCCCGTTAAATACGGCCCTGCTAATCAGTACTAAGGATTCGTTTAGCGTCGGTTCCATTCTACTGTCGTGCTAAAACACGATGGATAGGTAAGTACGTATTTCAAAGGATAGGTAACAAGGTATTCCCAAAAATATAACAATGCTCAAGAGCTCAAAATGGCCTGATTGCTTAAAGATTTTGCTTCGAGAAGTTTAAAAATCGCAGTCAAGCGAAAGACTTAAATTTACTCATGTTGGATGACTGGATTCTTCAAGATAATATTTTGATATGTTGAAAATAGTATTTGACACACAAAGATCTATCTGAATGTTTTGTTGATCTGAGGAGACCGATTATAATAAATAAACTCAATACGACAATGTTCCTCGTATAAAAATAAGTGGGTATTTACATTCGTGTGTGTTAGCCCGCAACAATCTTCTGTGTAACACTCAAAATTCTTTATTTTCGTACCTACATCACTTAATCGTTTTACCTGCTCGATTATTCACTTCCTTAGCCATCGCGGAATGTCGCTATCCGGCTGCTTTCATATGGAACAAGTGCTAATGACGTTGAGCTGCATGATGAGTGAAAAGCTTCTGTTCCTGTTCCGCGCTCATTTGATTGTATCGTAATATCATAGTCGCCGTCAGTTTTTTCGATCAATTTTTTCTTCGCGCATTTTTCTGAGTCAAAAAGAGTTATAATTTAGGATGAAACAGACACTACAACATACAAAATATTAATTATCGCAATGTTTCGCACTAAAAAGTAGTTCACCGTTGAAAGGTACATCTTTCGTTGTCTTACGACAGTGGATTTTTGCCCAACTGTACCCCAATTTTAATAAAATACTTCGCAAGTTTGGAAAATGCGCTATTCACGTGCAAGACGTTTTACCGATTTTCGGTCTAGAGGGTTACGTATTTGTAGCTATCTCAAAATCTCAATCTCAATCTCAAAATCTCAATGTCAATCTCTAGCAATCAATCTCAATCTCCGAAATCTGCAGAGCGACGACGGAGTAAGAGTCGAATTATTGTTTTTCTTCCCAATTTCGAAGTGCTTGGTTCGATTTCTACAAGCCTGCTAAAGAATTGAGCGTCAAAAATTTTGAAATTCGCACTTAAAAAATCGAAGAACATTTGAAATCATGTTTTTCTTTTTAATTTTTTTGGCGTCATCGTCGCCTCAGAAACTACAGTTGACGAAAAAGATACATATCGGTCCTTAAGGTCAATAAATGTAACAAATATTACTTAGCGCTGACGTATGATACAATCATAATTTCGTTTAAACTATGCCGGGCCAATGGAGGGCGGCCGCCCCACGCCCTTGAATTCGAACTTGCTCGAGGACGATGATGCGGTATTCATATTACAATCGAACTTCGAAGTCATTATGCTGTTGTCGACGACAACGATAATATCTGTTTTTACTGATTGATTTTATCAGTTGATTATTATACTGATCATTTATAATAATTGTATATATTAAAAATTACATTAATCATAAAAATTATATTGATTACTCCAATTGATTCATTACCTAGCTGCCTCCTTAATTTTTTGCGTCTATTTCGATCAATTCAGGGATATAGAATTCCTGAATAAGTCCCGACTATTGTAAAAAAAGTGAGCGGTCTACTACTTAATTATAGCATAACTTTGATAATTATTAAGCAGTCACATTCGTGCATGCTATGATATTTAGTTGTAAAGAGTTGGGTCAAGAAAAAAACATTTTGAGATGCAGTCGTGTTTCCAGTTGGAAGAATTCGGTTTTTTTTGCAAGTTAAATAAATTTGTCACATTTAACGTCAGCTAATGCAAACTTTAAGTCGAACACTCAGTACCGTGCGGTTCTACATCGTTTTTCACGTCCAATTGGCTGGCACTACTCTCCGTCGACTCATAATCTCCACTTGTTTCACTAGCAATGACGGTCAGTTTTCTTTCCGTAGTCATGTACTATATTCTTATAAAGATTCTATTTGAATAAAAAGAGCGGACAACAACGAAAAAGCGACCGCACGAGGCACTAGCAGCTGAAAAAGATATTTGTTGTAAACAGATTTTTGATCAAGAAACTATGTAACGACACGTATAATTTTCTGCCTTTAAACTTTCCACGCTCACAGACCGTATGGCCAACCATGCGAGCTTAAAAGTAACAAGCTATTTTTTATTTATTTTCTTTTACATTTTTTATTCTTCATAGATTTAGGGTTTTTTATAACGTTTTGTCAAACCGACAGCTTGCGACAAGTACGGACCAATTCAATGTTTAATTCGGAAAGTTGTTGGTTTATACAACAAGTGAAAATTGTCAAGTCAAAGGCGTAAAACTGACTATAGTCTGTTTCACACAAGTTTGGAAATAAATTTTAGAAACTGTGCGACAATAAGCTGCCAGATTGCGATTATAGCATTCATTCTATTGTAAATGTAGAGCCCCTAACGTCTACGAATTCGACGTAGGGACTGGTACATTACCTTCGAGATTTACCTAGGTACGTAGGTACTTAAGTCTGCGCTAAGTGCTGGCCCCGATCGCGCGGCTCTGAATGGCTTTCGATCTTTGGACCCTTACAAACCTTACGGCTTCGATCCCCTCAGCCCTAATATTGCTGGCTGCTTCTGGTCGGGTGATCTCAGCAGCTACGCCCTAAGACCTAAGGCTACCTACCTAGTCTCGGAATTTGCCGCGGAGGTCAGTTGACCTATCTCAAGCTCAAGTTGTTTATTTAACTTATTTTCAATCAGTGCCTATTCCGAAATGTTTTTGGTTCCTAATACGTGTAGCACGCTGAACAATGAAAACAACAACAACGAGCTCTACGCTGATCAATCATCCTTAAAGATTAAATAATATTTTTGATCAATTTTTGGCTTGAGAAATAAATTATGATTTCCGAGTAAAATAAACTATCATACGGAATTTACCTATCAGTCCACTAAAATGGGTGGAAGTCCTCGACGTGGGTGTGTGGCCGACCTAACCCTCGGTATAACCAAAAACCACTGGGTAGGTTTTCTCTATTTTAATTCGACGCAGAATTCACGGCCTATAGCCGGACAACAAAATACGCAAAAGGAAAAACGAAAATGTACAGACTATACAATCGTACAACCGGCCAACGAAAAAACCAACAGCCAGACTCAACTACAACGTTAAGTACACTGGCCTCAAGGACCATTACAGTAAATTAAACAAAGATCAAATTAACGTAATACTGATAAGCTTTTATCTCAGATCAAATGTTATCGATTACACAAGCGGTATGCATGAAACAATTACTATTATCATACACTTAACTCTATGCTACCGGACAAGTATCTAAATGTTTTTTATTATTGAAAAATTGGGGAAAAAAAGGGAAGACCGAAGGCATAGCCCACAGTGCACTATCGTAGATAGCTACTAGTACTGGCTATGTTATGGCTAACGCGAACTGCTAAGGCAAGTTCGCCTATACGTGTAACTCTCGCAGTTACACTATATATAATTATCGTAATCGTCGGCTTACTTTCGAAAAAATTCTTAAAATTTATGCCCAGGTGTTATTATTATTATTATTATTAGAATTATGTCTTATTACTGTAATACCCGATTTCTCCGTTGAGCGACGGAGTGATCATCACACGTTGGCGTGGGGGTATGCATCCCCAGAATTCAATTTTTGATTTTTTCGCAATTTCTGGATGCCAATGTATAGTGCTCGATGAGAAACGTTTAAAAATGGTTTTTTCGCCATATCACCATGTTAAAATCCATTTTCTGACCTTTGGAAAACCTTGCACCCCCCAATTTTAGTGCTGCCCACCTATGGTGACCATACATGGACAGCGAAAAAATTTTGGGAGTCTGGATGGGTGAAATCGCTAAAAATGTTATTGAAAATAGAATTATGCGGGAGGGTCTGCAACAGTAATTTGCGGGGTCTGCGGTGAGGTGGGTAAACCATCAGACCCACCACGCCAATATGTGGGATTGGCCCGAGTCATATATCGAGTGGTCGAAATAATTGACACAGTAATAAGAAAATTTGATTACCGACCGTTTTCATGCACTACATCTCGAGAAACGGACTAGTCTGTTGCATATACAAGTAGGTAAGTTTTATTTTTAAAACTTTTGTCGACCTATAGTCTATTTAACAAAACCTTGCGTATAAATCACAATTATTGAGTCGATGTAATCGACGACAAAAGCCGTCTAAATTGAAGCAACAATCATGTTCTTGTACATTGCAATTAATAAGTCACTGTGCAAGACTGTATCACTGTAGGCTCCCTAGAAACAGCTTTTTGTAGCTTGTTTGAACGCTGAAAATGATTTAAATGCACAAGGTTTCGCTAAATGAAAATCATATCAACGTAATTGCAGTGGATGTTGACTTACAAGATCTAAAAATCGTTAAGGACGCAAGCTTATGTAAAACAAACTAGCTTTTTGATATTAACCTACGCTATGCAGCTAAAATTTTCGAACTTGTCGTTTCTGCTATATTCATAGAGTAGAATATAACGTTTTTGTTTATGCGTCTTATTTACTTCAATGTTATGAATGAGTAATCGTGGCAGACGTACCTATTCATTTTTTATTACAAAACAGCATATTAGCGCTGCAAAGTGACATTTAATAACGAGAATAATACAAGCGTAGAATATGTATTTAAAGCAATAAAACAATGAATCGATTGAGCTAAAACCACGGGTGCCAGACAGGATCTATTTGGCATAGGTTTTCGACATTTTGTGACGCCGTCACTAATGAATTGACGTTGAAAGCTGATTCTTCAAAGCGTCCCATGTCTAAAAGAATTGATTGCGATTTACTAAAAACGCCATTGTTGGGACTTAGCCAGAGGGAAAAAAGTAAGTCATATCTTTCTGTCAGGAAGTACTAATAAAATCTTTCGACTATTGAAAGATTTCAGGAGTATAAACAATTGTTTTGCATAGTTTCTTATTTTTAGCATAAATTCTAGAAAATTTCGACGCATCGCATAGGTGTAATATATTGCTCCAAGCGGTGTTTTTTTGTACAAGGTCCGTTCGAACATGTTCATACAAGTGGTTCCCAAAAGCATACGTGGGCAGCAAGAAAATTCTGGGGGAGGGGGTGCAAAATTTTTCAAAGGTCAAAAAATGGCCTTAAAAATAGTGGTATGTGGCGTAAAAAACAACATTCTTCGACGTTTCTCATCAAGCACTATCCATTGACATCAAAAAATTGCGAGAAAAACGAAAAAAATTTTCAAAAATTGAATTCTGGGGGTATTTTGGTTTCTCGGGGTATGCATACCCCCAAACCCCCCACGCCCAGGTGTGCCCAAAAGTCTTTGTACATTTTGTACATGCGAATTTTCGGGCACTATAATATGGAAGAGTAGCGACTTTAGTGGTAAGACAGGGTTTTTCGACCTTTGGTAGTGTATTTTAGATAATTTCTGGGTTTATGACGCCACAAATTACTAAAAATTGTCTCAAAACGGCGCGAAGCGCCAAAATTTTTTATGTTTTTCCATTCGAAATACAAATTATGCCATTATAAAGATATATAGGACAGACAATCATTCATTTCAGTGCGAGGCGCCAATAATTTTTCTTTCGCTTGAAAAAAATTTTATATTTTTCCATTCGAAAAATTTTCGTACATGTATAAAGACAGTCCCAAAAAGTCTTCGTACATCGGGAAAAACATTTGCCAAATACAAAAAGAACGTGGCTCCAAGTGCACGAATGTAGGAATAGAGCAGTAATTAGAGTTCCTAAGCATCCTTCTGCCTAAATTTCTCAAATTCCGAATTTTCGCTAAAGTCAACGCAAAATTACCGAAAATTTTGACTTCTTAAAAAAATCTCGCACCACATGTGGTTTTGAATAAAACTAGACAGTGCAAAACAACTAAAAAGGCTATTTGACACGCGAACAGCGATTTTCAGACATATGTACGAATATTTAGAAGAAAATTGGGGTACCGACCACACCTGGGCGTGGGGGGGGGGTTTGGGGGGTATGCACTCCCCCCGAGAAACCAAAATACCCCCAGAAATCAAAATACCCACCCCTAAATTCAATTTTTGAATTTTTTTTTCGTTTTTTTCGCAATTTTTTGATGCCAATGGATAGTGCTTGATGAGAAACGTCGAAAAATGGTGTTTTTCACGCCATACCACTATTTTTAGGGCCATTTTTTGACATTTGAAAAATCTTGCACCCCCCAGAATTTTCATGCTGCCCACGTATGGTACCGACCGCTCTATCACGAAAACATGGAGATCGGCTCATTCAGCATTTTACACGAACCATAAGTTCTACGTACCTATAGTTACACTTACTTTCCGACTTCAGAAAAAAAAATTAAAATTGACTAGAAAGTATTTTAAGCAAATGCGACAGGAGCAGTATATCGATTTGTAGAATAGAATTTTTTTAAGTATACAAAAATTATAAAAATTAAATTGAAGTCGTATGTTATTAAAAAGTGTAATTATAATAACAAATACTCGAGTATATTAGATCATAATAATAAATAATAACACATAACAGATCCAACGAGCTACCGTCGTATGTAGGTATGTGTAAGGACATAGGGCCATTGAGTCACGAAGATTCGCCAACTCCACTTCTATGACATAGGTTGTTTAGACCCCAAAATCACTCCTTTGAAATATTTTTAATTTTTTCGCAGCATGATGCGGAGCTTTGAAAAACTATGTTTAAGGTAAAAACAGCTGTTTACCGAACTTCACAATTTCCAAAACTTAGGCCATTTCATGCATATTCCATCTTTTAGTGTGTACTTATGTAATGCGTTCGAGTATGCATATACATATGGAAAAGCCGAACAGTAAATTCGGCATTTTGCATATGTATAAAACTATACAGACTCAAGTGACGATTCAAGCGGTAAAGTTTAGAAATTATAAAAATGTTATTAATAAACAAATGTTAAATTATAATGAGCATTTTAAATAAGGAAATTAGGTAATAGAACCTAAATGTATACGTTACATATGTACATACTGGCCCGTATTTAGGGGAAAGGGGCGCCCCCTGGAAATGAAAAACAGTTTTCGAATCACGCAAGGGTCCCTCCCCCAAATGAAAAAATGAAAAATTCTAGAAGAAGGACCACCAAAACAGGTTTTTAGGGTACTTTTGAGCTAGGAAACGCAAAATTTTCAACGCTCCGAGCAGGATTTATTGTTTATCTATAGTTTCGGTCTTCTCTCCCGCTCAGAATCGCTAAAATTTGAGACATGTAGAGAATATCGATTGTTTTCGGTGCTTCGCGTCGAATTATCCATTTTATGTATTTTTTCTTTGTGAAACACGCAGTTAAGAAATTGTTCATCAATTGTATTATGTGAAATCAGTTGTGATGGTCTAAGCGTCGGCATTGTTTTATGTCAGTTTGAAGTAAAGTGAAAATTTTTCAAATTTCTCTTCGAAATTACTCTTGACGACCATTGTATAGGGCTCATGGAAGTACAAAAATGCCTTTATTCTTGCCAGTATCCTGATGGTTCTCGAGATATTTGGCCTCAAAATTTTGGCCCCCAAATAAAATCCTGGATACGGGCCAGCATACATATACAAAGTCCCAAATTCTACGATAGACATTGACAAAGTAATGGAAAATCTTATATCGTTCGAATATTTGTTTTTATGCTTGAAAAGTTTTCGCAGTATTCCTGGCAAGGGGAGAAATAATTTCAAGTTTTATGGAAACGATTTTAATACATAGCTGGTCGTGCTTTGTCCTACCATCGAATCTTTTCATTATTAAATCGGCAAAATTTTCGGCCTTAGGCAAACATTGCGCCGCATCGACTGATTTCGAAGTCGCATCTTTCGCAATAGCGGCCGACGCGTGGTCAAAAAATTCGTTGCTCAATATAAGGCGAAGCATATGACGCAAGGGAGGGCGATTAAGCGCCCTCGAGGCGGCCAAAATTGCAGGCGTTAATTGGCCCGCTACGGTGCAACCCAAAAAGTCCACCAAACAACTGCTTAAACGCAGCATCGCCGAGGGATTGCTCATTTCGCCATTCAGGCCTATGCGAAAGAATCAATTCGAGACATACAGGCACGCATCTCTGGGGGAATGAGGGGTTGGGACCCCCCAAAATCCTGAAAAATTTGAAAAATGGGACTTTTTAAACATTATTTTGTGCTATTTTTGGTCTTTCTGGGCTAAATTCTCCCAAAATTGGTGTTGGTCCCCCCAAAATACCAAAAATAGGACGGCCAGCTACTACGTGCCTGGAGACATATGAGGGTATGGGTGATTAAGGGGTTTTGTTCGACTGAATAAGGGCGCCTGGGAGGAATTTAGCAGTTCGGGCACCCCCAGAACCGAACAGAAAATCGCAGACCTCCAACCCGAAACACGATTTTTGTTATTTTTAGATTTTGGGGAATTTTAAGGTCAATACATAGATAAAATGTTTTTGACCAGCATCATTGATTTTTCAGCCCCTTTTTCACATTCAAAATCTTTTTTACCCCACCCGGAACACCCGAAATTTCGGTTCCATCCTTGCAGGGGATGCCGCAAAAAAGGTTAGACCATCGTAATTCAATTTTTCAAAATAATTTTCGTTTCTTGCAATCTTTTCGCGGATCAAGCTTGATGAGAAACGCCTACAAATAGTATTTATCGCTCTTTTGATCAATTTGTAGCCTTTTTCGATATTTAAGAAATTTTTGGATCACATAGCTCGTCACTTACCTATTTGCGAATTGAATAATTACAAGTTCTTAAAGGCAAAATAGAATAAGGACCAAAGAGCGTCTTGGACCCAAAATGAGCATGTTTTGTGTAATATGTTTTCATGGTTTACGAAATAATTTTTTCACCGGGCCCAAATAAGTATCGGAGGCCGGCCCCGCGCACTTTGTACAAAGATTTTGCGGACAGAAGTCGTTTTAGTGAAAGAATTGTCCGACACTTCGCCATCAAATTTCATATTTTTTGTATACGCCTTTGCATCCGGTCATTGACAGCAACGAAATTCTGGGGGTCCTATGGGGAATAGCACTAAAATTTAATTCTGCGGGGTCTATCTATTTTGGGGGTCTTTCAGATTCTAAGGGGTCCAGACCCCCACGTCCGTATGCGGTTGCATCTGTGTTAAAGCCTGTCAAATTTAAGTTCAAAAAGCTCAAAAGGTCAAATTTTTTCTACGCGAATCAGTTACTTTGTGTAATTTTCGTTAGGTACCACAAAGTAACTGTAAGCAAAATAGCTTAACTGAACTACATAAAACTATAAATAATATCTTTCAATCTAAAATTATAAACCTTAGAGCTATTTGTACATTTATAACAGTGCTCGCTCAGTACCTTTTAAGGTCGTAAAAGCGCTTGAAGCATATGCCCTTTTGGGCCTCTCATTAAAAAATAGGAGGTTTAACATATTTTCACGAATTGCAGTTTTTAAAAAATGTACATAAAAACAAACGGATAAGGTCTAAGGGTCCCAAGCTAATTTCAACAGTTAACATAGAAGAACATAAGCGGCTCAATTTAAATGACAAGATCGTTATTATGTATTCGAAACATTTACATACATATTCGCAGGTCTGTAACCAGGGTTTTATTTGTGGGGGGGGGGGCCGGGGCCAAATTTTTGAGGCCAGATATGTATCTCGAGAACATTTAGGAGATGGGCGAAAATGAAGGCAGTTTTGAGCGTATCTCAGCGAGCTATGTATATACGACGGTGAAGAAAAATTTCAAGAAAATTTTTTAAAAATTTTACACTTTATTTAATATTTATATTCGGCAAATTTCTTATCTCTTGCCTTCGTACTTCATCATTGTGCTTTACAGAGAAAAACAATACAGATAATAAATGATTCGGCGCCAAGCGCCGAAAAAATGGACGTATTCTGCATGTCGAGCTAAAATTTGAGCGGTTTTGAGCGGGCTAGAAGACAAAAACATATATAAACAATAAATATGGCGGCGAAGCACCGGAAAAATTTCATGTTCCCCAAGTCATAACTCAAATTTGAGCTGTTTTTAGTTATGAGTGAGTTAGAAGGAAAAAACCAGAGCTGATCAATGAATTCGGCGCACAGCGCCGGAAAAAATTGACTTGCTCTCTATGTCTGACTCAAATTTGAAGAAGACAAAACTATTCGTAAACAATAAATCCGGCGCGAGGCACCGGAAAATTTTAAGTTTACTAGCTCGAACGTATACTAAAAACCTGTTTTGGCGGTGTTTCAGACGGACTTCGCGACAATTTTCCATTTTTTTGTTTGGGGGACCCTTGGGAGAAACAAAAATTTTTCCAATTTCGGGGGAGGGGCGGCTCCCCCTCCGCCCTCCTGCTTACGGGCCCGCATATTTTTAATACTTTCCTAACAATCAAGTCAAAAATAACGATACTAAAGCTTACGTCAAAAAGTTGCCTACCACTATGCAAAAACATTGGTTAACCCTTAGCATAATGTAGTGCTTTGTATGTATAGCCCTCTCCATTCCAAAAAATTTTGTTCTGTCTGGTTCAGTGACCTCAATCATCAATCAAAGCGAGGTTTTAATATTTGGCCAATCGCATAATTATACAAAAAACAGTTCGCCGAGAAATGAAAGCAGGTGAATCATATTTTATGCAATAAGAACAAGCCGCAAAAAGTCGCTTGTTATTTGAAAAGTATACAACGGTGGTAAATTAATGAGATAAAATGCTTACTACGCATTGCCTTTTCTAGATCAAAGTGAAGCAAAGTTGGCGAAACGAAGCCGCTGGCCTTGTCTAGTGTCATCGTCTCTGGCCCGAGCGTATTGAGATCAAAGGCGCAAACGACCAAATTAATTAGGGCCAAATGTAGGCATATCTAGAGGGTATAATAGCGAGGCTGGACTTGATTTATTTACACTCAGTAGTTAAAGTTGACGATTGATCTATCAGTAGTATCAAACACGCGTGGTTGGGGTTAAGACCGCACCTGGGCGTAGGGTTTTTTTTTGGGGGGGGGTACGCACCCCCGAGAAACCGAAATATCCCCCCAGAAATCAATTTTTGAAAATTGTTTTGTTTTTTTCCGCAATTTTTTGATGCCAATGGACAGTGCTTGATGAGAAACGTTTAAAAATGGTGTTTTTCGCCATACCACCATTTTAAGGCCATTTTTTACCTTTGAAAAATCTTGCACCCCCAGAAATTTCTTGCTGCCAACGTATGATTAAGACCATAGGTGGGCGGCACCAAAGTTCTGGTGGGAGGGTGCAAGATTTTTCCAAAGGTAAAAAATGGCCTTAAAAATAATGGTATGGCGAAAAAAACACTATTTTTTAACGTTTCTCATCGAGCACTATCCATTGGCATCAAAAAATAGTGAAAAAAGCAAAAAATGTTCAAAAATTGAATTCTGGGGGGTTGTTTGGTTTCTCGGGGGGTGCACCCCCGAACCCCCATGCCCACTGAAAGTGAATTTTCGTTTTTTTGTGATTTTTTTTGTCACTGTATAAGCTTGATGATAAACGCCGAAAAATGTCGTTTCATGCGCATGACTTCAATTTTTCTAAAACATTGTAACAAGCGTGTACACACGGTGCAGATAAAACTCATGCAACGGCACTTATTGCAGATAGTCTGTAACTATCTCTGTGGAATTACAAAATAATACGACCTGGAATTATAGTACCTAGTTACGTTGAATATGAGAAAAACGAGCCCAATTGCAAGCCGTGGATCTGGTAGAACCAAATACCTGAAATTGTTGTTTTTTAAGGTAATAAACAGTCGCAAGCATCCATCAACAGTGTTCTTCGATTTTGAGTTTCGATTCATACATGTTGTAGGATAGAATGCGAGACACTGTCATGATCTTGAAGATACAAATGGATCATTCTACTACAAACACAAAACTTTTAAGTCATGTGGATAAATAAGGCGAAAATGTTTAGTGTGCTTCGTTACGTAAATAATGAAAATGACAGTCAAAAAACTATAAAAAATTGATGTAAAAAATTAAGTTGCAATTTCATAATTCGGGATATTTACGCTTAAGCTCGTTTTATATCATGGCTGATCTTTTTTATTTATTTTATCTATCATTAATTAAGTATAAAATCACTCAAAATAAGACGGTTTAAAACGAGCTTAAATGTAAATATCGCGTCCCGCATTAAGCGCTAAATAATAATTAATAGATTCAAGCCTGCATCGTGACCACACCTGGGCGTGGGGGGTGGGTTTAGGGGGTATGCACACCCGAGAAACCAAAATACCCCCAGAATTCAATTTTTGAATTTTTTTCTATTTTTCGCAATTTTTTGGTGCCAATGGATAGTGAAACGTTGAAAAATTGTGTTTTCGCAATGGATAGAGAGACGTTGAAAAATTGTGTTTTTCGCCATACCACCATTTTTAAGGCCCTTTTTTGACCTTTTGAAAAATCTTGCACCCCCAGAATTTTGGTGCCGCCCAACTATGATCGTGACTCATCGAGCCGAAATTTTACCTGTTTTCTCATCGTAAAATACGACTCTGCATTTTGATAAACACCCGAGAAATATTCGGTAAGGGAATTCTTTTGCACAACGCTGTTCAGCATGCCTTTGAATATCTCTCGAAGCTGCTGATCGTTTAAACGACCCGATCGAGATTGTTGAACGGTTAATTTATCGAAATAACGCATTATGACGTCATCCGGGCACATATCTCTGACGGACAATATCTAAAAACGTGCTTAGAAAGTGTTATCACCAGACATGCACATGGGGGCTTTGTCGGGATCTAGACCCCAAAATGGAAAGACGGGAAATTTCGCGTGGAAATGAGGCAAGATAAAGGTCAAACAAAAACTAATGAAAATTAAAATTTTTCAAAATTGACCAGAAACTGTTAAATAACGTGGTTTTAATGCTATTCTAGCATTTATACCAGTTTTTCAGGTCATTTTTGCCCAAAAATGGTCAACCGCCATGCTGTGCATCTATGGTTATCAATACAATTAATATTCAAAAGAGGCTTACATAATTGGATTTTAAAATATAAGTAAAACTAAAGCGGTTTCAGCTAAAACTAACACCATAAAAATGCACAAAATAATCAATGAGGGCATCAAGTTTCAATTTTTTCTTCATTTTTTATTTTTTTCATTTTTCCAGCGCTCTTATCGCAGCATATGTTGAATCTGTACCACTATAGACATTTCCTCGTGCCTGTAGCGTTCCATGCAATATACATATGTATGTAAAGCAAGTTCATTGGAGTTAGCCATTTTAAAATCAATTATAACAACCGCAAAAGATGCTGTACATTTACTTCTTTGAATATGTCCAAGAATGTTCCGCACGAACCATCGTCGTATAAAAGTACAGTATTTTGACCGACTGGAACGAAACTAGGCACATTGAATTTAAGCAGTCGACTACAGCAGCCCTTGAAAATTCGTTTAAACCGTTTTCAAACTTGAAAAATCAAAAAATAGAATTAATAAAAAAATGCGTTCTAACTATGTTTGAATATTCTTTCATTCTCTAAGTCGTTTGAAGATGTTTTAAAGAAAAGATTGATAATGTTAAAAATATCCAGTACGAATTGAAAAGACCCCCAATTTTATAGTTAAGAAAGATTTTGTGGAAAATGTAAATGCACAGGCTAAAAAGTACCTGTAACTTACATGACACCCGGACATACATGCATATAGGGAGAGTGAAGGTATTACCCCACCCCTCTGAAGGGTCAGCCGAACAGGTACTGTCCGGCAATTTTGAACTGATGGAACGTTTTTTTTGCATCATTTTTGAGGTCGAAAGCAGTACAACCGTCAAAATTTTTCTGGCGCTTCGCGCCAGATTAGTACTTTTAAGTGCTTTCACTCAAAAAGCGCTTAAAATTGATAAATTTGTGCATTTTTTAGTGTTAAAAGTGATATAATGCAGTCAAAATGGACTAGGAATGCTTTTAAAATGCGATATTACCACGAAAAAACGTTTTATAGACTATTTTGACCATTTTGATCATTAAAACAACAAAAAATCGTTCACGATGATTTTTGGGATTTAACCCTCTCCCCTGCAGACCCTCACCTTGTGCACCTATGACCCGAGACAATTGATTATAAATTATATATATATAATACATATATTTATTGATGAAAGCATTAATGTAGCTAGATTTCAATGCACTTCTTAAGCCCGTCAAAATTTATTTACTGTTAGTGAAAATTGCCATTTAGAATGAAACAGATTATAGAAGTTAAGTTTTAAACAGGTTATTCAGCAATTTTCTCATACTACGAGTACACTTTTGTCTCATTGTTATTACTTTTAAGCTTCTAGTAAGCATTCTTCAAGCTTTTGCGAGCTGTTTTGCGAGAAGATTGAAAATCATACCTTGTTTCGGCTAAGAATTGCATTACAATGACGCAAAACTTGCGTCAATCTTGCGAATCTTTGCGATTTGATAGATTCATTGAGCGAAATTACGAGGAAAGCATATTTCTGGAAAAAATTGGATAGGCATAAATTTATAGCAGAATAATAAAAGATAAAAATCAGAACAGGAATAAAAGCCGTTTTTCCCAGAGCGAGCCAGTAACAACCAGTCAAAAAAATAATCCATCAAACAACAAAAATAATCGATTGAACATTAAAAAACAAAAAGCAGCTAGAGTCCTTTTTTGATGGGGGAGCCGATAAACCTTTTGTGTTCAAAAGTACTAAAAAAAACACCTTGAAAAGCTTGAAAACTCGACATTGAGTGGATAGCATTCACTAAACCCTCCTGTTACTGGTACGCAGGCACATCTATGCACTGCTTACAGGATAGAAAGGAATTATGTACATACATATGTGTCGTTACTTATCATATCTCAAAATTCTTGCCCGTACTAGGATAGCTACGTAACCACACGTGTTCTTGGGGACAAAAGTTTTGAGCCCTCGCAGAATGGCTGCTGAATATTTACCCACAGAATCGACG
Source organism: Mermis nigrescens (assembly GCA_036768485.1). NCBI lineage: Eukaryota > Metazoa > Nematoda > Enoplea > Mermithida > Mermithidae > Mermis > Mermis nigrescens. Next base: position 3,643,768 of record JAVLUZ010000191.1, read on the forward strand.
CTTTTCCGAAAAATCTTAAAGTATGCTTTCAAGCCTTTTAACTATATTTTGGCTCAAAAGTATCTACAACACACACACACACATGTTTTGACTGTATTTTGTTCAATTTACTCATTTTCCTCGAATTGTTTTATATGTTTTTATGTTTTAGAAAAAACAGCTTCATCTAAAACGTCTAAAAACAGTGTTTGTTACACATGGTTTCAGAATCAAAAAAGCACTTTTTAAAAATTTTTCGAGACTGTACCCCCCAGGATTTCCATGCTGTACATGCATGTACGTAGATTTTCCTTCATTGCAGATGAAAACCCAATAAAATATCTGATAATTTATTCAAAATGAAAACGCTCAAGAAGATGAGGTCCGTAAACATATGTATATAGGTGCATGGCATCGAGGCTCTTGTATTTAGCACGACGACCCTCATGTGCGAGCAAAGGAAAATTAAGTCCTTTTGCACAGATACGCGGCTCCTTGCATTCTAAACATAAAATCTGCTCTATTTCCGAAATTTTCATTCGCACCAGTGCGAATAAAAGGCAAATTTTAGTTTGCACGAAGAGTCTTTCATTTGCAAGATGCATACTAAAAGACCTGCAAAGCAAATCTAAGCAATCAGTGTGGTTTGGGGCTGCGAGAGTTTTATTAAGCTGATATGCCTTTCAGAATTAGTGTTTTATTTTTGTCCGCTTTTGGCCTTCATTCTCTTCAACTTTTCCAAATAATTTCCCTTTTCCTTAAGTTCTAGACCCCAAAACCAGGCACGTATCTCTGGGGGAATGGGGGGGGGTTCGTACCCCTCGAAAGTCAGACAAATTCGAAAAATAGGACTTTTTACACGTCATTTTGTGCTATTTTTTGCTTTTTGGGCTTAGTCCCCCAAAAATTGGCGTTGGTCCCCCCAAAATAGGACGGCCAGCTACGTGCCTCTTCAAAACACTATTTGCAAGTCTGCTGATCACCCCACAACAATCAACTTAATTTGGATTCTAGCCTGCATGTTCGTAATTCTCTTGGCCCAGAACAAAAGCATCTGCGCTATTGAATACTATAAATAGGAAACTATGTGTAAAAAAGACAAAACTATGCGCTACCTTTCCGTTTATTGCCCTTAACGAGATTCGTTTGCAAATCCAAGAACCGCGCCTCATTACTTCAACTTTGGGTAGAAATTCTGCAATTCTGACTCGGAAATGCAACGGCTGCTAGATGATAGGACGTATTAAGAAAGTATCAAAACTATTTGTAAGAGGTTTAAAGAAGGATAGAAGTCACTGCAAGAAATTAAAGCCAAATCATACGTACATAGCTTAAAGCATGAAAAATAAATGACATTGATGACATAAAAGTATATCTACGGTCTTCTAGAAAATTTGACAATCAGATCCTATCAGATCATTCAAAATGAAACATTCTAAATTATTCAATTGAAGAGGTCAAAAACTTTCAAGGATTCAAAGATGGTGTGTGCTCATACTGCAGCCTCACAAATATTTAAACTTTAACATTTACAAATACATAGTTTGATCAGGCACGAAGTTGTGGGGGACTGGATGGGTCCGGGACCCCCCAAACTTCAGGAAAAATCCGGAAAAATAGGACTTTTTACACGTTATTTTGTGCTATTTTTGGCTCAGACCCCCCAAAATTGGTGTTGGTCCCCCAAAATAGGAGGGCCAGCTACGTGCCTGAGTTTGATTATACTTGCTTCTACAAATACATAGTTATACTTGTTACAAGGTCATTATGTGCCGCATAAATCAGACAGAAGCATGTTTTTCCTAGAATCAAAACAAAAAGACACTGCGTGATACGTGTATATAGTTTGAGATGTCGAAAATGAGGGTGCATGAAGTAAATATATATGTGGAATGTAAAGACAGGTCACATCGTTCGCTTAATTATATGCAAATAATTTGCTATTGTCATGCATGATTTATTTTAAGCGGAATATCGCTCTTTTTTAAAGTTCAATGAAACTATAACCTGTTCAAACGCTACATAACTTGTACATATAACTAAAACAATGTTCAACCCAAAATAGATTAGTGATTCTTAGGAGTGACGGAATGAAATTATGTCCACGGCCGTATTTAGGGGGGCGGAGGGGGAGGGGTGCGGCCGCCCCTCTCTTTATAGAAAAAAATTTGAGAGGTGAGATAATGCAAGAAAGGAAAAATTGCGTGTCTTTGACGGAATATTTTTATGTGAAGTATTCTCCATAATTTTGGCTCAAGCGCGACCAAAAACGACACCATTTAGCCATTTCAATTGGAAATTTTTTTTGAAAAAGCCCGAAGTTCGCCTTGGACGAATCCTGGACACGGGTCAGGTACTTAATTTATTTAGACTCGAAAAAATGTAGTTCAATTCGAAAAAGGCTTGTGCGCTTACATGTCGCTATTACCGAGTTAATGCAAATGGACTACATTAGTAAAACAAAAAATGAAGCAATGACTTTGAAATCGGTCCTAAAAAATGGGCCCAAATCTTATAGGTAACATACTTGCTTAGCCCTTATGACGATCAAGTATGCAGTGATTGCTTCGAGAAATGAAAATTTCTCCGCGCCTAATTTTTTCGCGAAAGAAACGATATCCAGAAAATCCGGAGGTCAAGATCTCAGTCCTACTTTTAACATTGAATATTAAAATTCATTCGAATTCCAATTATTATGATATCGATACGACAAAAAAACGAAAAAAGTGAAAAAAACGAAAGGAAGAAAAGAGGGGAAAAGAAAAATAAACCGAAGAAAATAAAAAATGATAAATAGATAAATAAAAAGAGCAAAAAAGGAAAGAAAGAGGTTTTATTAATGTTCAACCTTAGCAGTAAATATCTCAGTAGGCATATCGCATGCGACGTATTTCGTCAGGAACGAGGACAGATGTTCGCTTATATTCGGAAGGAGCTGACGGCTCGGCTGGGCCGAGAAATGTGTGTCAAAATTTTTCAGCCATTTTATTAGCTTGGCTGCGAATGGTTGCAGAAGGCGAGGCGTTGCAAAATTGTCCAAGTCGAATTCTTTCTCGAAGTTGTTCGCTAAATTGGCTACTTCCTCATTTGATTTGTACCTTAACTCATCAAATATGCAGTTAAGAAAGATAAACAAAACGATTAAACAGCATGAACGAGAAGTTTAAAAGAAAACAAGCCAACAAAACGTTCAGTAAATCGTAGCTAGAAATTGTATTTACGTAAATGATACATATGTATGAGTATGTATGTACGATAAATAATTAAAGGTACATACGCAGCTGAAAAATGCGTACGTATTTTCTCAGAGAACTACTTAGGAAAATAATATATCGGAGCAAAGTATATGTGCGCAGTTTAGAAGGCATCGCAACAGCAGAACAAGAGGATCACCAAACGCTAACTAACGGAAGAGTTTCTTAGCGAAAAACAACAGTAGAATCGCTGGCCTTCTAAATTTGGGGGGACGAAAATTTAGAAGATAATACTAATAGATAATAATAATAATAATAATAATAATAATAATAATAATAATTAGGGATCGGACGAGGCCTCGGCCTCGGCCTCGGTAATCCTCGGTCTTTTTTGAGATCCCTCGGCCTCGGCCGAGGGTCAGGTGAAAAATGACCGAGGACCGAGGGTTTTTTAATTTTGCATTTTTTGAGTGATGCCGAAATAGCACAAATACAGCAAAAAAACGCATGTGCTACAAAAGACCCATTGCCTCAAATGTTATGCCAAGTCAATGCTGTAATATGCCAGCCTATAGACGGCAGAGACAAGACGCATATGCTGATTGAAGGATTGTGTCTCAACAGCCCCACCAGTCCCAACAGCCCCACCAGTCCCAACAGCCCCACCATCCCAACAGCCCCACCAATAATCCCAACAGCCCCACCAATCCCAACAGCCCCACCAATAATCCCAACAGCCCCACCAGTCCCAAGAGCCCCACCAATCCCGAGCCCCACCAATCCCAGCAGTTCCACCGTTCCAGCAGTCCAACCGTTCAACAGTCACACTGTCCCAACCACACATAAGCGTGGGGGGAGGGATGTTTAGAGTTTAGCCCTCTCTCAACCCGAAATTCTGGAAATCCCCCCAAATTATGGTAGACCCCCAGAATTCTATTTTAAGCACATTTCTCGGTCACTTTACCCCACCAGACCCACAGAATTTGTCCGCTGCCAATGTTGGTTCCAACTGCCCCACTGTTATAATCATAGATGCACAGCACGACCGGTCTGGAGAAGGAGTTTTGAGCCAAAAATGACCTCAAAACTAGTATGAATGTTAAAATAGCGTAAAAACTACTTAATCCACATTTTTTGGCTATTTTAAAGCAGATTAGCGTGAAAGTTTTGATTTTCATTTAATTTTAACGCTTATCTTTCCTTTTTTCACTAGAACGTTTTTCATTTTTTTCTGGCAGTCTAGATTAGGCAATAATGAGCAGGAATCTAATCTTGCAAGATGGCTCGAATGAGGCAAAATCACGGATTGCGCAAAAATGCTGAAGCTTCAATTCTAGCGGGTCTACCAGTTTCTCAGGTAGAGTTATTCTGAAAATGTAAACCTGCACGCTCTTGTATAGTCCTGATGAAATATACGAAGTCGAAAAATAGTCAAAAAAATATCTTGATCAAACGGAGCCCGTATAAATTCTATAAATTCTATGTTTCAAAAGTACATTCGTCAAATGCACTTCTCGTATAATAGCGATTGCGTGGGGCTGCTGGGAGTACTGGTGGGGGACGGTGGGGCTGTTGGAATGGTGGGGCTGTTGGGATTGGTGGGGCTGTCGGGATTGGTGGGGCTGTTGGGATTATTGGTGGGGCTGTTGGGACGGTGGGGCTGTTGGGACTGGTGGGGCTGTTGAGACATCACCGATTAAAGTAGGTACATTATGTGGGCGTTTTCCGTGTCCATGCATGCAAAACCTACTTAATTTCTTGAGCCCAAGTTGGGCATGGGTAGAAAATTCAAATGCGCATGATGTGAATAAAAGTTGCAGTTTAAATTTATATAATGGTCACAGAAGTGATTGCATTATAAAAAAAGCGTCGCTAACAGATAATTTCATGTTTAAATTTGTTTACAATAAAGAATAAGAAGAATTCGGCACAAATAACATAATGTTACTAAAGAGCTGAATAATGGAATATGCCTAGACCGTATGCGCGATATATTGTGACAATAGGAAATATTAACAGACTCGCTTATTTAACATTTTACGGTTGATTATATTAAATTACATTTACTTTGTGATTCAGTCGCACTTTAGAAGCAATATATTTCTAGGTTTCTAATTCAATTCTTTGCACATATTGCATAACTGCAGTGTTAATTTTCCATTTTATATTAGGGGATTCGGGTACCGGGTAGTAAAATTATTTTATTCCCGGGTACCCGGATATACCCGGGTACTACCCGCGTGCACCTCTACTAAGAATCATCTTAAACGGCGCAAAGTGCCAAAAAATTGACATTTTTTCTCTTGAAATACAATTTCTGCCATTATAAAGATATGTAGAACACACAAAATAGTGATAGCGAAAACGAGCTGAATGATTAAGACGATTAGCAATTTGTCACTTCTGTGCTTGTCATTTGCATACGTACCATAGTTTCACAAGGTCGAAAGTTCAGGGGGTTAAATCCCAAAATTTAGGACCACTTAATTTAGAGTCTAGCCTTTTTTGCAGGTCAAATATGAAAAATGGCTAAAACATCCTGTATAACATGTTTTAATGTGAAAAACTGCATTTTTAACAACATTTTATCCCATTCTGACTAGTTTCGTCGCTCTTGAGAGTAAAAAATATAAGAATCCATCGAAAATTTTGGCTTTTCAGATCATTTTAAGTTTATTCTAGGTATTTTATGGGTAAACAAAACAGAAGTGTATTAAACAGCGCGAAGCGCCGAAAAAATTTTAATGTATTCGCTGCTTTTGTACCCAAATCATTGCAGAAAATGTTTGATAGCTCAAAATCGTCTGACAGTGATTCAAGTCTTGTACCCCGAGGTCGGGGTAATACCCCCTCACCCCCATGGGAATGTGTGATACCTACCTTTAAATAAAATTAAAATAATAGCTTGTTAGCTTTGAACTATATTACACTAATCAATCCTATTGCTACTGTACCCACATCACATGGAGCATATGTGCCCTATATTGTTTGTACTCATACTCATATTATATGTATTACAAATCCTCGGTCCCTCGGTCCTCGGCTCGGCCTCGGCCTCGGCCGAGGCAAGGATTTCAAAGTTCCCTCGGCCTCGGCCTCGGCCGAGGGAAAACAAGACCCTCGTCCGATCCCTAATAATAATAATAGCGTTTTTAAGCTTTTCCCAGCGAGATCTACACATTGGAGAAGAACAAGTTTTAAAAAAATCAATCTGATTCCAATTATAACAAATATGTTGTATTTTGGGCTTATTCGCTCAAAAAGTGTGCTTAAATCTTATTCTAGCTGTCCATCGGATACACTTTGAGAATTTTCAATTTTTTCTTCAGGGCACCCTTGTTAAAGTACTCATACTTCCATATATGAGGGGAACTAGTCTTCCTATCTGCCCACAGCTACGTCCCTGAAAAACAGCAAACAACGTACATATTCGTAAAACAATTTAAATTACAGAAAAGTTTTATAAAGTGGACGCTTTTTGCCCAAAAAACGTTGTAATGACAGTAATGTGAATGAAAAACCACCGTACATATATATGCCATTAATGTACTGGCTCGGTATCATGCGAAGAGGCCGAATGAAGCGACATCGATTGTAAACCAAAACATCATTTAATGTTACCACTACATAACATTACAAGACACATACATAGGCCACGCATGTTAAATATAGAACAATGGTCGGAGCAGGAGATAAAGTATGTATATATGAAAAGAAAAAGAAAAATGAAACGAGCAATTAAAAAAAACCAAAAAACAAAGTAAAACAATAAAATTCGGTATGTATTTATTTTACAAATCAAATCGTAACGCACTGCCTTCATTTCCGATCAAACATGCATGGGGGTGTGCGAATCTAGTCTGACCCCCAGTGGGAAAGTTTCTGATACAAACGAGGAAAAATAAAGGCTAAAACCCAATGAAAACAAAAAAGTTTTATCAAAGATGTTCGAAATTGACTGACTGAAAATTAACATAATTTTAAACCTATTTTAGCATTTATACCAGATTTTGACGCTATTTTGAATAAAAAAATCTCAACACTTGACCCCCCAGAACAGCCATGCTGCGCTATATAAATAAGAAATGCAAGTCGAACATATGTATAATCGAGTGAAGCGATGTGAATTTCCTTACTCTAACAGTAAAGAATGAACGCTTTTTAGTTTTTGACGAATATGAGCGGGTACTGTAGCCAGCTGATTGTCATTCCTATTTTCAAAGGCCAATCTGAACGATTCGTCCAGAATTAAGCGCATTTGAGCTATGCAAAGTGCCGACCAATGCTTCGAAGGTAAGCGACTTAACTAAATGAAAAAGGTGCAGAATACATTACTTTAGTAATTACAATTATTTTATTATAATTATTCATTATTTTATTACAATATTTCATTATTTATTATTTTATTACAATTATTTCCAAAATGCGGAACATTTGAACAACGAATTAGTACAGTAATCTTAGAAACCAATAGCATATTTAGTCTAGGTTACCGTATTTCACCATGCAAATGAATTAGATACCGTAATGCTGAATAACTAAGAAAATATGCATTAATAATTTTCTGCAATACAAAACGCCCTCGCATTTACTTGAACATGTACAACATAGCCTATTTACACTTTTTGAACTAAACGGCCTATAAAACATATTTGAGAGTCTTTCGATCCGGTCAAGACCACGAAAAAGCCTGGAATATTATATAAAGAAACAGATTCGAGAAAATTCAGTTCATTATACGCTTAGTTTGTAAAAAAGAAATAGAAGCGACTTATAACAGAATTTTAGAAAAATGATGAAAATGTAAAGTAAATTTGTCGTAAATGTTTTGAACTACGTTGTTGAGTATGAAAAAATTGCTAAATTGTTCAACAGATCTGGAAATCAGATTTGATGCAATAATTTTTTGGTCTTCGGTAGATTTTTAAGCCGAAAAAAAACTTTTCAGTACAAAAACTACGTTTTACTTTAAAAATACAGATACTCGTTGTTCTGAGAAATAAAAATGACAAGCCTGTCGAAACTTTTCGATGCGCATCGAAAATTCGAGATGGAACGGAAGCAACGATATGACGAAACTCAACGGAGATCAGGAAAAAATGACGAAAATTCCTAATCGCAATTTTTCCTTCCGGACTCTGAAGGCTGCGAGAATTTCTCATCCATAGTTGGCTGACCCATTTCATAAAAATTTGCGCTTTTTGGTCCGATTAGAAATTTGGAAAACTTGTATTAGAACTAAAGTTAGACTATTAAAGTACGAGTGATATTATTCGTTATTATTAAAGACAAATCGACCCAACCACAAAAATGGTGCAACAGATATACCAAGTTTTGATGAGGGAACAAGTAGGTATACTTTCACTAACTTCATTGCAGGTGCGGACTAGAGTTGATATGAGATAAGGATAAGATTCCCGCAATGAGACTACGACGTCGCGAAAGCACTTTTGCCATGGCTCGACTGAATAGAAAATTTTATAAGCAGTAGCGTAGCTGGCCTTCTGATTTGGGGGGGTGGGAACGAAAAATTTAAGTTGGATATCTCAACAAATACTTATGGATAGGCAAAAATAGTGATGTTTTTGAGATTTTCTCAACGAGATCTACAGATTAAAGATGAAAAACTTTAAAAAAATCAAAATTGATCTCAATTATAGTAAACAAATACGTTGTGAAGCGCTCAAAAAAAATTAGACTCATTAGCTAAAAAAGGGTGCTTAAATCTATTCTGCAGTCTTTCAGATACGCTTTAAGGATCTCCAATTTTTTCATTTTGGGACCTTTGTAAAACATATTCATACTTCAAAAATTTTTGGGGGACAAGCCCTCCCCTCACAGCTGTGCCACTGTCTATAAGCAACTCCATAAAACATATTGATAAAGCAAAGAGTATACGAATAATACTAAAAGTCAAAATGCGGAAAAAACTTTGTATGCATCTTACGCAATATAACGTAGATTAATGATAAAATTATGTTAACTAAGCATACATTGGCAATATATAGGTGGCTAGAGGATGAGGGGGGGTGAAATCCAGGAATGGTCATATAGTTAATTCTGGTCACTGTATTTTGTACAAGGTCTCTTTGTACCTGTACAAAGACGGTCCTTAAAAGTCAATCTACATTCTGTACGTGTAAATTTCAGGGTAATATAATATGGTTCAGTAGCATGTTATGTTCTGTAAACTGGGTTTTTCGATCCTTATTAGTGAAGTTTAGCCGATCAATGGGTTTCTAGCGATGAAAAATAAAAAAAAATATCAGTACGGCGCAAAGCGCTGAAAAATTTTGATATTTTTACCGTTTTCAGGTAGAATTTTAGATCTATTCCCAGCAGTAAGCACAAAATTATCTTGCAGTACCTTTCGTCTTTCGAAAGCTTAGGTAGGGGTAATATCCCCCTCTCACCCCCACCCTATGCCCATGTGTGTAGTTATGCTACATTTGTAAAAAGGGAATAATTACAGTTTAAAATGGATATCGCAACATAAATAATGATTAAAACGAGAAAAATACCCAAAAAAGATTTGAGAAAGACAGAGGCAATTAAAATAAATGTAAAGCTTGTGATGAAGCATTACTGTCAACTGTTGAGCATACATGATCTAAGGGGAGGAGGGTTTCAACCCCAGAAATTTTATCATCCCCCTAGAAATCTTCTCACCCTTCCCCCAAAATTCGCAGTTTACCAAAAATTTCCAAAAAATCGTAGAAAAGCTGATGTTTTTAGCGTTTTGATATAAGTATATATTTGCTCAAAAGCCTCAAATTTTCGACACTTTGCGCCATATACTCACTTTTTAAAACATATTGTTCAATTTAATTGCATTTTTCTGGCATTTTTCGAAATTTTTTATGTTTTTACGCTTTAGAAACAGAGCATCGTTAAAAATGCTGAAAAACGATGTTTTTGATGCATATACACCATTCTTAAGATAAAAAAAGGCGCTTCAAAATTTCAACACGCCCCAGAAACATTATACTTCGCATTTTTCGTGTCAAGAATTGATTGATCTTGTACTACCTAAAAATCAATCGGATGGAGCATTTTTCGCTAATGAATGATGAACATTATGTCACTTATTATTTACATTCAAGTACTTATGTGAATCCAACTTTATTATTTTACATGTTTCGCTGGCCGTCCTGTTTTGGGCGGACCAACACCAATTTTTGGGGGGACTGAGCCCAAAAAGGCCAAAAATTACACAAAATAACGTTTAAAAAGCCACATTTTTCCGATTTTTCTGAATTTTTTTGGGGGAGAGGATCCGAACCCCTCATTCCTCAGAGATACGCGCCTGGAAATGGAATACTTACGCGCAGCAGTTTCGGAATTTCTAGCCCTTCGCCTTACAATGCTACTTCTTGGATAAACTGGCGTTGATTGCGCAGAATCCGATATCGTGTTTTGTAGCAGATCTGCCGGAAAAAACTTAAGAGGGCGATAAATTTAAGGTTTTTCGTAATATAAACGCACATACCTTCCAAAAGTCCATGTTCGAAAAATTTTAAAGCGTAGAAAAGAGTTTCGGGAAAAGCCTTCCCTAGGCGAATGAGCAAGTCTACCACGCTTTGATTACAAGATTGCTTCAAGTGCGATAACAGCTCCGGTATCCTAAATGGAGCAAAGTGAAAAAAAACGAAAAATGCATAATATCGACTTGAATAAGCAATAAAATTCTAAATACCTATTAAGAAGCAAAAAATTTAAGAGTTATACGCCGCCTGACGCGCAAAGTATTCAGTTATTGGGCGTTTTGTGCATGCTAGATTATTGCAACGAAAAGATACAGAAAAATACTCCAATGGAGGTATTGAAAATTCTTTAAATAATTCAAATAGAGTAGTTAAAAGCAGTTTACAGTCGTAAGATTCTTTGGTCATTTTCAGGGGATTTTAGCTATTTTTGGTCAAAAATACGAGTTCATTAACCCACCGCCCCCTTAAATGACCGAGGACCCTTCGCTTAAAATTTCAAGCCGTTACATAAATGGCTTAAGGCAGGGCAGTATTTAAGGGGACGGGAGGGAGGCGGCCGCCCCTTCTTGGCCCGGAAACAAAATTGAACGGTAAGATAATGCAAGGGAAGATGGAAAAATTGCATGGTTTTGTCGTAAAATCATCAAATTTTCGGCGCTTCGCGCCAAATGTGTAGTATGTTCCATAATGCCGACACAAACGCGACCAAAAAATGACTTTTTATAGTCTTTTGAATTAATAGTAATAGCTTTAAAAAAAATTTCAGGTTTTCTGATCTCAACGGATAGAGCACGTCGAAAAACGTCGAAAAATGCGATTTTTTCCAGCAATATCAACGAATTCTCTGAGATACATACTAATTTATGTTGGGTCCGCCCCCCTCGTGGCAGAATCCTCGATACGAGCTTGACTTAAGGTATATAAAAATTTAGAAATAACGAATGGATTTAAAATTCAAGAGTCGTAATATAGCGAAGTGAGTGCAACAAATGGTTTTTTGCCGCTTAAAACATCTCAAACCTTTTAAAACAGCACAACTAAGTATCAAAAAATCATATGCAAATGATTTCTGTAAGCATTCTTTTAAATTGAATAACGCTCCGTTTTCTAGATAGCTAGCTGTAAGTCGCAAGACAACAAAAGTGTTGCGACATGAAGCCTTTATTCAGTAAAAAACAAACTCTAAGACACTGGATGAATAAATAAATTTTCCGTTACGATTATATTATACATACATATGTATCTGCGTATTCAAACTCAACAATTTTATTTTTAATATAAAAACTGTTTAAAAGTAAATCATTTTCAGCGATTCGAGAAATGGTTATGGAGTTTTCGATTATTGTAGCTGCATGTAATGACGCCTTGCTGTTTTAAGCTTATTTTTATTATATTTTTAACTTCTTTTTATGTCACAGTGACTCAATTCAGCATAAAAGAAAGAATTATGCATGTATCAACGACGCTTATTCTAATATTTGTTTAATTATTTGGATCTACCATGTGATCCAGTGCATCGGAGAAATCAGATGCGTGAATCTGGCCAGGTTTTCGTGTAAGACGCAGGAGTCAGTTGAATCGAATTTAAGTAGCCATAGGATTCGCGGTATATATTTGCGGGCTTTCAACTCGTACGAGCAAAGCCTGGTAGCTTGCAGAAATGAAACCAACGCTTGCGAAGCTATATTAATTGGTCTAAAAACAAGCTTAAAAACATAAGCATGAATTATGCTTTTAGACACGTTTAAATTTACAATTGCGTTTATACGTTCTAGTTTGTATTTCTTAAAGATGTTTTACTTAGATAACAAAAAACTTTGACCCGCATATGCTTGCATATCATGGACCTTTTAACACGTAATTTATTAGGTAAGCTTAATTCATATTGCATGCACTAAGTATATAGTGTCAAATTCGGATAATGTACACCCCCGAGGGACCACAAAGGTGTGCGTTATCCGAGTGTGTGCAGTGGCGGATCTGGGATTTTTCTAAGGGGGGGGCGGTACCCTGACTTGGGTGGAAAAATTAGCCGTTTTAACCCGAAAATCGCTCAAAATTCCTTAATTTTGCGCACTATTTTGGGCCAATGGGGGCGGCGGCCCCCCCCCACCCCCTAAATCCGCCCCTGAGTGTGTGCATTAAACCGAGTGTGAAATTTTCTTGAAATTTCCACTTCAAGTGAAAAGAAATCTATTATCGCGTTAACAATATGATAGAAGGAATACAAAGACATTATCCTTACCTGTTGCTGTAAAACAATGTATAAATAACAATCATGCTTTTATTCTGCATAGAGTAACATGGTGTGCAGTAAATATCAGTGATCCACGTGTTCATTATCCGAGGTCCGAATGCACATTATCCGTGGCGTGCATTAAGCTTGTGCACTAATACACCGATTTATGAGCTGCGGTCGTATGAGCCGTGTGCATAACGCATTATCAGAGTTTGCATTAACCGAGGTGTCTTACTATGTATGTTAAGACATTGTTTTTTGCCGGGACCGTGTAGGCCGGTGCGCATTAACCGGAAAAGTGCATTATCCGGGGTTTGCATTATCCGAGTTCGACTGCATTTGTAGTAAGTAGTTTACTGTCGCAATCTTAGAAAGTTTTAAACAGTTCAAACCCGTGAAATCTTTTTTATTAATAAAAAATCTATTTATACGATGTGCTTACCAAGCATGATTTTTATTAAATGCACAAGGACATGCTGCATAACGATAAAATATTTTGGGAGGAAAACTAAAGTTATTAATCTTGCAAATAAAATACTGTAATGAAGCGTCAGTGCATCGGTCACCTCTGGCAGTCTTTCGAAAAGCACGATTCCAAATGATTCCCCCAATAAGCCCAGGATCTCGACGATGCATCGAACAATTGAAGGCCTGCCGAAAAGGCATTATTTGCATCTTCGGTTCTGCTGCAAATGCAAAAACGACTAAAATGCAATATGAAGTACATAAGGATGAGCATGCACAAGAGTGTCAAGAACAAGAAATGTGAAAATTGCCGCTTGATTCACAACAATAATAAAGAATTTGAGTACGAAGCAAAAGAGAAGTAACAGGAAAAACGAGGAAGGATGTAGAAAAGAACAGAATAAGGGAAAAACATCAAAATAAATTGTCGGCAGATACAAAAACGTTATTCTGTTAAATACATAGATATGTAATTAGCAGATTAGGAAGAGAAAATCATAGAACTAGAATACATTCGCCTAAACTAAAAACAAAGATTATTAAGAGCTTACGGTAAAAAAGAGGTGATCAATCATCAGTATCCTGCAACTGTACACTCTTTTAATTAAATTTGAATAATCAAGCATCAATTATTTTAGCAAAACTGTAGATTGTAATCGAAATATTGTGAATTAAAAACGAGCTAGCCTTAAAATGGCAACATACACAATAATATAAGAATAATGCGTTTTTTGTCATATTTCTCACGACAAGGACTTTAAAAAAGCTACATATCCCTATAACATTCTCAACGAGAATTAAGTATGTGAGCCTGATTGGCTTCTTTCTTACTTTTGTACTTGTGAAAGGATTAAGCCTTTGAGAGCGTAGAATTCTCCACTATTTTCTTTGGCAAAATATGAAATGTTGGTGTTTTCGATCAAATCGAGAGCCTGTAAAATAAAAAATAGGAAAGCTTATTTAAATTTGAATCTAAAATAACGCTAAATGAAAGCAAATCCGAATATTCAACCATCGGTAAGAGGATTGCGTCAATGCAAGAGACTATCAAATTTTATATATGTACATCGTTTTGAGAAGTTTAAAATGTTGGGATATTTTGTGAAATACAGGACAATACCTAATCTTACAGCCGCTAATTGAAGTATTCTCCCTCAATGATCAAGCGTCAGCAAGTTCGTTAGCAGCGACGCAGATAACGCAAGCAGAGGCAATATAAATAAAACAGATTTTGTTGACACGCACCTGTGGATACCATAAGCCAAAATAGGTCATTTTGTCCATTCAACTTTTTGATTTTACTTGGAAATAAACGAATTTCAAATACATAAATAAAATAAAAATCAAGCGCACGGTTACTCGATGAAAAAAGGTAAAAGAACTCTTACGCATATCTTTCGCTCTTTCTGACTTCGTGATGCGGCTTGTGATAAAAAATTTTTTGGCTTTTGAACCTCTAATTTGTGGGCTCTGGATTGCTAGCATTCGTTTTGTAAACTAGACTTTTTTGTAGGAATAATAATAATAATAATGATAATGATAATAATTATGATGATAAAAATAATAATAATCATAATAATAAAAAACAATAATGATATTAAAAACAAATAACACAAACACACGATAAAAACTCACAAAACTGAACTGAAACAAATAATATAATTGACAATTCTGAATTTGAATTAAAAATAAGCAAAGAGTAAAGACGCTATTATGGCTGTTTCAACCAAAAAATTCAGATTAACGTTCCATTTAGAGATACACTAAGTAAGACCAACAATTAACATCTTTTCCCCGTTTTACTTGTCAAAACGTGGTGCATACAAAAGTGTAAACTCAAAAGGCAGTAGCAAGGCTAACACAATAAAACTTTGCAAGTCTGCTTTACACATACGTGTAACAGTTCGAAATTGTGGAAGGGGGTTTCCAGACATCTGGAAGGGGATGGATCTCCAATTTTTGGTCAAATACGGCCAAAAAAATGCCTAAAAACGGCCAAAAATCGCAAGTTTTTCCAAAAATTAAAGGTAGGGTCAAAAATTTTCCGATTGGGGGATAAAGGGGACGACCAAGTTTGGGTGGGGGATCCCCACCTCCCTGTTACATGTCTGGCTATATAAGTTTAACAGCTGTACTTATGTATACGATCAAAACATCTTATACCCTTTTTTAAGGGCAAACTTGTATAACACAAAAAATATAACACGTTACGTGTAAGAATCTATTGCATATAATTAAAAATTACCTACAAATTAAATGACACAGGATGAAATCATGCACGAATAAATTAAAAATGCTGAAAAAAGATTTATCATTAATTTGTTAAGTATCATAACGTACCGCATTAATAATTTGATTAGTGCCACTTGCTTTCTTGCAAAATCAATCAGTGTAAATATGACACCTTATGATGTGATAACAGTCAACGTGAAAGAGTACGACACATTCAAATCACTACTCACTTTCTACAACTCTTTTATGCTTTGACATATGTAATTCAACATTAATTTATTATAAACAACCTTATTTTATTATTACAACGAAACATTGTTTACATACACGAATAATACGGCATAATTGAATGAAATTGGTCAAGAATTGGGGAAAATGTGTCAATCTTACGCTTACTTCGTTATAAAATTTGTCATCGTTCGTCATTTTAGCCATTTTTACGCAACACTTGACTTGTTCTCGTAATTTTTGATATCCGTCAAAAACGGGCAGATTGGGTATCGTATGTAGCCTGTGAATAATCAAAGCAGTTACATAGCACAAAAACTGACTAAAAGCCCAAAGAATCTAAAAAAGAAGCCAAATATATGCCATAAAAATCTAAGGTTAAAGGGACTTAAAAAAACCGAATTAATCAATGGTAGCGCGTTATAGCGTACCTATAATATACTTGGGTACACATAACATATGAGCCCCCTACAGCTATAACGGGACATATCTGGAAGTTGTGGTTTTATAAACGATAGATAATTAAAAAAGGATTTTGCAGGTTTTTTAGTTACACTCAATACCGAGTGTGTAAAGTTTTGGCGTAACGTTACAACATATACAAATCTTTGGCAGTTTTTTAGCCACCTTAAACACAACTTAGCATACATGTCTCTTACAATTTAATGGTATGGAATTGTAGGTAATAGACTTCTCTAAATATACACTTTTAGTTTTTCAAATTTCGCATGAGTTCTCGAGGGTGAGTGTAAAGAGTGTAAAAATTTGCTCTTATAAAGGCAAATATTGGTCGCGTTTCTGCCTTCTCGATGTCTGACAACAACTCCGGTTATAAGTCCCAAGAAATTTTTTCTAATAGAAATGTACTATGGTCTAAGAGATACTTTCTGCTTACCAGCAAACTATTTTTACACTTAATACCGAGTTAGATCTAGGGGTTTAAACTTTACACCCTAGTGAATGGTGTAAAAACAGGTTTTGTCTAAGATATCTCCGCCAACTTCTCCGGTTATAAATTGGGATAAATTGAATAAAATAAAAATAAAGTACGTCCTTAGGGCTACTCGTCGTAGCAGACCGCGTTTAAAAAACTCAAAGTCACTCATGTAGGTGTAAAGTTCGAAATCAGGGGTGTAACATCGGGCGAAAAACACGTTTTCTTAACTTTTTTGATTGGTCAATGTCTCAAATAGGATGTGGAACTAAAGTTTTTCACACACAAACGTACTACAACTCAAATGCTGCATACTGGCCCAAACCAAATTTTTCTACACTCAATGGGGAGTTAGCTTCATATTTTTGAAGTTTACACTCTGCCGGTGCGCTGAAAAATACGTTTTTTTACCTTTTTTTAGTTTTACCAACTCCGACGGTTATAAAACAAGACGCGCAAAGTATGCTAAAAATAAAGCACAGCTCAAAGATTGAACATCACACTTGGATGCGTTTCTTTAAGCCCAATATTGAATTAGGTGTGAAGGTGTAAAGTTTAAACTCTGGTGTAAAAAACACGTTTTTTGCTCGATTTTTTGTCAGCTTACTTTTCCGGTTATGAATCGAAGTTGTGCGGACTATACTAAAAATGAAGTACGTATCGGCGGTTACAACGCACGCATGGTCGGAATTCTCTACACTCAATGCTGAGTTATTTCTGGAGGTGTAAAGTACCAGCTCTGTGGTGAAAAAACGTTATTGCAATTATTCTGTCTGCTAAGTTCCCCGTGCATGAATTGGTATGTCCGCACTTATGTAAAAAATAAAGAACGTCTCAAGGGTTACACATCGAAGTAAGATGCACTTCTTTACACTTAATATTGACTAAGTGCTGGAGGAGTAAAGGTCTAAGTCTGAGGTGAAAAACACGTTTCTGCATCGGTTTTGTTTACGATCTTCTTCCGTTATGAGTTGGGACACGATCTCAGCTCTAAGAACGCTTTGCGCTGAAGGTTCACACATTCTACTGGACGAATTAGCTTGCACTCAATGGAGGTGTAAAGTAGTTTTCACTAAAGGTTTACTTTGCTCCCAAAGTGTTGTGGAAGGTCAATTTTTTGGTAAAATATTATTCTGAACATCAGGATTACGAATCATATTTTAAACATTGTTTATACTCAGCAGTTGCGTAAAGTTTACACTGAAAATTTACTTGAGCTAATAGAGCATTGCAGAAGGTGAAGTTTTTTTAAAACGTTCTCCGAGGCATAAGGATTTCTCCATACTATCAGGAATACGAACTGACTGCAATTACATTTTTACACCCATAGTTGTGTAAACTTATGCTTCAGGCCAACTTCATGTCTATGAGGTTGTTCGTTGTAAGAGCTGACTTTTATTCCAAATATTTCTTCGGAAAATCAGGATTATTTGCTTTTTTGTGACTCAAAGGCTGTCTAACGTGAATTTAAAGTGAAAATTAATTTTAAATTCTAAAATGTTGTAGGAGGTAACTTTTATAAAAGACTGTTCTTGTGTTATTCAAGTATTTCATTCAGCAAGTATACCTCTAAGTTTATTGATCGATTCACACAAATCATTCTACTAAAGGAGGGGACTACGAAAAGTCACCTATGTGCGCAGAAAATCATCAGAATCTGCTAGAAATCAGATTAGTCTAACCAACACAAAAATCGAAGTATATTCTGCGGCGTTTAAAAACAGAAGGTGTCCCCTCAAAAACATAAGCTCACTGGTTTAGTGACGAGTTTGGAGGTAAACTTTGGCCTGTGCTATGCGGCCGATTTACTCGGAGATCGGTATCGCATTTTCAAGACAATATGTAATCAATATTCAGTTAAGGCTCAATAGATAAATTATGACATTCGCATCATGCTGTTTATTATGGCTCTACATACGTGTTATGCTAGCATGATGAGATGATGTAGGTTCACTTTCTCCTGCTTCGGCATTCGACGATGAATTATTAAAATTTCTGGTCTATTATTATGCGCTATTGCATTTATTTGCATGATTATCTCGCTGACTCTTCTTGCGCCGTGTCCTAAATTCTTCAGTGAAAACCTGTTTGCCCACGTTTACTGCCTTACCGCGCTTCTATTCTATCACAAATGGGCGTGGAGGGTCTAGAGGTATGCGCCCCCGCAGATGTTGAAGAACCCCATCAGATTACTGTAGACCCCCATAATTATATTTTTAGTAACGATTTTCGGCAATTTTTGGCGATTTCACCCCTCCCCAGAATTTTCTTGCTACATGCCCATGTATGTATGTATGCCATTGCAAGAACGATTGTTCGGACTTACATTTAGTTGAGGTTAGTGAACAACATAATTTGTAGTTTCCCTCATTTCAGATTGATCAGTTCCGTTAAAGAATAAGCTGTTGTGTCATTTATTTCTCGAACTGAGGCCACAACTACTTATCTCTGTAGGCCGCAGAATATACATCGATTTTTGTGTTGCTTCGATGAATCTGATTTTTCGCAGATTCTGATGATTTTACGCGCACATATAGGTGACTTTTTCTTAGACCTCTCCTTTTATGTCTTTGAGCTATGCCAAGTATATTTGTCCTTTTTGTTCCATCGGAGCATTTGTCTTTGCTAGTATAGCTCGTTAAAGACATTAAAAAGCGAATGGTGAATGGAAAATAGAATCAACTTACACAGCCATAATAAACATATTGACTTTAAAGTATTGTTTAGTAAAGCCAAAATCTTGATTCGAAGTCGTTTTTTCAAAAATTTCTAATAATTGATTGCGTATTTAGATCTTCAATTAAAAATCGGAAGACTTTATTGACATAAATATCTAGAAACAAAGTATAAATATTCCAGTCGACAAATTATGCAAGATTCGAAACGAAAATAGGGGGACATTCTTCGCAGAATTGCTAATCGAATTTGAACCGTCTTAAATTAAACTTAAAAGTGCGTTTTTTGGGCTGAAAAATGCTAACGCGCCTAAAAAACGTCGTTTTTCGGTGTTTTAAACGACGCTTTATCTTTCAAGAGCCTTAAAAGATAGAAAAATTCGAAAAAAAACAAAACTTTAAATAAAATGAAGATAATATAGTCACAAAATAGTATATGGCGCGAAGCACCGAAAATTTGACGCTTTTGAGCAAACAGGCAGCTAAAAATGCTTAAAATAGCTCCTTATCTACGAATTTTTGGTAAAACTTTTGAAAAAAATTTATGGGGCATAAACGTTTATGCGGAGGGGGTGAAAACAGCCCGAATAACTTGATTGGAGGCCACCGATGCTCAACAGAGTTAAGAAATATATGTACGATGAAATAAAATTTGATGCATATTATAATTAATAATTAAAAAATTAAGCAATTAATTAGCCTATGTACCTGTTAAGCACATCAACGGCTACAGTAGGGATGTTTTGCTTACGAATGGCACGAGCAAGTTGCAACAAAGCCTGAGCATACGCGTGAATCCCAAGAACCGTGTTCTGGCTCGTTTGCTGTATGCGAATGATTACCAGTCAAAATACACAACTCAGTATTCTGATTTCATTTTATTCGCGATTAACCATAAATAAATGGACGAAAAAATAGAAAATTAATAAAATAATGCTGACGACAGAATAAAAAATGATTTTCGTCGATGCATTTCAATATAAGAAAAAATGAGCTGAAGAAAATCGCCAAAATATTGTGAAATTGCCGCGAGACACATATAAACGCTCAAAAGAACGATTTGAATTATGGACTAAGACTAAAGACTTGAGTTGCATAAGAACCAGAGATGAACTCAATAAAAATCAGCATAATTTTAAAGGAAGATGCATAACTGCATATGTTTAAATTACCGGATCGGCTTCTAAAGTGGAGATCAAGTACTGATAATTATATAACCGCCAAGTAAAGATTTGGTTCCAGTAGGATAAAGGATCCGCGATAGTAGGCAATCGATTTCTAAAACGATAGCTGACATCACTTATTTGGAAGAATGTACCAAAAATAGGATGAGGACCATAGATGCATAATATTACCGTTGTATGTAGGGTAGGGGGTCAATCAGGAGAGCTTTGTTGAGTAGGAAAGACCTCAAAAACTTGTATAAATGGTAAAATAGTGTACAAACTTGATTAACCTAGAGTTTCGGATCAATTGTAACATTAAAACTTTTTTGATTTTTATCAATTTTTGGCCTTATTTTGCCCGGAAATTTCCTATTTTTTTCTTTCGGGATCTAGCTACATATAAGCCCCAGAAGCCTTCACTTACACGTCTTATCAGAATCACCTTTAATGAAAACGGCTCTACCTCATAATATTGTAAATTCAACAAATAATAACAAGAGTAAGACAATGCTGAGAAATACGACAAATATACAGTTTAGTAAAGCAATAAATATCAGCTAATGCGATTCTACTCGCCCAGAATACATTTCGACTAAGAAGTAAAAAAATTTAATCATTTTCATACGATAAAAAACAGATGTTTTTCCAAGACAATAGTAAATTGAATTAATCTGCATATTCTGCTAAGAGCGGATCAATGCTGCATCAACTTGAGAACGCATAACTAATACGAACTTTGGCTCACTTTTTAATTAATGTTAGGAGCTTCGATAACTATATTTTAAAAAACTGGGAAAATTCAAAAACAATACAGCCTGAAAAAGTTGTGCTTATTACAAAACAAGACGGTAGCACATTTATTATATTTATTATTTATATTTCTTTTATTGCACATTTTATTTTAAGAATATTTACTGCATTTATTTTGATTTATTGATTTATTTTACTCACACAGATCTTCAGATACGCAGTACAGCCTAGTGCCTGTTGCAAAATTGAAAAAATTATGTTACATATACAGTTATGTATATATGTAATGTCAATAGATAGAAGTAAGGTTGGCCATTCCTGAGCATCAATCATCCATCCATTTAACGCATTCAGAAGCTGTTGTTTAAATACATACATATCCTTTGTTATAATTTAAGTGTCTCTTATGACGTAAACAATAAGAGTCTAAACTTCTTGTCTAATACATAATGGAGTTACCCGTACTCAAAGCAATTATGTAATATTTGTTCTTTAGAAACATCAGAAAACTGGAAAAAATATGAAGCTATTACCGTATTATTCAACATATTAAATATAATGTCATTAAAATTTGTTAGGTAGGTACCTAAACACACGAAGCAAAGCAGCATATTCCTTATTAATTCTATAATGTAATAAAAAGAGAACTGATCATTTTTGATTTGGCGGTGCGTGAAAATAAATTGAAAATTTATTGTGCAGTGGAAGTAATCAAAAGTTTTACAGAATGAAAAACTATTTCGGCACTGATTCCATACGAATAGCCATTCAGAAATGATAGATTTTAATTTACTTATATAATGCCTTTTTTGATGCACCATTCTATTACGATCATCGAATTCATATATTATTGCGCATTCCTGACAATTCCAACGAATGCAAAGTAAATTTAATCACCTCCAAGTTTTCATAATCGATTTCATTTCGGTTACATTTGTGTTTCTATTTATATGGGCTGGAAGTAACGTATTGCGTAACTGGGACGCTTCTTGTAACTCGACCACTCTTTGAGCAGCGTGCAATAAAGGCTGATGGGCTGGTCCCACTAGACGAGGCATTTTACGCCATTCGACAATTAACCATCTGTATTGGACGATAGGCAGCATGATCATGCATATAACAAGAGGATAGGGTTCCCCACCAAAGTCGGTCTCCCCCATCTTCCGAGGTCAGAAAATTTTTACCCCCCTTTGAAGGAGATTTTTGTCATTTTCGGCATAAAATTGACGGTCATAAGCCCCTTCTGAATGGCCAGGGTACCCTCCCAAAAAATCGAGGCGTAAGATGTATGAGCGTGATGCGAAACAGTATTAGGTCAAACGGGATTCACAGCCATACATACATAGTCAATAACGCGATTTAATTTTTTCCTTCAGTTTTTTTCGAAGTCAATGTCGATTGGGAGGGTGAATAATAGCAGTGTTTTTTGTAAATATGGTACAGTAGCGCTTCCAGTGCGATAAAACAGGTTTTGTCGACCTTAGGTAGCGTATTTTAGCTAATTTCTGGGTTTCTGATGAGAAAAAACAATAAAAATTATCTAAAAACGGCGCAAAGCGACGAAAAATTTGATCTTTCTGAATGCAATTTCGTCAATATAAAGATATATTGATCACACAATCCTTCGCGCCAAATTTTTTTAAGAATTTTAAATCTTTTCACAGTTTTCGCCTTCCCAAAAATCTTTTTACATGTAGAAAGACGGCCCGAAAAGTGTTTGTACATCGGGAAAAATCTTAGCCGAAGACAAAAAAACGTGTTGGGTAGCCTTAACCAAAAAGGCAAAACAAGTGAAGTCTGCAAGAGGTGAAACCAACACGACGCTCTTCTTCCAGGACGACCAAAAAAGAAAAAAGTTTCTAGAAAAATTCAATAAAATTTAACAGAATATAGTTTAAAATGGCTTTCTGGTGCAAGGCGCCGAAAATATTGTGATTTTGAACTATAATGTCGCTAAAAACGCCTAAACCAGGACGTTTTCTACAATTTTTCTTAGAAAAACGCGAATCAAGGGTGAAAATATTTTTGCGGGTTAGTGAAAAAATTGCAGAGGCAAAAACCCCCAAACCCCATCCCAAGATCATGCAAGGCCTTCACGAGATCAATAATATCAATTACTCTAATAAAAAATTATGCGATAATATATGTATGGATTCATAACCTGGATTTTAAGCTACAAATTCCTTGAAAAAAATTATAACATAATACGCGCGCAAGGATCGAGAGGGATCGACACATATGTACATAGGTACGCATGCATTAAGCATATAAGATATCGGATATACGTTCCAAAATGTGTAGATTTTAAAATAACGACTCTGATTGTATTCAGGCTAGGTCCGCGAAAGAAAACCGGTCCTTTGACTGGCTTAATAAATATTCGCTTAATTAATAATACAAAAGTCGAAAAGCCATATTCAGCTCAACTTTGTATTATGTTCATTGAAAATCGTATTAATTACACGTCGGTTTTAATTCTAAAAAGAAAAGGTTGAACGAAGGAAAGCAAAGCAAAAAAATAAACCACCCGATGTTAGGATAATTTGAATTTTTTAAAATGAAATTTGAAGAATCAAACTAAAAATAAACAGAAAATTAATTGAAACATTTCCAAACTATTTTCACCTATGAGCGGCATCTGCCGCTCGATCGACCGATGTTGCGGACGCGGCTCCGCCACCAGGAGATGCGTTGATCGCCTGAGGCGATGCAGTCGTCTGGTCATCAGAGCCGCAGCACAATGTCTGATAGCCGCGATACAGGTGCAATTTCCACAAATAATTAGCCGGGCAGGCGTGTTCGATCTACGTTTTAATTTTAATTTCATATTATTATTATAAGTCATCCGCACAATTGAAGACCTATGCTTAAAATTT
This sequence comes from Mermis nigrescens, assembly GCA_036768485.1. NCBI lineage: Eukaryota > Metazoa > Nematoda > Enoplea > Mermithida > Mermithidae > Mermis > Mermis nigrescens. The sequence continues at coordinate 3,667,993 of JAVLUZ010000191.1, forward strand.
CATTTTTCATTCTAATTAGTCGAACAAACGTGTTAAATCTTATTATTATTTTTTAAATGTTTAGATCATCTGTGAATACGTACAAAAAGCTTACGCAGTACGAAAAAGCTTTTCTTTTATGCAAATCGAGTTCCAAGATTCGAACAGTCTAATGTTTATAAAATGACGTCGCCTAATTGTGTAAATGGCATTTTCGTATTCTTTCAAATCCGCAGTCGGCTTTTTGTTTTGACTAGAATGCCTTACCTACATATCTCTGCATTTAACTCTCATTAATTCCACGACGTTTAATTTGAAATCTTTTCGATTTCGTCAAAAGTGTGATAACTCATAGTATTATCCCTTCTACATCGGTGCATCCATTCGTTCGCACCACACACATATGTACATATGCAAAGCATAGGAATTCTGGGAGAGGAGAGTGCAACCAAAAATTTTTACTAAAGTGTCTTTTTTGGCTCGAAAACGATGAGTGGGCATCGAAAACACCCTTTGGCGCTTACGACGACGCCCTTTCCTCTTTGGAGCATACAACAGAAACAGGATATTTTTTAAATATGAAAAATTGAGTAAATCGAGCAAAATATATTAAAAAATGCGTATACAGCACCAAGCGACGAAAATTTGGCACTGTTGAGCCAAAATATCGCAAAAACGCTTAAAACAACACTTTGTCTACAATTTTTTTCGGTAAAGATTCGAAATTCTGGGGGAGGCGGTGAAAAAATGTCTGCCTCCCCCGAGATCGCGGATGGTCGCATTAAATCTACCTGGAAGATAGATTCCTTCATCGCAGTCCAGTTTGGTATACGCCAAGAACTTTCTAATAACAAGAAAGGATCGGCGACTTCTTTTGAAGCCGCGTATTCCTGCAGCAAATCCCATTGATTCAACTCTTGCATGCACCTACAAAAATCAATACATGCAGAACAAAGAGCAATGAAACTTGAGGCATCTACAGGTCAACATTAATCTTAATTCGAAGGATTATTCACGAATGTTACAATTCTGGAAAAGTCATAAAAGTGGCCATGACCACTATTAACAATGACTGACGAATTTGGCAACAACAGCCCTTACTTTATCCACTGATCTTCCCACAAACGCAACTCATTGAACGTATTCAAATTCATGTACAGGCTGCTCAACCTGTTTTCCTCCGTTGTCATAGCCTTAACATACAAACATATTTTTTGTTTCAGCTGTACACTCGAGTAAGTGGCAAACAGAAGGATTACGATAAAAATGAAAGGAAATTAATTAAAATAAATACCCGACAAGGATAAAAAACCATCTATTGAGCAAAAGAGAAGCGGAAAACAAAATTCCAAGATTGTTCAACCATACATATAAAAAGTGGTGTGCAAAAGTTTAGAGCCACACTGCGTTATAACCGAATTAATCATTTAATATGCACTTATGATCTTATCATCCGATCAAAATCATTGAAATACGAAAACTCAATTTATGGAACATTGTTTCTGGGATTGAAGCTCTGTTGCTTTGCCGCAGACATTGAAAAGTGTCGAAACCAATTCGTCTGTAATGTGTACCAGAATAATAACCATAAGAGCAACACTATCGTTTTCTATACTTGCAGTCTTTTTCATGCATGAGACTTTTTATTTTTCAAGAGTCCGATAGTAAGCGTACTCTCTCAATTCAGCAATGAAATATTGAAGTTATATTTATCGAAAAAACGAGAACATTTACCAAAATTTTATTGCGCACTGTATTGTGGCGGTGTCAGGTCCAGTGAATTTCATCTCTTCGCTTTGATTAGAATCGGCTAATTGGTTCAAAACATCAGTATATATCTATCATTTGGTAACCTTTATAACCGATTTTCGATTGAAAGTGCAGAGAAATGCATAAAGCTTTTTCTTTCTAGAAATTTAAGCTGCACGCCTCCAATTATTTAATGAAATTATTCATAAAATATGCAAATGTCGACTCGACTGTTAGGAATGCCCTCCAGAGTACAAAATATTCTTAAAACGCCAAAACGATATATAATTCATTAAGTCGTTGCTTTTCTCGAAGACCGCTACAAGCTTTGCAAAGTACTTGTAGCTTCCTGCTTTTTGTGAGCATGATAGCTCTAAACCTTTGCACATCACTGTATTAAAGTAGCTACATGTGAAGAAAGAAGCGATTTAACTTGTTCTAAATATAATATCGTCGCATCCTAAGCTTTGAGAATCAAAGAAATATAACCACAATGCAATGCAAGAGAATACATATGTACACATGCATGTAACGGCTCGAAATTGGGGGTAGGTTCGGCCATTTTTTAGGGGGGAATGACCTCCAGCTTTTGGCCAAAAAACGCTAAAAACGGCCTAAAAATTCAATTTTTCCAAAAAAACAATCGGGGGGGGGGGGAAAAATTTTCTGGCGTTGGGGGGTCGTCACGACTTTTGTTGGGGATCCCCATCCCCCTGTTACATGTATGTATGTACTTACACATGCAAAAGTAATATTTTATAAGAAAAACTGTGCGAGGTACGATGCAAAAACATTTTTTTCTGCGCAAAATTTGAGCATTTAACAATTTTTAAACATTTGATAAGAGCATCTATTCGGAAAAAATTCGGTACCTATGTGAAATCGCGCTAAATTCTTCGATTAACAAGGCTTTGACATTCAACTATCAATTTTCGTTCCAACTCGTTAGTCGTTAACCTTATTTCAACCTTCAATCTGTAAAGTTTTCTATTGAGGTTTTTCGGGCTTAAAATTCCTCACATTCGCGATTTTACCGTAAAAACAAACATTTTTGTTTAAAGGAAGCTTTAGAATCTCTCGCCGATTCGACATCGATCATAAATTAATACGCGTCTAACTCGTTCATTGAAAATCTGGTAAATTAATATGAAAATTGATATACAGTGCTCGCCATGAAACATGACGCACTATAATCGTCTGATTTACATTAGATGATGCGTCGCGAGCGCCGCGTTACGTCTATAATGCGCTTATCATATCTTTTTTATTATTATAGGATATTTATCTGTATCATGCTGCTAATCTGGCGATGCGGACGGCGCAATTTAGCTATTAATAGCGCCAACAGAAGGAAGCGCGCATGTGAATGCCGGAAGCGCGCACGTGCCTGAATATAGAACGACATTCACGTGCGCGCACTCACCTGAATATAGAAGGACATTCACGCGCGCGCTTCCGGCATTCACGTGCGCGCTTCCTCTTGTTGGCGCTATTGATAACTAAATTGAGCCATCCGCATCGCCAGATTAGCGGCATGATACAGATAAATATCCTATAATAATAAAAAGAGATGATAGCGCACTATAGACGAAACGCGGTGCTCGCGACGCATCATCTAATATAAATCTGACGATTATAGTGCGTCATGTTTCATGACGAGCACTGTAAAGGGAGTTCGAATTCATTACACGTATGCATGTATAGTTCGTTTTCATTAGGAATCTTTCGACAGTCTTTTTGAAAAACGAAAAAAATTTTTTCAAAAAAATAACCTTCTCAAAAGTTCCGATGCTTCGACGAACATGTCATGTTGCATATAAGCCAATGCCGCTTTAGTATCAGGATACTTAGACCGTTTGGTCCAAATCGCAGTCCACAGATCCACTTCGTTTATGGACAAATACAAATCCGCAAGGCAATCGAAAACATCCTGCGATTATTGTAAAGAAACGTGAAAATCAAAGCGAAATGGTGAACAAGCTCACAAAATGTTCATTTTGGTCAATTTTAGATCGCTGATCTTTATTATCGCATCAGATTTTCAGTACTCATATGAAGTTTGCAAACAAAAAAATTTGTTCCAAGTTTTTACAAGTTACAGAAATACGACTTTACACAAATCCTGTAAATCTATGGATATGTATTCTAGATTAGCTTATGCTGAGCGTGTCGGTAAACGGTTGTTTAAGAATGTAATGAACGAATTTTAAAATAGTACATTTCTTTGTATGTACGTGTACAATATGTACGTACAATGATAGATGCTAATAAAAACTGATTTCCTTAAGCCAAATTTAGAATCGGAAAGGCTCTAAGGGGCCAAGCCAATCATTATTGAAGCTGAAAATGGCGAGGGAAGCGGCATAGAATAAAATATAAAATAACAATTAACTTAAATACTATTTTAGACACAATTAAGCATTTATTATGTAATGTCATTCATTTATTTATTAATTTGGTTTAATTTAACGACCATCTGATCAACTATTTTGTAATTTTTCACTTTCTAATTAAAAATTTAGAATGACTGCAATCACAGTAAAAAGTACATGATTTCTCTGTAACTTGTATTCACAAATATGTACGATTAGTTAAGAAATTTAAATGCATTTCCGATGAGGAATGCAAAAGTTCGACAATTAAGTCGTGTGTCAGCGGAAGCACAAAAAACAGGCTTGAGTGAATGAAAAGAAAAGCTTAAGTGTCGTGCGCATCAAAAGAAGTTCATCTTTCTTGACAATCGTCTTCATGCATATGATCACTTTTTTCCTTGGACTGCGAAGAACAAAATTAGGGAACTTTAGCGTAAGATATTTGATTACAGATCTGACAGGAAGTAAGACTGTGCTATAATCTACAGTGTTTTTACATTAAGAATGTGCTATAACTTTCTACAGTCTTTTTACATTCTGTAAATGTAAATTTCAGTGTACTATAATATATGTAGTAATTCTTTCTGTATAGTAAAACTGGGTTTTTCGATTTTTAGCTGTGTAGTTTAGTCGATTTATGGATTTCTAAAGATGAAAAATGAAGGAACAAAATTTTAAATACGTTGTGAAGCGCCGAAAAATTCTGAATTTTTTTCAATTTTCGCGCAGAACTTACGGCCCTTTTTATTTTCAAATATTTAAGTAAACTGAAATGAATTTTTATCGTCCTAAACACATTTTTAAGCTACTTGAACATTGAATACTCACAAAACAGATAATTCTTAAATTTGCAGAGAACAATTCTATGTAAATACAGCTTCATGTCAAGTTTAAGGCTTCTAACAGACAAACAGTGCAAGTTACTTGATTAGTAAGAAGCATTAGAATATTTTGGCTGACTCAAGCTCTTAAAAACAATGCTGTATAGGTTCATAAAGAAAAATGAGACAGTAATTGGCGCGCAATAGGTGCTAAAACTGAAAGATTTTGACGTTTTTGCCCACAGAACTCAATTTTTGCCTTAGATAAACATATGTAAAGGCACGCAGAACACATAATTACTAATTCCGACGCGAAGCGCCGGAAATACTTAAAAGTTTTAGAAATTTTTAAAGTTTGTGTTACCCGAAAGTCTTCGGACATGTAATACAAAGACGGTCCCATAGTTGCATGCGAAATGTTCAAGACAGTAGGAAGAGTTGCAGAGTACGATTTAGCGAAAAAATATGCAAAGTGGTCTGAAATTTGTATACACTGCTTTGTGTACTATACTATCATGAGGTATATTAATTCTACCTGTTTTTCTTCATCAGCGGAGTCTATATCCGAAGACGTCAGGCTAGAAAGACCAGGTTCGGCAGCTTGTTCAAGGTACAAAATAGCCTTATGCCACAATCCATGATTTTTGCCCAGATACTACAAATAAAAAAGGAATAAAATATACCGAAACATCAAACACACATACCTACTCCGCTAAACGACTATGGATCTACTTTGGCTCAAATTTTGCTTTCCGATATGCGAATCATTAACTTTGAACATCATAGCAATCATGAAACAAAGCCCAAATAGATTGAAAATCTTATAATACATAATCCGCTGCATTTGAAATCTAAATTTAGATAACATGGCATACTCGATTATTCACCATTTAACTAAAAATCTCTGAGTCTATGCCAAGAAAACCGCAGTGAGATAAATCGAAAAAAGGACTGAAAGATTTTAAATTGGAAATTACACCATGAAACAACGATCCAAAGTGCAGAGCATTTCTGAAAGATATTTCCTATTAGATAACTATCATATGCAGACACGTAATTGGCTGTCCTATTTTGGGGGACCAACACCAATTTTTGGGGGGACTAAGTCCAAAGAGGCCAAAAACAGCACAAAATAATGTTTAAAAAGTCATATTTTCCCAATTTTTCTGAATTTGGGGGGGTCGGAACCCCCAATTCCTCCCAGAGATACGTGCCTAATCACATGTACACCGATAAGTAATGCAACCTACTCTAATCAGCTGTGGTTTAATGATAGCAGGCATCTTGCACACACTGAACGCTTCGACGAAAGTTTTCAGGACGCTAGGATAATTCTCTATCTGTTTATTGTGATACTTGGAACTCAGGAATGGCACAATTTCGGTAGATATATTTGATAAATGTGAAGAACGAATAAGATTTTCATAAAATGTGATCGGGTTTTACAGCGGATATGTAAATAACACAGTAAAACACACTAGCAACAAGCAGAAACAAAAAATTGACCAATGGAATGAATGTAAACAAACAGGCCCGTAGCCAGGATTTCATTTGGGGATGGGGGGCGAAAAATTTTGAAGGTCAGATATCTCGAGAACCATAAGGGGTAATCAAAAATAAGGGCATTAATGAACGTTTCTTAAGGCAAGAGATATGGCGGGCACAACGGTGAAGAAAAATTTCGAAAAAATTTAAACATTTTTGAATTTATTTCATACTCACACACAAAAAATCTATCGCTTCAAGTATTTGGGCAACGGATTTCTCATCGTCGAGTCCATAAACAATTTCTTATCTATTAATATTTGTACTCAATCTTTGTGCTCTGTAAAGAAAACCAAACAGAAAATTAATGATTCGGCGCGGAGTGCCGGAGAATTTGACATTTTCTCCATGTCTAACCCAAATTTGAACGGTTCGAAAGACAAACTAAACAGAAACTATCTTGCGTTTACTAGCTCAAAAGTATGCAAAAAACCTGTTTAAACCCTTTTAAACGCACTTCGAGAATTTGACATTTCTTTCTTTGGGGGACCCTTATGAGAAACAAAATTTTAATTTTTTTGGTTTCGGGGGAAGGTAAGGCAACTGCCCCCCCCTTGGCTACGAGCACAAATGTAAATAGGATGACAAATTTTTTACCCTTTCTGTGCAATACTAATCAAAGCAATTACCTCCATATATTTGTAAGCAATGCAAATTTTATTTTAGAAATCTGTATATAGAGAGGCCCTTAAAACAGGCTAGGTACATTTTTTAATACGCCATAACCTCGGCTGATGTGGAAATAAAATTTTAAGACCAGCTGCATTAGATAGGTAAACATGTCCTTATTTGATCAACGTTAAAAATTTTGGCCAGATTTCAGCGGTACCTGCAATACGGCAATTTGTTTATACCTCACTGTTTAAACCCCAGAGTTTCTGCATTGTATTACATTACTGTGTATGGTTATCCTTTTTTTGACATTTTTGACAATATGTCCAGTCACAAAAATTAATTAGCTCATTTTTATATCTCCAGAATAGATACGCGTCCTACCGAGCGCAAAAATTTCCGATATCGTAAAAGAGGGTGCAAATTGATGGCAGGATCATGACGCAATCGGCGTTTAAACGATATTAAAGTAGGGTGTAAATAAATTGCCTTAGCGCCCGAAGCACTCTAGCTTGGCCAAAATTTTTTACACATTTGAAAAGAAGAGACTTTTATCTATCCAATGCAGTCAGTTTGAAAGTTTGAAGTTTACATGAGCCGAAGTTATGACCTGTCGAATCGGAATGTAGCCTTTTTTATGGGCCACCCTGTATATCTAAATGCATTGGAGACGAATAGATTAGCTAGCGTTATATTGCTATTTTTTCAATGTCTCAGTTTCATCTTTATTTTTTATATGATTTTTCCATCAAGAGACAATTGCTGTTGTCTGATTTTTATGATTCTGTCCAACTTACAAAAAAGCTACAAGAGTGGCTGCTTTACATACGACCGAAAACTTATATAAAAATCGTTCCAAACTTTCCGCTGTTACAACATAACGTATTTGTCTATGTACAGTGCTGCTCAAAAGTTTAGAGCCACCTTGTTTGCGCAGTCTGAAATCGGACCAAGTCATAACCGCGCTTTTAAGTTTAAAGTTAAAATGAACGACTTTCACATTACACAATTTCGTAAGTCATTTTTTTTCGCTGATTCCGAAAACTTCAGTCGTTTTCAATTCTGTTCAGTGTCTGTTGACTTATCATGGGCAAATCTCAGTCTATTTTGTCAGTCATTCGATCGAAAATCGTCTCTATGTTTAACGATGCCAAACTATCGCGAAGAGTAATTGCAGGACGTCTAAATATAAGTCGGCACGCCGTTCAAAATGCACTTTCGAAACATGATATTTTCGATGCGTTTACTGATCTTCCTCGGTCCGGGCGACCCTCTAAATTGTCCACTCGAGATTTACGCGATTTAAAGCGAGCTTCCTTGAAAAATAGACGATTGACTGCTTCTGACTTGCAAGCTGAATTTTCTATTGGTGGTGGACCATCCGTGTCAAGGCAGACAATTAGCCGGCACCTCTGCCGTATTGGACTTTTTGCTAGAATTGCCGTAAAAAAGCCTTTCGTGAGCGAAATTAATAGAAAGAAGCGTCTTGATTTTGCTCGAACTTTTGCACATTGGACATTTCTTGACTGGTCAAAAGTTTTATTTTCTGATGAGTCAAAATTCGATTATTTTACTCCCATATCGAGGGTTTTTGTCCGTAGACGTTCAGGCGAAAAGTATAACGTTGACTGTATGGTCGGCAGTGTCAAACACGGTGGAGGAGGTAGCGTTATGATCTGGGATTCATTTGGCGCTCAAGGTGTTGGTGATTTAGTTTTCGTTCCTTCTTGCCCAAAATTTACAGCCGCTTCGTACATTGACTTAATCGATGAGCACTTGACCTCCTCTTTAGCGACTGCTATAGAAAATCCATCGGAGGAATTTTTTCCCAGCAGGATAACGATCCAAAACATAAGGCGAACGCTACTATGTTGTACTTTGTGACTAACGGAGTTCCTTTATTACCATGGCCTCCTCAGTCCCTCCTCAGTCCAATCCGATTGAAAATATCTGGTGCATTATGAAAGGGGTACTTAGAAAACAGAATTTCCGTGCACACTCTAGGAATGAAATGATACAAAAATTGAAGCATATTTGGGCTTCGATCCCAAAGGAAAATGCACTGAACTGATCAATTCAATGCCAGTTCGTTTACAAGCGCTAATTCACAGCAAAGGCTACCCGATTGCATTTTAATCGATTGTTTTTTGATTGACTGTTGATTATTGTTCTTGCTATTTCTGTCCAGTTTTAAAAGTTTCCATCAATACCTAGTTAAGTACTTATGACTAAAACAAAAAATGCATTTAAATTGTGGGTGGCTCTAAACTTTTGAGCAGCACTGTATATAAATGTCAACAATTAATAATGAAAGGATACCAATGATCCAACTTACTGATCTTTCCAGCTCGGTAAATGAATCCCAAAAAGCAGGTATCGAAGAAAACCAAATATTTTCAGCTAAATCCGCATTTTCGTTACACAAGTACAACAGATGAGGTAGCAAATCAGCGACCTAAAACATATAATGTTCTACTAGTGCTCAAAAGAGAATAAACGTCTAACAATCGTTTTATCTCATAAAAATTCGAAGTTGATACAAAGTATAAATAATTGAATTTATTTTGAAGAAGTAGCCAAGATTACATGGATATTTTCGTTTTGTTTTCTAGACAGATATAAAAAATTTGTATTTCTTTTCTTGTTGCAAATTGAACGTATAGGTAAAACTAGCATAAATTAATTTCTTTATATTATGTATAAGTGTGTCCTTTTTTCTTTGTCATTACGCATATTTACGTCGCAAACGTATTAATGTGCGTACTAACATTGTAAGAAGAGGGACAGTTTCCCAACTCGATTGAACATGCTACCCAAGCAGTTTTAAAATTTTCAGGCATTTTTGAAAATCTTTAGACTTTTTCGAAATTTTTTGGTCGTCTGATTTTTACACCGAACGGAAGCTTTAAAGCGATTCCAGCTTTAAGAACCATTAGTTACCCATCAGTTTTATGCCGATTTACTTACTGAATCGTTGAAACATTTAATCGAGGAATTAATGTACTGTAATTAATTTAATTTAATTTAATGTTACCATAATGCAATTACATAATTAAATTAATTGATGTAATTAATTAGGATAATTAATGTAATCGATTAAATTAATTAATGTAATATAATTTAAATAATTCATTTAATGTAACGACGGCTGAAAAATACTTTTAGCTTGGCCGAATTAGTCAGCATTGCAAGATTCTTTTGCCACAGTGAATGAAATTCCGCGCAAAACCCATTTTCCGCCTTGGTTTTCTCGTCTTCGTACTCCATTATTTCCTGCGCAAAATGAAAACAGGCACATAGCCGGCCGTTCTATTTTCAGGGGACCATCGCCAATTTGGGGGAAGCTAAGCCCAAAAAGGCCAAAAATAGCACAAAATACCGTTTAGAAAGTCCCCTAAATTTTGGGGGGTCCAAACCCCCCTTCCCCCAGAGATACGTGCCTGGAAAGAACATCCACAAATCAATCAGTTCCTTAATTGTTTTCCGACTTCACCGAATTTCGGGCTTACAATTTGACTTTAAAAATATTTAAAATGCTTAGTGTGTTTCTCTATATCAATCGTCAATAAATTCATCAAAAACTGACCGGCTTTCCTTACGTTTTAATCGAAGACCGAAATAAGCTGGGCTCGACAAAAATTTTGGAGGAGCGAATACAGACTGAATACAAAGATTCTAGCTAAGCATCGACACAGTAATGATAAAAATCAATCAATGCAAAAAAATGAAAGCAAAATAAGAAATAACATATTGCAAGCAAAATAATAAATTATGAGTAGGAGAATAAAATAAAATAATAATCAATACAAACAAAATAATAAATTTCAATCAGGAGACAAAACTCGTTACCATCATACTCGTACATGGGCAGCGGCCAAATTTTGGGGATAGAGTCAAAACCGTCACAAATCCCAAGAACATGCCAAAAATTCGATTTTGAGGGCTTTATCGATTTTTGCGGGACGGGGTTACAGATTCTGGGGTGGGGAGTGCAAACTCCCTACATTTATACGTGGTACCATGCACATTGCAGATTACTTTAAGAAATAAGAAGCGAAGAATATTTTATGAAAAATATATGTCAATAATAATAATAACGGCGAATGAAACCGAAATGCGTAACAACTATGTACATATCAATTAATACTGAAAATCAGATCGGAATTTCAGATCATTATATCTACTTAGATTTCCAAGCTAGTCGCCTGCTCTGAAGCAAAAACCCTATTAGATTACTGGAAAAAATCAAGCGAAATTTCAAAAAGAATAGCGTAATAAGTGCAGGAAAATATTTCCGTTTTCACCACATCAACAGATGAGCTCTCAGTCGCGTGATTGATGCCAGAAGCCGAATAATTTTGGAAGCTAATATCGGTGAACTGCCAATTTTTTACGATTTCCAAGTTTTGGCTTTGATCGGCGGTCAATAATAAAATCTAAAATATTAACAAAAACGGATTAACCACACTTCATACTACATTTTAAACATAGAAATGAAATTCAATATTCAGACCAACCATATAAATACAAATTTGCATAATAATTTAAATGAAAAAAATAATCGTTCGAATAAATTCCAATGATAAAAATATGCGAAACTATTCGATTTAAATCTAACCTCGATGGCTTGCTTTATCCAATAATGTTGAGCAGTACAATCCCATCGCATACGGCACATGATGTACATTAAGCGATCATACACCGTTCCTGGTACAGATTCGTTTAGGAGCTAAATGTAGAGGGACTCTTTAATAGCAAAAACTCATTTTATAAGCAAAAAAATCCAGAGGTCCCGGCAGGGGCGGATTTAGGGGGCGGGGGGGCGGCCGCCCCCGATTGGCCCAAAATACTTCGCAAAATTTAGGATTTTTGAGCGATTTTTAGCGATTTTCGGGTTAAAACGGCTAATTTTTCCGCCCAAGTCAGGACTCCGCCCCCTTAGGAAAATCCTGGATCCGCCACTGGGTCTCGGTATATTTTTTTCATGACAAGTTTTTTATATGTACAGTGCACTCATACATATATGCGTTTTGCGAAACTGAATTCAATTAAAGGGTTTTTGCCTAGAGTCTCAGAAGCTTGAACGAAAATTTCTCATTCAGTATCATAAGGAGTTTGAGTCAAATAAGTAGCCGGCGTTCAGAGAAATATTTAGGTAGTTCAGAAAATTTGAAACCAACGCAAAAGCCAGAAAATTTTAACACATTAGTTCGTTTGAGCCTGATCTGAGGCTTAGTAAAGAAGAGACAAACGAAACAATACATAAATTTGAAAGAAACAAGCTACACAAAATATGAAGTTGACCAAGCAATTAAAAAAATGACAGTGCAGCTCGAACATAAACAATTTAATTAATAAATAAAATCAAATGGCAAATTAAACTTAATTTAAATAAGAAAAAACAGAAAATATAAGAAAAACAAAGAAAATTACAAAAACTCACTGAGATATATTTTTCGCGCACTTCACAATCTGAACAAGTGAGTCCCATGACCATCACATTCCGCAGTTGAGTGTGCAATTCGCTTCCTTTCAAATCCTGATTTCGAAAAATTCGACAAAGTATTCGGCGAAAAAGATATCGTGCATTACGAAGGAATTTTCCTGAAATTTTAGGGTCATAAAAAGGGACTAACGTTAATTAAATTCTGACTCAGTCAATGAATTGAACTTGAAAATTTCGAGCAAACGAAGAAAAATAATGCACTCACCGAAAAATGACGCAACATAATTCCAAAAACGATTTTGTCACTTCCGAATCCTGATAGAATTTCTTTTCTACGCTATTCCACAATTTGGTTACTAGCGTATATTTATCGCGCATTAAGTTCTGAACTGGTACTGCTTGCTGAAAGAGAAGAGGGATTAATAAATGTAGGGCGGAATCCCCCAACCAACGTCGGTCGTCCCCTCATCCCCCAAAACAAGAACATTTCTGACCCCCCCCGATTTAAAATTGATTTTTTTGGCCGTTTTTAGAATTTTTACCGTATTTGGTAAAAAATTGAAGGTCATTCCCCATAAAAATGGCCGGGGACCATAAATTTACTACTCGAGACTACGCAAGAATTATTAAATGTGGTATGCACTAAATATATACTATACATATCATATATGTTACGGCTCGAAATTGGGGGAGGTCCTGACCATTTTAAGGGGGGGGGGTAAATGACATCCAATTTGTGACCAAAAGATAAATTTTTTCCAAAAAATCGAGGGTGCAAAAATTTTCTGGCTTTGAAGATGGGGGACGTCCGACTTTGGGTGGAGGTCCATCTATTCTCCTGTTACATGTATCATACATATCTATACATATGTACATATGGATGCGCAGTGTGCACCGAAAATTCTTCAAAGTAAAAGCAAAATTTTTAAAAGAGCCTGAATAACGAAAAATAGTCTTTTGCGAGAAGTACACACATCAAATTTCGCATACATTTTATTATTTTTATTATTATTATTATCATTATTATTATTATTATTATTATTATTATTATTATTATTATTATTATTATTATTATTATTATTATTATTATTATTATGCCTTGCGTTTGTGTAATTCAAGGTGTCCATTTGTATAATAAACATACATACATATTATAATGATATAGAAATTGAAATAAAGCATACGATTAAAAGATTTCGAGCATAACAATTAAAATGAAGTCTTTATCAAGCTACTCTAAAAGAAGCGAAAACCGTATTTTAATCAAATATTGAAAATACACGCAAGTTTTTTCCTGCTATTAATAATGAATATAAATTTCGATTAAAAGAGCGAAATGAAGTTACGAATAGTAAAAATAAACTTCAAGAGAAAATTCGAAAACGACAGCAAATCTCTCTATTTTAGGACAACGCATTGAATGTAAGATTTCTCCAAAGACCATGTTGTATTCATGGCTAACCGAAACTATCAGTTTTTCCATGTTCTATCGCGAAGTATAGAGCATTTTCAGCTTTTTCATTTTCAACTGAAAAATTTAATCATGCGCTATAGAACTGACTGAACGGCCTTTGTCAATTGTTAATCTGGTAAGCTTTCTAAATTTGAAAATCAGCTGCGCTTTCAGATATAAATATTCACATCTGATATCAAAGGTGACCAATCTTACGTGAATTGTATATTTGTCTTATAATCATAATTACCGGTCGTTCCCTGTCGTCAAATTAAAACGCATCCGTTTTTGTCTGAAAGCTATTATAATGGATCGTATTTGCCAGGATTTGGTTCCCAATAAAATTAGGCTAAGAGCCAAAAAATTGATACATAACTACATACATAATGATCCAACGATTCCGAAGAGCTGCTGGAATTTTGATAAAAATTCGCACGAACATATGTACATACATGACTACGGTTATTACACATAAATAAATAATAGTAGGATATGAGCAAATAACCGTGACAATTTTCATCCACTCCTCGAGGAGCTTTATTACGCTGAGAATAAGTTTCGAATTTGGCGATTTGTCAATAATGGCCAGCAAAACTCCGATGATCAATTGTTTGCGAATTTCAGCATTCATCGATTCCAAACGCGACTTCAGCATATCGAGGCACGAAATTATCAAATCACAGCCGGCTAAAACCGTTTTGATATCAACAGCTGATGAATACAACCACACATGAACACTAGGGGGTATCGGGGTATCACCTACCAGGCACGTAGCTGGCCGTCCTATTTTGGGGGGACGAACACGAATTTTTGGGGGACTAAGCCCGAAAATAGCACAAAAATAACATTTAAATAGTCATATTTTTCCGATTTTTCTGAATTCTGGAGGGGAAGAGTCCGGAACCCCCATTTCCCCCTAGAGATATGTGCCTGTCACTCACCAGGACTTTCAAACAGCATATCCCCTCACGTCATTTCGGACCAAAACCCGTTCAGGTATATACATGCACACATTTTCTGAGCAGTAGACTGTTCAATTAATCATCCAAACACTTTTCTTCCATTATTTCGTATATATTTGATGTTATAGGTCATTTCTTTGACCTTATTGTCGTTTACTTTCATGCAAATTAACCACAAATATTTGTGAAGATTAAAATATAATTAAAATATAAAGAATTAAGTACCAAACTTTGACATTAATTAAAAATAACTACTCATCTTCCCAAGGAAACTCGCTTTACCCCCATCCCCCTAGGACTTTTGAACTTTTGCATTTATGAATACATTTATACAAGCTTTTAAAGAAGTACTATGCTTAAAATATGTACATGAATTGTTTTCATAAATTTAACTCAGTGAAACTAAAGAATTTTGCGAACTGCATGATTACATATATGAGTTTATGCACATAATTATTATATGGGGCATTACATATAAGTACATTTTGTTATAACGTTCAACAAGGTATTTGACTTTTTCATCATTTAATGCAAATGAAGGAGGAGACTGAGTTTTGCTTTAATGCCCCTGATATACACCCTAACACAATGGGGACCTGTATTGTAATCGCTGTCGATGATAAAATTCGTTTGAAAGAATCTTCGGCTCAATTTCCACGCTACGTGATTTTTTTGTCTAAGCCTTTTCGAATTTTAGTAATTTTTTTATCCACCTACACACATACCTGGGCAATGGCCGGTCGTCCCAATGATACCAGGCAGGAGCAAAGAAAATTTGTTCAGTTGTTAGTTCGAAAAACGTTGTTTTATCATACGATCATTTACCTCACGATTTTTGGATAAATAATGCGTCTTTGTTTGCATTGTATGTTTAGATGTTTGGAGTGCGCATTTTGCTTATCAATAAAATTTTCAAAGTGTCAAATTAAGTAGATTTGATTTTTTAAGAAAAATTCTTGTTGGAACTCATAGCACTGACCGTTGATCCGAAAGGCCTACCGGTGATACCGGGTTGAACCGAGTTGAACCCGTTGCCCAGCCCAGGTATGCCTACACATATTCTCGTTTTTTTTCGTAGAATAACTTACTGCCTCTAAGAAAACGAAATGAGAAATAATGCTCGTAAACATTAAATTACTAGCAAGGGAAAATGCTTCGATGGAACAGAAAAGACGGATATACTTGGGATTACGGATTACTAAGGATGTACATAAACGGAGGGGACTAGGAAAAAGCTCCTATGTATATGCATAAAGTCGCGAAAACTGTTAAAAATTAGACTTTTTCTAACCAACGCAAAAAATCGAAGTATATTCTGTGGCCTCAGACCGCCGATTGAAATAAACTATTGAACCAAAGAAAAACGATTGAAAAAGCAGCAAGTAAGCTATGCAGTAATTAAGAGAAAGCAGATGGAGTAGACTGGGAGCGATTTGTAAGCCAATTGAATGAAAAAGCAAACATCGACGAATTCAAGACAATCAAATAAATTGTTGGTTTAGAGCAGTAGGGAACGCATAAGCTTACGTGAAACAGACTACATGTGGGTACACTTGCATGCCTGCAACGATTGTGTACACTAACCAATTGACGCCAGGTTTGCTTGCTATAATGCTCATAATAACAAAATAAAACACCTTTAAATGCAATTGCAGTTATTTTTCTATCAATCACGATACGAAGCAAATCAGCATTGCAACTTGCAAGCAATTTGCAAAAAGTATACATTTTAGATTATGTTTATGCACTCTTATGGAAGCATTGAAACTCATTTATAGAAGGTTACATTTTTTCAAAAGCCGCAGAATATACTTCGATTTTTTGCGTTGCTTCGAGAAAGTCTGATTTTTGACAGTTTTTGCGACTTTAAGGCATATACATAGTTTTTTCCGAGTCCCCTCCTTTTACATCCTTAGTAATCCGTAATATCAAGTTTATTCGTCTTTTTTGTTCCATCGAAGCATTTTTCTTTGCTAGTACCCTACTTTTAATTAGCATGATTTGAGTAAATCAGTCAGTAAACGCATACAGTAACATGTACAATAATGACAGCAGTCCAAGAACACAGAAAACAATAGTTTTGAATATCAGATCTCTCTAAAGAAGACAACCTTACCTTATTTAAACAGAGCGAATGTTTTCAGCATAAACTTCACGCAACTACATACTGGGTGTATAGAACTTTGACACTCAGATCCGTAATCCTAACGTTTTATAGAACATTTTGAAAAAAATAAAGCTTCTACAACGCTACGAAAATAAAGTTAAATGTAAACTTTACACAACTACTGCGTAAAAAAGAAAACATATCGTCAGATTCGTAATCCTGACCTTATGGAACATTTTTTGAAGATACATTTGCAACGCTTTAGAAGTACAATAAATTTGTAGTGTAATTCTGATATAACTCTGATATAACGATCAATTTATATGAAGAATCAAGTCTCCACAATGCCCTTAAGACAAATAAATATTAGATGTAAACCACTTTACAACACTGTTGAGTGTATACAAACGCGCCAAACCGTCGTATCCCGTTTGATTCCTGGTCCATTTTTAGATTTGAGATCAGGTCCAGACTCATAACCGGAGAAGTTAGCAGAAAAAAACAAGAAACACATTTAACACACCCAATTTTTGACTGTACACCGCCAGAAGAAGCTAAATATTGATATAAATAAACGCAATTCGCTGTGACTTGTACCCCTTAGAAATTACTTTTTTATTCTATTCGACCTATCCCAATTTGTAAACAGGAAAAGCGGCGAACAAAAAAGGGACAAAAACGTATTTTCCCACCATCCATCATATTGTTAACTTTAAAAATCTGAACCTAACTCTCCATTGAGTGTAACGAAATTCGGTTTAGACCAGTTTATAGCCTTTGAATTGTAGTACGTTTGTGAGCGGAAAACTTCTGTTCCGCAAAGTATTTGAGATATTGACCAATCAAAAAAAGGTAAAAACGTGTTTTATGCCCAATGTTACACCCTTGATTTCTAAATTTACACCTCCATAAGTAAGTCATATTAAGTTTTTTAAACGCAGTTTGTTGCGACGTGTAGCTATTAGAGCGTACTTTAATTTTATTCAACTTATAAGTGGAGAAGTTGGCGGAGAAATCTCAGACAGAACCTGTTTTTACACCATTCACTAGAGTGTAAAGTTTAAACCCCTAGATATGACTCCGTATAGAGTGTACAAAAGTTTGCTGATAAGCAGAAAGTAGCCCCTAAGCAGGAGTACATTTCTATCAGGAAAAAAACTATAAAACTCATAAGCGGAGTTGTTGACAGACATTAAACAAAACGAAAACTCGACCAAAATATGTTTTTACACCCCAAATTTTACCACTCTTTACACTCCCATTTGAGAATTAATGTGAGATTTAAAGAAATGCCATCTGGAGAATTCCTCCCTCTACAAATCTATGCCGTTAAATTGTGTGAGTCATTTACACTGAACTGTCTACAAGCCTTGGAAAAAAGTGACAAAATTTGCCACATGTTATAACGTTACGCCAAAACTTTACACGTTCTTTACACAGTCGGTGTAGAGTGTAAAGAACCGGCAGCGAATTTTTTTATAATCTTTCTTTAAAAAAACCGCACCTCTCAAATGTGTCCCGTTATAGCTAAAGGGGGTGCACAGGTGTTAGGGGTACCCAAGTATATTATAGGTACGCGCTTACGCGCTACCTGATTATACAGTATGCTCAAGCGTCCTAAATACGTAACATTTATTTGTTACGCTTAAATGTATCGCTTTAACATGCGTATCGACATGTAACCAATAGTATATTTTTCAAAGAAATGCCTTCTAAAAAGTAAGAAGAGAAATGATCAATTAGAATTTGATCATAAAAAGCATAATTACGTTTCGTAGTTTCAGACGGAGCGACGAATGCACACTCTTTCACGAGCTTCTGCAAATTTCTGATCAATGAAGGCAAAAGGTTTTCAACGTACATTGAGCTTCCGTTGTACAAGATTTTCATATAAGTCACAGCCGTGCTCAATGAGCCAACCGACGCGGTAGAGATTCTGCAAAAAGAATCAATTTTGTCAATAATGCATAAAGTATACAGAATGGAATGTACCCATATTTGCAAAAAATTATATATAAGTTATTAATACTTATGTATTCACGTATAATCATTCTATTTTAAGCCGATGTCCATACATGATCTGGGGGATTTCGCCACCCCCAGCCCCGGAAAAATTTTTACCCTCCCCCCAGAATTCGCAATTTTTCGTAAATTTCCCAAAATTTCCTGAAAATCCGTCGAAAAAGTGTTTTTCGAAGCGTTTTTGCTTAAGTGCGTGCTCAAAAGTGACAAATTTTCGGCATTTCGCGCCAATATACTCATATTTTTACATTATTCTGTTCAATTTGTTCGACTTTTTGATTTTTTTTGAAATTTATTGTTTTTGTGCTCCAGAAAGACAGAGCATTGTCAGCAACGCCGAAAAACTATGTTTTTGGCGCGTACTCGCCAAGTTTGGACCCAAAAAAGCACTTTAAAATATCACCCTCAGAATTCCCATGCGGTGCAAGTCTGCCGGTAGCTACTACATTAATATTTAGTTTTGCGACCTCTGTGCCTTTACAACAAAATTGAAACGAGCAAAACTCAAGTACAAAAACAAAAAAGATTTATAAAGAAAATGATTAAATGACAACTAGGGAAAAGGAAATACCCTATCCATAGAACAAATCATAAAATTAAGAAACCTATGTACATAATACATATGCATATACATATGTACATAGTATTATATGTATTTTAGAGTACCATTATAATTGAATAAAATAATCAGCAAAACATAAGAACGCTAAATAAGGAAAAGTACACATTAAAGTTAAAATAATAAAAACTGAAACGAATGATAAAGAAAATTACTATGTACATCATGTTGTAAATAGAAATAAATATAAGGAAATGTTAAGTAGATGAAAATATATATTCGGAAGTCCGCTCAAAATAAAAACTTTTCCAATATCTTAAACGATGCACTAAAATATTGAGAGAACTAACTTTTCGTAATTGGCCAAAGTATCCGTAAGAATATTCTGCAAGGACTGAAAAACCAAGCCGATCTCATCGAAACTCATCGGTGCCGTTGATTCGCCGTGAATAACCGAAACGAGTTTCGTAAGGAAAGACTGAACGCACTTGATCATCTAAAGCATAGGTTCACGCGGTAATGAGAAAGTTAAAGCTAATAATAACAATAATAATAATAATAATAATAATAATAATAATAAGAACAATAATAATAACATCAACAATAATGATAATAATAATAATAATAATAATTATTATTATTATTATGATATTTTATTCAGATGAATGCAAAGTTAAACATTTAGAAGAAAAATGGCACAGCAAGTATATTATGCGAATACCATGGACACAAAAGCAAATAACTAATCGCGCAGACGTGTTCCCCATCAAAAAATTTCTGAAATCAAACTTTTTTCAAATTTCTCTTAAATGTTTTAACATTCAGAGAATTTCGAACATATTGCGATAAATAGTTGTAAATTCTAGCTGATCTAGTAGCAAAACCATATTTTTTACAATCAAGTCAATCGGAATTTACTTACATAGATCTGATTTGTAAATACATTCCTAGTAGACCATAAGCCTAATAAAAATCGTCAGAAGGAAAAAGATTATTGAATAAAAAAAAATTCTGCGGAGTTCAAGCCTCTCTAAATCTAACGCTTTTAGCCTGTCTTCATAATAAATTTAGTATATATATATATATATATATATATATATATATATATATATATATATATATATATATATATATATATATATATATATATATATATTATTTATTTAATCTTACAGCGTGAGTTATATTAAAACAAATCAAATGCAATTTAGGAACTAAAGCAGAGAAGTGTAAAGGGGCAGACTACGAGAAAATGCAAATAATAGGAAGTCATCAATACGACACAAAAACGAAAAACGGATAATTTATGGAAAAATGATAATAATGAATAAGTAAATAAAAAGAAAAAAGACATAGGTACAAGTGCAGCATGCTATTAATATGAAAAAAACAGAAAGACGCGAGAAAAAGCAGCAATATACCTACACAAATTATATTATGAGAGATAACATGTTTACGAGACGCAAGACTGAAGCGTGAAGAAGCAAGCAGGATTAGATACTGCGAAAAATAAAAAAATGATATAGGCAAGAGAGGTCATCAAAGAGGAACTAGGCTGCTAGAATTTCGTGCCTTTAATTCACTAACTGTGTGAAAATATCAGATTAGATTTAAAATAATACAATGATGAGGTAATGTTGAAAATCTAAGAATAATGTGCACCTACTGAAAGACTTCGGATGCACATTGAAAAACCTAGGCAAATGAGGAAACATCTAAGGAAATCTGCACCTACTAAAGTAAAAGACCGTTTCGAATATAAACAATCGATTATTTTCAAAGAGATCGATAACTTATAGATAATTTCTATTAACCAAATTAAAGAACGCCCAATGCTCCTCGCTCATTGAAGAGAAATCAGGAACGCAATGTGCCCTTCCTAGGCACGTAGCTGGCCTTCCGAATTTGGGAGGGCTAAAACTTTGAAGTCACACAACTATTTATAGACAGGCAAAAAATGATGATGTTTTTAAGCTTTTCTCAGCGAGCTCTATCCACTGGAGAAGAAATAATTTCCAAAAATTCAAAAAATTCGACTTGATTTCAATCACATTCAAAAAACATGTTGTATAAAATGTTCACGCAAATGACTTCTTAACATTCGGTTCCGCTGAAAAATATTTCATTTCGTTTCGTAATGAATTCTGTCAGAAAATTATACAACAATAATAAATCTAACGCAAAGCGCCCAAAACTTTTGGGCTTATTAGTTCAAAAATGTGCTAGAATCTGTTCTGGCAGTCTTTCGAAATGAGTTTCAAGAATTTTCAACTTTCTACTTCGGTGGACCCTTGCAAAAAATTTCGCATTCCCAAAACCTTGGGGGAACTAGTCCCCCCTATCCCCCACAGCTACGTACCTGGCCCTTCCTACATTCCTCGAGCAAAGACCGCTTTTCATTGAAGCAATGTAACTTGATACTGTGATAAAAAATTCTCGTTAGTGAGTGACGGGGGAAAATAGGCTATTTACAACACATGCATACTGGGAGGGTACCGGGGGTATACCCCTACCACAACTTTACGAAAACATACACCCTCAGGCCATTTCGGACCAAAACCGATTGCGTGAACCTTGAAAAAAGGTCAAATGACGCCTAAAAGTGTAATACGTACATAAAATTATTTTTCGAGCAGTAGACTATCCTATTCATTCATACAGTTTTCGTTTATTAATTTGTTTATATCTGATGTTACAGGCCATCACATTGCCCTTATTGTAATTGTTTTCATGCAAATTTAACCACATATATATTCATGAAAAATCAAATACGACTAATTTATTGAAATACGAAAATTTGACATTAAATAGATAAAAAATACTCATTTACCCCCCCCCAACCAAGGAAACTCGATTAACCCCACTCCCAGAACTTCTGACCGCTTGCATGTATGCTATTTACTCAAAATAGGCCTCAAGAACGAAAAAATAATTGAAAATTACTAAAAAACCTCAAAATAGTTTCACATCATGAAAACTGCATATGTATATCTTTCGAATAGCTAATCAAATTCTGAACACCATGATCTCCTGATTTTGTAGCGACTTACCTGCGAGCTGCTCGCGCCAAGACAGGAAGAAAGGCCACCCTGAATCGGCTTCAAAACATTCAAGGCTTGTCTTGGTGGCTAGAAAGCAAGAAGGACCTATTACGTATGCAAATCAAGGCTAAATTTTCAGTGGAATAAAGCGAGACGAAGGAATTCAGTAGAAAATTGTTTGTCATCTTACTTAAATTGAAATCCAAAATTCAATAATTCAGTCCATTTATATGTATATATTGTACTTGAGAACTCTAGTATGGTATACATTTTGATTCGCAAGAAGAGAAATTAATGAATCAAGCTAAATATTGCGCAGGTATGTAAACATGCACTTCAATTATATGAATCAAATCAGTAATTCATTAACTAACGAAAACGCATAAAACAGTGCTAGCCATACGTGATCTTGGGGGGGGTTCATTCCCCCAGAATTCGCGAATGTTTCCAAAAAATTTGAAGAAAATGTGCTGTTTTTAGCATTTTTAGCTATCTACTCGTATTTCCTCAAAAATTCCAAATTTGCCTCATACTCATTTTTTGACTATAATTTGTTCAATTTATTCGATTTCTTTTATTACTATCCGATACTCGTTTGTTTTTGTGCTCTAGAAAGACACAGCATCGTTAAAAACGTCGAAAAACGATACACGCGTATCCATCAAGCATTTTAGCCCAAAAATGTACTTAAAAATTTCAAGCCTCCACATAATTCCCATGCTTTGCACGTCTGGTGCTAAGTGCAAGATTTATGCATATGCCGAATTACACATGTGTACAGACAGCACATATGTAACACGCACGTAGCATACGAACATACAGTTAAACTTCGAAGTAACATGTTAAAATAAGCGTGGAGATGATACAATTCCAAAGCGGAAATACAAATCATCACCCAATCAATGTGTGAAGGTGCTACATTTTATCATAATGCTATTCAGGCCCGTATCTAGGATCCGGCCAAGGGGAGGGGGCGGACCCAACATAAATTGGTCTATATCTCGGGAAATTCGTCGGGGTAGCTCCAAAAACCGCATTTTTCGACAATTCTCGACTTGCTCTATCCATTGAGATGATAAAATCTTAAAATCTGAACTTTTTCGAAAAAATTTTTTCTTACTAAAAAAACTATAAAAAAGTATCATTTTTTGGTCACGCTTGGGCCAAAATTATGGAAATTACTTCACATCCGGCGCGAAGCGCCGAAAATTCGATGAATTTGCGACAACGACATGTGCAATATTTCCATCTTTCCGTGCATTGTCTCAGATTTCAAAAAAAAAAAATTTCCGGCCAGAGGGGGGGGGGGGCGGCCGCCCTCCCGCTTCCCCCTAAATACGGCCCTGATGCTACATATTTATACAACATTTAGATTTATTTATTTATGCCAATATGCAAGAGAAATTGTCAGATTATTAATCTATAAGCCTCTGTGGAAGAGACGAGCGATTTTAATTGTAAATTAGGACCAATCTCGCCCAAGTTAGCTGATACTGTATGCATATATCTTCAAGCATGGCTCTATTACCAAGCATCCGAGGACAAACGTGACAACGTCCAAGCAAGAACATATCATAGCCGAATTCGACGACTGCTCCTTAAGAACAAAAAAATAGAAGCAGGTTGATTAATAAGGCAAAATGGAGTAATTAAGCCACTGCCTTAAAAAGGACTGAAACACCCTTTGGATTAATACAATTACTCTAATTTTGACCAACCTGATATCGTAGTACCCCAGATTTACATAAGTGAAACAATTAAAGAATAGATTGTACGAAAAAATTACAGCTAATATATACATAAACAAAAAAGCAGCTTGTATTTCTATTGCACTACCAAATAAATACAGTAAGTCTTAAAATATTCATTAATGTACAGGGGACTTTTAAAGTAAGACACGTGTTAAAAATGAAGTTTACACTACCAGATGCGTTAAGTTCCATCGTTAATCAATCGGGCATGATATGAAATGCTGTTACATACATATCATAGAAATACCAAACAAGTGACGCATGTCTGTGATTGAAATATACCCCTTCCTTGGTGGTCCTCGGTTGATCGCGTATGCTGCACAACACCTTGTCAACCCAATGCATTTTGATCTCAGGCGCTGTTTCGGTAAAAATGTCGCATTTTAGCATAATTCGTACAAGATTAAGGCAACGCTTTGAGAAAGATTCCTGAGGCGCCAACGAGCTAGAACTAGATGACTGTAGCGGTTCAGCAGGCTGAACAAAGAGGTAATTCAATTAGCATTTACTGCCAATCAGAGCCGCATTTAAGGGGGGCGGCCGACCTCTTGACGAAAAAAAATTTTTGAAAGGTACGTAAGATAATGCACGAGAAGATGGAAAAATCGAAAGCCTTTGTCGTCAAATCTTCGAATCTTCGGCGCTCCGTGCCAGATGTAAGGTATTTTTCTTCATTTTGGCCCAAGCGCGATCAAAAAATGACACTTTTTATAGCCTTTTTAAATGAAAAAATGATTTCGAAAAAGTTGAAATTTTATGATCGTAATGGATAGAGCACGTCGAAAAAGGTAATAAAATGCGGTTTTCGCGAACTATTCCGACGTATTATCCGTGATATAGACCGATTTATGTTGGGTCCGATCCAACCCTGCTTGGCCGAATCCTGGATACGGGCCTGCTGCCGAAAATTCATGAAACAAGTTACATATTCAGATATTACGAGTGCAGATTTTTATATTCATTATACTACCCAGGAAGAATTGATGCGAATGACTATCCATCTTAACATTCTCCTAAACGCACAAAAATTATTATAAACTTCTGAATCGGCTTGTCTTTAAGCTTTTTCATATTTTAAGCAATTCTTGAAAACATTATTGGCGAAAATCGATAAGTTTCTGCCCGCTGGCCCTAGTGATCGGTCAAGCGGCTGAACTTGGATAGTACTACATACGCATTTTCAAATTTAGTAATCTAAGGCACGTAATGGAATGCATTGAATAGACGCTCAAACGCTTAACTTCGACAATTCAGATAACAGATAAGATTAAATACGATTTAAGCATGCGTGTCAAACGCACATTTAGGTTACAAACAAAAAAATTTTTTAAATATTTCACAAGGTTAAATATTGTATAACTAATAAAAAAATTTCGAGTTCGGACTTTATTCAATAACGAAATAAACTATTTGATCTTCTCGATATTTATTCCTCAGAAATTTGATCGATTTCCTTTAAAACACGAGGCTAAGCCTTTTTCCTACCAAATTCTTCAATAAGCAGTGAGATTACAGTACTTTAACGTACATATATCACCTCATAATCATACATGTAGCGCGACTCAAAATTTGGGGGTCCCGGCCAATTTTGTTGGGTGGGGGGTAAAGACTTCCAATTTTTGGCCAAAAACGGCCAAAAAACGCCTAAAAACGGCCAAAAAATAGATTTATTCCAAAAATCGGGAGAGGGTCAAAAATTTTCTGGCTTTAAGGGGGATGGGGGACAACCGAATTTGGGTGGGGGATTCCCCATCCCTCCCTTACATGTATGCTCATAATTTTAAATTCCTGACAACAAGGCGATATTTCCTTTTTGTTAAGGATTGGCTAAGCGAGGGAACGTAAAACTGCATACGGTAAACGGATATAAAACGTTTGTCAAGACTAAGAGCGTCACGCGAAAGATTTGTTCCAACCTTTTGAGACGCCACTTTTTGTGAGAGAGCTAATCGTAATTTTCAAATTCATTTCATCGGAAAAATGCACATTTATTATTTGTCACTTTTTTATTGCAATTAAGTCGATCGTACGACAGATGATTGATCATAAATGCACAATGTTGCAGAAAGCTTTCTATTCTTGCAAAAAGCTTAAAATACATTGGCTACATGAAGCTGAATTTTCTACTAGCATACAGGTTTTTATTTTTTGCAGAATCCAGATTTTTTCAATATATCCTGCGATTACAATACAGAATCATGCTATGAATTAAGTGCTCAGCGAATGAGATGCTAATTCCGTTCTCTTGATTTTATTAATCTTTTACTGATAACAATCTTTCTTATCTTTTTATGTTTTAAAATTATTCGGGTCGAGCTACGTTTGTAGTTCCGCTAATCAGCTACATACATCATACTTTTGAAATACGCATAGTTTTGTATATACTAAGTAAAATACATGTCTATTCGTTTTGTTCATTATCGCTTAACTCATGCTTGCGTTTCATTTGCCTTTGAAGTGGAGACAAATAATATAGATCAACGACCAGGCTACACAAATTAATGCATTGAACTCACTCAATCTAATATTAAATATTCAAAACATACATAATTCCTATAACTAGCAGTACAAATTGGCGTAAAAAATGAAACACGACCTAAAATGAATCTAAAAGCGAATTCTAAACTCTTAAAAAAATTCAAACCGGCCAAAAAAATTAATGAAAATAAAAATAATTAGCAAGAACAAACCTGGCAAGCCAAGCGAATCAAGAAATTCGCCACTGTGTCAATGTAAGATTTTTCGAAGGGTTGCATTATTTCCGTAACCTAAAAGATTTAGAAACTAGATTTACTAAAACGAGAATAAAAGGCCACAAACTCTAATATCATTGCAATCTAATTGCATTTCGTAAATGAACGCTGATAAAAGAAAAATTAATAAGCTCTAATAAAGGTAAAGTGAGGAATAACCAGTCTGCCAATATTCGAATTTTCATTAAAGAATCAAAAAATGACGAAAAATCTAAAAAGCTTATGTTTAGCCATAAAACAGGGAAAGTGAGAGAAGAGCAAACTTTCAGACGAAAAATAAAAAACAATGATTCAATCAGGACTAACACAGCCGACTTCAAAAGGTAGAATCCCAAAGCTCCGAATCATTTATGCTATAAATCACCGATTCTAGTGCAATAATCAAGAGCTAAAGAAAACAAGGGGACGATGTGGTAAATAAATACGCAAAATTAAGGACCTAGTTACCGGTCATACCTGGGTTTGGGGGGTTTGGGGGTATGTAACCCCCAGAAACCAAAATACCCTCCCCCAGAATTCAATTTTTGGAATTTTTTTTGTTTTTAACGCAATTTTTGGATGCCAATGGACATTAATCGATGAGAAACTTCGAAAAATGGTTTTTTTCGCCATACCACCATTTTTAAGGCTATTTTTTGACCTTCGAAAAAATTTTGCATTCCCCCCCAGAGCTTTGGTGCAGCCCAACTATGCTTACCGGTATTCTGGAATAATCAGCACCCTGAGATGATGGAGTAGACGACTGTTGAGTCTCGATCGCAGAAGTTGAAGGAGTCTAAAATCGATGAAATGAGCTCGTTTGCAACACTAAAGTCAAAAATCGAATTTGCAACGTACTCGTTTTGTGTACGTACTACATACGATAGAAAAAGCATTCAATAATCCCCAATTTAATCAAAAAGGGAGAAGAGACATAGGTAAACACGTGCTTTTTGAGGGTTTTGATTAGACCGCAAGGCTGCTGACTCGCAGCAGAAAATCCAGTATTTGAAAAAAAACCCGAGGAGATTCTTTGTTTTAGGAGTTTGTGCGACTTTTTGGCTCGAAAAAATCCATTTCTCCAACGCTTCACGCCAAATGGCCATTTTCGAACATACATACAGCGTTCGATTTCTTTTTGCATAAATCTGTTATACAAAGAAAGAATCGTCCGAAAGGTAAAAAAATTGTGTTTTTGACGCTTAATTAGCCTTTCAAAGCCTAAATAACACGTTTTCAAAAATTCTTGGCCTGAACCTCAGAATTCCGTTGCTCTGCATGTCCGAACATAAATAGTATCTTCCATTAACACACAGCTACAATACAGCTAGGCTATTATGAATAATTTTTATCATTATCATATTGCGTACGCGTTAATTTAACTATCGATAGATAAGTTTTTATTTATGTTGAGACGCTATCGTCCAATATCGTTGGAATCTGTTGTACTGAAGCAACATTCAAAATGATATCATGTCGAAGTTGATCACTAACTTACATATTTATTTAAGTCCAAGATGGCAGCTTATATGTATAGGTACTATTAAAAGATTATATGAAAAAAATATATGTCGCATATCATAACGGGCAGGGGCGGATTTAAGGGGGGCGGGAGAAGGCGGCCGCCCCTTCCCAATCGGCCCAAAATAGTTGGCGCGGTGAAGAATAGATAAATAATTTGCAGTATTTTATGGACATCAGCGACCATAATTTCTCAAATTTTTCCTGCATTTCGCGCGCGCCGGATAATACATATTCATGACAGTATATTTACTTTCAGGGCAATCTAGAAGCCATTTTTTTGCTTATGAAATAGGCTTCATAACAAATTCAACAGCAGAAACAGCTCTTTCAGCGTAGTTTTCTTCTATTTTCAAACCTATCTTTTCGATGTTTCGCGTCAAATGCTACAAATACAGGAAATCGAGCGGTAAATCAAGCTTCTAAACGAGCTTCTGCCTCAATTTCACAAATTTTCTGGCGCTTCGCGCTGAGTTTTCGCTAAATTCAAAGAAATTTAATGATTTTTCGCGGAAAATTCCTGAAGATTTCGAAATTTCTGGAAAAATGTTGCGTCGAAAATGATTTTAAATAAAAGTAAACATCGTAAAATGCTGGAAAAATGCTATTTCGCAAGTGAATGGCAAATTTTTGAACCTATTTTTGGCTGTTTTTGGGAAAGTTTGGGTACCGACCGCCCCCTTACGAAAATCCTAGATCCGCCACAGATAACAGGTAAATCTATTAGCATTCGTAAATTACTCAGCGAGTCACTGACACACGTACATAATTCACTACCTATATGTACGAATGGTTCGTCCGAACGACTTTTAAAATATACAGGGTGTTCGGAAAAAAGAAAACATTTTTATTTTTTTAATAACTTTTTTATAACTCAAGTAAAGTAAATGAAACTTTCCACAAATGACCTTGTATATATCGTCTAACTTAGGCTAAGAGCTCATTGTTGTACTGTTATTGTAGCTGATACTACAGTGCAAATTCAAAGAAGCACTTCTACATTGATTTAGAACGCGAAATTCCGTCTAGATTAAGCTCAGTGTTGTATGAATTTATGTTATAAATGTCCAAATTTGTTTAGGTCCTTTAGAAGGTAAATAAATAATATTTACAACGAAAACAATATTAAGATAGCGCTGAAAGCAGAATTTTGGTTTTAAACTGTTCAGTGCTATCATGATCAATTTTGTCTCGTGACGTTTTTCTTCAAAACCCTTAATTATTGATTAAAATGCGTCTTTTCAGGCAGAAATAATTTATTTTAGCACAACTTGGCATTCCTGTTGTGCAGTCACTGATTTATCGAAACATACACTTAATTGTGCGAATCTTAAGAACTATAATTTGTGCAAAGATTGAGTATGTACTAATTAAGACAAGCCTTTGTTTAATTAGAATTACTACTTGATATTCAGGAAACATCTAAAATATAGAATTAAACTTAATAAGGGTCATAGTATAACTTCCTGATCAATAGATTTGTTCAGCAGATAGTGTACGTTGCATTGCGAGGATAAAAAATTCACATAAGTAAACTCGTGGTTAAGTTTGGTTAATAAAGTCGCCAGAAGACTATTACCGAGTGATGTACTGTAATTTTTGGCCAGCATGTTCATGAACAGTGGCGCCATGGACTGGCAAAAAACCTTTTTCATTGTTCCAACATTCAGAGAATTTCAACTAAAAGCAAAATGTGTCCTTTTTTCCGAACACCCTATATTTAACTTTGTAATTGATACAAAAAAGGTTAAAAAGGTTAATAAAATAAAACAAAATAAAATATATAAATAAGTTTTCGCCTTACGTAATTCGCCAGTTTTCCGGAAGTTTTACACTGAAGGAATGGTGATTTTAATACGTACGCATACGTATTTCTACAAAAACCAGTGTTGCAACACTCTCAATACCTCAATGACATCCGGAATTCCTTTAGCTCTTTGCAATTCCCATTTGACTATCATTTCACAAACGTCTAAAGCCAAACGCCTGTGTTCTAATGCCCCCTAAAAAATCGATTGCAATAGAATAAACGATTAAAATAAGCGAAAACTAAAAATAGTTTAGAATGAATCGAATTGAAATTGTTTTGAGTTACTTTTTGTTCGCATGTAACGTACCTTCAGCTATTGCCCAAACTTCGTTAGGCACCCACATCTGCATACCATACATCCACACATGTATAGCATGCGAATTCTGGGGACAGAGGGCGGTGTCAGGCCCAAAAAGTTCTTAAAAAGTGCCTTTTTGGGCTAAAAACGATGGGTACACGTCAAAAACTGTTTTTTGACGTTTCAGACAATGCTCGTTCTTTCTAAAACATAAAAACGTTAAAAAAAGTTCGAAAAATTCGAAAAATTAATAAATTGAACTAAATTTGGTCAAAAAATGTGTGTATGGCGCGAAGCGCCAAAATTTGTTTTTTGAGCCAAAAATGGGCTCAAAACGCAAAAGAATATTTTTACAACTTTTACCAACTTTTGCGAAAAATCGATTATTCTGGGTAGAGGGTCGCAGTCATTTTCTGGGGGTCAGTTGCCATTCTGGGGGTCAACCCCCAAGAACACGTCTGCTGCATACTCGTATTATTTGAGGTACAACCAAATTGTCAAACTTCTAATAAGCGAAACAGTTTGTTAAAGCGCCAGCCACTCGGCTTTCTCATTCTGATTTCTAATCACAAAGCTTTATAAGGATTATATGAATTATACGACGAAAATGTACATAAATGCAAAAGTAAGACGATAACTAGCGACCTTTCGAAAAAACGTTAGTCAGATTATTGATTGCTTCTCAAGTCGTGAATTGAACCCAAAAATCATACGGATGATTGTATCCTCATTCTTTTGCAGCATTTTCGGACCATTTTGTGCAAAATTAAATAGCCATAGGCACATACATACCCATAGGGGGGTGAGGGAGGTATCACCCCCACCTCAAGGTCCGAGACTTGAATCACTGTCGGACGATTTCGAGCTATCAAACATTTTCTGCACGATTTTTAGGTATAAAAGCTATGAAGATACTAAAATTTTTTCGGCGCTTCGCGCCGACTAATACATTTCTGTTTTGTTTACCCATAAAATACCTAGAATGAACTTAAAATGATCTGAAAAGTCGAAATTTTTGATGAATTCTCATATTTTTCCTTACAAAAGTGGCGAAACTAGTCGGAATGGTACAAAAAGTAGTTCAAAAATGCAGTTTTTTCACATTAAAACATGCTATGTAGGACGTTTTAGCCATTTTTCATATTTGACCTGCAAAATGGCTAGACTCTAAATTTAGTGGTCCTAAATTTTGGGATTTCACCCCCTGAACTTTCGACCTTGGGAAACTATGCATAGGCAAGCAATGTAAAAAATCGTATCACGCTTACCGATTGTATGGCAACTTTTTGCATAGCGGGAATAATGTACTGAATAAGTCGATGGCGTATGTTAAAGAATACTGTGTGATGTCTCGTAAGCAACAGCCTGCAATCCAAAAAAAATTGCAAATTTATTCTTAAAAAAGCCGCAATTATCAACTTGAGATGATATGTACATACAATATCTAGCATACACGCGATTCGACATTAAGAAAAAAAAACATTTTTGACTTTTTCGCGCGAGGCAGTCTCACTGCCCAAATTTTGTTCAAACCGAAATCAAGATCTATCGAAATCCAATTAGGCATCAAAGTCCGGATGACCGAGGAATCGGTGAAATTACCTATCCGAAACAGGCCATTTTCATCACGCACGTATCTCTGGGGGGAACGGGGGGTTCGGACCCCCAAAATTCAGAAAAATCGGAAAAATAGGACTTTTTAAACGTTATTTTGTGCTATTTTTGGCCTTTTTGGGCTTTGTCCCCTAAAATTGGTGTTAGTCCCCCAAAATAGGACGGCCAGCTATGTGCCTGGTTTTCATATGGAAATTTTTTAAGCTTTTATTTGATTAAAAACAAAAGCTAGTTTTCGACGCCTTTGACTTCTTGTAAATTTTCGTTAAAAAATGTGCAATTTTGCCGGTTGCTGAGACTAAATAGGGCTTATTTTTGTAAAATCGAGAAAAAATGGAGTT
Source organism: Mermis nigrescens (assembly GCA_036768485.1). Taxonomy (NCBI): domain Eukaryota; kingdom Metazoa; phylum Nematoda; class Enoplea; order Mermithida; family Mermithidae; genus Mermis; species Mermis nigrescens. Next base: position 3,700,728 of record JAVLUZ010000191.1, read on the forward strand.
TCTTCGACCGCTTTCCGGAAATCAAAATTCCGTCCCACTCAACAAAAATGTGTGAAAATTTAAGAAGAATATAAAAATGGACACAAATGAACCAACATCTCCAGAAAATTTTGAGCTATTCTTATTGCGTTATATTTGTGTTCGCGTCACGTATATGTTTGCGACTTGTGCTTGTATTTGTATATTTGTGTTTGCTTGTTTATGTTTTTTTTGTTTTTTTTACATTTGAGCATCAAACCTACAATGTGTGCACGAGTTGTGGCGAAGAGTGTGCCTCGTCAACAAAAATTTTCCTAATCATGTGGGCCAACTGAACGTGACCGTCTTCCATTCGCAGGGGCACGGCCGGCGTTAAAATAGAAAGGGCCTGGCGCACGACGGGTCTAGTTTCTTGGCCATGCGCTTTGAGTAAACTGAGAAATACCTGTCATGAACAAAACGACGGTGAAAGATGAAAATTCTTAAATTCATTAAACGAATGGGAGCTTTGCTAGCAAAATAAATATAAGATAAATATAAATAATCTAATCTAAATGTAATAAAATAATGTGTAGTGCAAAAATTTGAATAGACTGAGACAACGGCTACATACATATGCACGCCCGTAGCAAGATTCTATTTCGAGAAGTAGCCTAAAATTCTCAAGTGAGATATCTGGAAATCATCATGAGGTACTAGAAACGGTATTTATGAGCGCTTCTCGGCGAGCTTTATACAATAATGAGTAAAGACTTTAGGAAAACTCCAAAATTTTTCTACTTTTTTCGCATTCGTGTATTCTTATTATTATTTTATTGTTGTCATTATTCATGTATATTATTCATGTATCGTTCAAACTATCTACTCGAGTGATTTCTCATCATACAATTCATAAATAAGTTCTTAGCTTTAGGTTTTTCATTTTTAGGGACACTAACTAATAGATGTATAGGCATAAGCGAATTGATTACTATAGGTACAAGGAATTTTTATGTACCTGCAGGACAATTTTGCGGTTGATAGCAAATTTATTGATTATGTGGGCTATTAGCAAATGGCCATAATATTTAGTTATCGCATCCATTGAAGTATTTTGCTGCAAACACGGCCATCCGAACATCATTATGGTTCGCAGTCGCGCTCCCTGGCGCCTGGAAACACAAAGAAACAAACTGAAAAATAATCGAGGATATATGTAGACGTATGTACTATATGCACTGCAATAGCGAATCGGCTCAAATCCTTTTATCTTCGGAATTCCAGAATTCCGGGTATAAATGAGGACAAGTAGCCATTTTTGGAGATATGTAGCGGTAACGGACTTTCCATTTTTGAATTGCTTTGATACTTACTTTGCTCAATTTTCTCGATTTATTTCGGAATTTTTTCAAATTTTTTGTTTTTATGTTCTAGAGAGAACGAGCATTGTCCGAAACGTCTAAAAACAGTGTTTTTGACGTGTAACCGACGTTTTTTAGCCCAAAAAAGGCTTTTTTTGAAAATTTTGTCGGCCTGACCCCTCCCTTCCAGCATTCCCATGCTGTACATATACAGTCTACATGATCAGAAAAGGCTCAGAGGTACCGATATAAATAATCAGGCTGTAAATATACAATTCATTGGGGTAGAAGGGTACGACACCCCGCAGAATGGCTGCTGACCCCAGCAAACTGGCTGCGACCCTCCCCCCAAAAATCGTCGATTTTTCTGGAAAAATTGTAAAAATGTGCTTTTTAAGCATTTTCAGCTCATTTTTGGCTCAAAAGTCTCGAATTTTCGGCGCTTTGCGCTCTGTACAGATTTTTGACTATACTTTGTTCAATGTTTTCGATTTTTCAAAATTTTTTATGTTTTTATGTTCTAGAAAGAACTAGCATTGTTCAACTAAAAACAGTGTTTTGACGTGCACCCGGCGTTTTTGACCCGAAAAGGCACTTTTTGAAAATTTTTCGGACCTAACCCCTTAGAATTCCCATGCTGTACAGACATGGCTGTAAGTAAAACAAACTTAAAAAGACATAAAGAAAGAAATTAATGTCATGTAGAAAAGAATGTATACACAACTAATAGTCCGGAAAACGAGAGGGCGAAAAAGGCGTTCAATCTTAGGGAATGGGGCAGCCAAAAAGGGCGAATAATTCAGCTAATTTTCCCTGTTAAGTATATTCGTCGTATGTATAATTCTAATAATTTCGTACTATCCGAAAAACGAGGAAAAATCGCAACTGATGAGTACTCTCTTCAAAGCAAAAAAGCTACCAATCAAAAGTTTTAGATGTCGAGACCCTAACAGGACAAATAAAAAAGCTTAGGAGTGCTATAAGAAATCAAAGAAGAAACGGTAATTATACAATTAATTACAGACTGCATTGGAAAACTATTGAAAAAATTCGGATTTTAAAAAAATCAACTGATATTAGTCTAAGCAGGACAACATTGAAACGATGGCATTAGCTTTGCGAACTTAATGGAAACGATAAGTATAAAAAAAGTGAAATCAGAAAAAATACAGTACCTACCTACGTAAATAAAACAACAACAAATGATGATTCGACGGAATTTTTGATGGACAATATAAAACAAAAAACAAGACCCCGTTTAATACAAGCATTCACGAAAGAAAGCGAAACCTGAACCAATGCAGGACCGCAAATTTCCTCTTGCGCTAAATAATAAGCATTATTTTCCAATATCCATATACAGTATAAAATGTACACATAGAGCAGCTAAATTCTTAGGGCCATATGACAGAAGGCGGAATAGTACTATTCCGGGATAAAACAGTGGAATAAGAGGGCGGAATAAAATATTTTGGTATTACAGAACGCGGAGAAAAGAGTGTTATTCCAGGAATGAAGTCCGTATGACAGAACGCGTAATAGCACCCTTTCAGGCGCTAATCTCGGAATAAAACGGCGGAATAAAAATAAGCGGTATGACAGAAGACGGAATAAGTTATCTCAGGAATAAAAGCGGCCACTTTTATTCCGCCATTTTTTACCTGGTCAGAGCAGGTATAAGTCAGCGGAATAGTAGTAAAAATCGTTTCTAACGCGGTCTTAAAGGGTGTAAATGTGTCGAAAAATTTTAATAAAATAGTTAATTAATTCCTCTTTATCCAGAAATTCAATATTGCTGTTATCGTTTGTATTTGCGATCAAAAAAGATGCAGAAATTTTTCTAGTGCGTTAGCCCCACGAGTGCGGCTCGTCTAGTTGAACTCTTGGTAAAGAGAAAATTTTAAAATTTTTCGATCATGCATTACTAAACACGTCGAGTGAAGTGATTTAAAAAATTAATGCAGTAAGTAGTAAGTATAATCAACAAGTTGATAGAAATATTCACCATGAGAACACAAAAAAGTAGTTTTTCATGCGCAAACTATAATAAAGTTTTTTGATTTCGATGGCAATGTTACATTTTATTTTTGTTTCCGTAGAAGCAAGCAAGCGCCTTCATTGAATCGAGTTATAAAAAATTAATTTGGTAACGTTCAGAAGTCTCAAGTCAATTACACGTTACACGCGCGCGCTACACACAACATTGAATTTACGTCCCATGATTTCAAACGAATAACGTGACGTGACTACAACTACAGGATGCAGTATGCGTTAGACGGGCAATCTATACGCAAAACCAATGGAATGCGTAGCTTAACCCTGGGATAGATTCTCTTATCCCAGGAATAGCTATTCCTCGCGTATTTCGCGTTCTGTAATACCAAATTTTCTTATTCCTGGGATAGCTTATTCCGTCCTGTTACCCAGGAATAGCTATCACGAGAATAAGTTTTATTACGAGAATAGCTATTCCGGAATAGGGCCTATCCACAGAATAACTTATTCCTTTCTGTCATACGGCCCTTAGTGATACAAATATATTTTAAATAAAAATAAAACATCAATTAATAAATAAAAAAACCAATGCAGATAAGCACAACAGCAATTAAAAAATTCAAGCCTACTTGCTCCCATCGTGTATATGCGCTGAGGCATATTCAACGAACAAAGACGCTAACTGATACAAGCAAATGAGCAGAACATCGTTCACTTTGCTAATCTGAGCGAATTCGGCCGTATTACCGATAACTTTTGTCATAAAAACAGATATGACGTTGTCATCTGAATCAATATCAGGATTGGCCTGCTGACAGCCTATTATCTAAATAAATAAATCAACAATCATATCAACCTATTATTGAATAAAAAAATCCTTTAAAACTTTGGTTATAAGAAATAAAATCGAAAAATATCGAATCCGTGCTTCATTCTACTGTCAAACGTACGTAGTACATAATTTACTGTTAAAACACAAAGTACATTTCAGCAATGCTCTAAAATGCAAGTAGCTGAGAAACAAGAGTACCTATATTGTGCATATGTATATACTAAAACAGAACAGAGAAGGACTATGGACAATTAAGATTGCTCAAAGAGCTGATAAGGCGCACGCTAGGACAACCGTCAGATCCTTTTGGTCTAAATCTCCATAGATTGCAATTGGCTCGCATTTAAGAAAGAAATACCGTAGTATACAGAGCTTTGCATACGATCGCTAAATCGATTTTTACGATAAAAACGACTTATGCATTTTAAGAGATTCTACCATACGTGTTCTTAAGCGAGGGGTGTAAGGGGTTGAGCCTCCAGAATGGCAACTGACCATACATGCACAGCATGGGAATCTGGGGAGGGGGTGGTGAAATTTTAAAGTGCCTTTTTTCGGGCCCAAAATGAAGGGCACGCGTCCAAAATATCGTTTTCCGGCGTTTCTGACGATGCTCTATCTTTCTAGAATATGAAAAACATTTTGAAAAATTCGAAAAAATAAAAAAGTCGAATAAATTGAACAAAATATAGTCAAGACATGAGTATATTGGCGCGAACCGCTTAAAATTTGACACTTTGGAGCAAATAGATAGCTAAAAACGCTTAGAAAAAAGCACCTTTTTCACAAATTTTTAGGCAAATTTTTAGAAACTAAAAAAATCGCGAATTCTGGGGGTGAGAGAATTTTGAGGGAGGGGGTGAAACATACCCCCGAGATCATGTATGCAACTGACCCCCCCCCCCCGCAAATTGGCTAGCGACCCTGCCAGAATTGTCAATTTTTCGTAAAAGTTGTAAAAAGTGTGCCTTTTTAAGCGTTTTAGCTCATTTTTCGCTCAAAAATCCCAAATTTTCGGCGCTTCGCGCCATATACACATTTTGTGACTATATTTTGTTCAATCTACCCAATTTTTTCGAATTTGTTTTACGTTTTTATGTTATAGAAATAACGAGCATTGTATGGAACATACAAAACAGTGTTTTTGACGTGTACTCATCGTTTTTTAGCCCAGAAAAGGCACTTTGGAAATTTTTTGGGCCCGATTTCCCAGAATTCCCATGCTGTAGATGTATAGATCCTACCCCTCCCTTATGATGCTACTATGTATAACTGCATCTAAATACGCATAAATGTAGCAGAGCAATAATCATTTCCAATTTATATCAGATACATAAACTAAAATAAAAACTCTGATTAATGTAGAAAATGTTCACGAGCTTCAAAACACATCTCCACAACTTAGACAAGGCTCGTACTGCAAAAAATATACGAGTATAGTAAACTATGACAAACGGTGGGTTTAATCACAATTCTGAAATAAGAATCTGGCAAAACAACCACGAAGTCTTCTCTTGAAAGTCAAAGGCATTTTGAGGTCAGAAGAGAATTTATTCATCTGCAAATTCTTTCACAAAATAATTTATGCCTACACTAACAAATGCTTACTTGTTCAACTTCGCCCTTTTCGAAAGATCTTGCTATGCAAGGGATGATAACGAATTGCAATATCTGTGGGAAAAAAATTAAGAATGAGTCAAAAACTCAAGATTGTAATAATCGACACAATGACTCTTAAAAGTTCGGAATGCATTGCATGCAGTAAAATATTTTAAATACGTTATAGTAGCCGACCTCTTTCGACAAGAACAGAAACACATATACTCGTTCCAGTATACGTTCCATTTCTGAATTAAAAATTTATGTCCAGATTTAAAAAAGACTCATTTTTTGACTAAATTTTAAAGAGCTTAATTTTTTGACCAAAAGAATTAAATGAGAAGCTGGAAAGAGCGGCTATTTTCATCAAAATACATTGAGACAACCGAAAAGCGATTAGAGCATAGTCAGCCTTTAATAAACGATACCAAATTTCCGTTAAAGCATTTCTGAAGAAATATCGATCGAATATTGCGAAAACGCTAAAAAGTGACTTGTAATAGAAAATCGGGCCAAAGAAACTTTAAAACTTGGACAAGTAAAAGAGATGATCAAAGTTAATCCGGAAAATCTCGTAATTTCCATGAACTCACCGACGCTTTAAGACGTACGTCGACGATTTTATCGGCAAATACATCGACAAATTTAAAAAACGCGGCTCTTTTCCATTCGATCGAGAAATGCTGAATCGAGTAAAAATTTGCGTGCCAAAAAATTCGAAAAAGTGCTGGGAAAATAAACTTGAACGTGTATGTAAAATACCAGAGCTATTTCCTTTTCCAGAAATTTTCTGATAAAAGTAAGATCGACGGGCGCTTTCCAAGAAAAAGCATGCAATAGCTCGAATAATACGTCGATCTGATTAATATCCGATTTGAATGAAGATCAGAAAGTGAAGGGAGGATAGGCCAACGATTTTATCAATATCCATTTGCCTACTTGAAATAGGCCAAAAGTGATTTGGCCGCGTACAAAGGACCCAACAATAAATCCAGATCGAAGTTGCTCTAAAAAAAACAATCAGTTTTTCGTGATTAAAAACGCACGAATTATGGTCAATTTGACATCCACTTGATGACGCCTCCGATTACGCATTCAATAGCTTGAAATCCAAAGGCCAATCTAATTATTTTTTGGCTCTTATGTATTATAAAAAATCGTAAAACGGCCTAGTTTTCGATCAGAAATATCAGAAGAAGCGCAAGAAGCTAAAAAAATCGTGACAAATTAAAAATAACAATCGTAAAAATGATACGCGTGTGTAATAAAATAAATAATATATTGAGTTGACGTAAACATATTGTGAACAATAATATAAAAACCTGATCTGCGGTAAAGTTTTTCATGTTTATGAGTGATGTCCGCCAGAAAATTTATCACCTCCTGAATTCGCGATTATTCAGAAAATTCGTAGAAAAAGTACTATTTTAAGCATTTTTAGCTATCTGCTTGCTCAAAAGTGTAAAATTTTAGGCGCGTCGAGCCGTTAACTTTTTTTACTATATTTTGTTCACTTTACTCGAATTTATTCAAATTATATTTTACCTTCTTGAAAGATAGAGCATCGTCAAAAAGCAAAAAAATTAAGTTTATAACGTGACAAATGGGCGCGGAATTCCGGACCTCCTCTCCTAGAATCCGGCAGGCCCCTCTTCAAAATTGATAGACCCCTACAATTGAATTCATAGTGCTATTTTTGGGCTATTTTGCCCTATCGGAATCACCGGAATTTAGCCGCTGCCCATCATGGTTGGTAGATATCCATCGTTTTAAAGCCCAAAAAAGACAATTTAGGGAAATTTTCCGCTTTCATGCCCGGAATTCCCATGCTGCGCATGTGTGATAGCGACCAGTATCAAAAGATAAAAATAAACAAAAAAGCTGAAAATTATACGATAAGAGACCATTTACTATTTACATAAGCTTAATCGTTAATAGCAGTTGAATTATAAAATAAATAATGCTGAGCAAAGCAAATCATCAAGTTCTTGAAACGACTAACCGACTTGGCGAATGCTATTAAGTACTCATGTGCGCTCCAAATCTGTCTCAAATAATCAACGACCGGAGGCGAATTTTTCAGCCAATCCGGATCTCGCTTACACAATATTCTAATTAGGTGCAAAGGAGTAGCGTAGAGCGACATAGCCCCTCCGGACATTTGGCCGAGCTAACAAGCAAAACAGTAATGCAACACCGTAATGCATAAAAATTGAAAAACTAAGAATAACTCACCGCATTATCGACTTTTGACAAATTCAATATTTTTGTGACATCCGACATCAGAATATTGCGACATGCTTTTGCTTCCTCTTGTTTTAAAAACCACTGCAATCGAGAAGTGCAATATAATACTAAGTAGCTGCGCAAGCGAATAATCGAACACATTTTGAAGCTCTCAAATCTATAGAGGGGGTCCCGCCCATGGAATCACAGCATGACTGATCTGGAGGGCTCCGTCGGTCTGAAGGGATGGGGTGTCGAAAGTGACTTTTTCGGGGCCAAAATTACCTCAAAAACTGGTATACAGGCTAAGATAGCGTTTAAAATCGGGTTATTCCACAGTTTCTGACCTATTTCAAGCATTTTAGAAGAAACTTTCCAAATTTTAATCTGTTTTTGGCCTTCATTTCTCATTTTCCCCAGAAAATTTCGCGCCTATTTATCCTGAAGGAGTTAAGTCCCCCTCTCCAAACCCTCAAGTGCATGTCGGGTCCTGCCTATTTCCACGTCAGAGTTAGGACGGGGTCTGACTGGAATCTAAGTTCCATAATTATATAAAAAGCATGTCATGGCTAAAACAACCCATTTTTACTAGTGCAAGTTCTTTTTACACAACCTTCTACCTTCGCTTAAAGTAGCATATTTGCCAGGCGTTTCACTACCCACCATAGGTGCACAAGGTCAAGGTCGGCAGGGGGGGGTGAAATCCCTATAATCCAAAACAATAAATTTAACGTTCACGATTTTTTTGCTGTTTTAATTATCAAAATGATCAAAATAGCCTATAAAACGTTTTTTCATGGTAATATTGCATTTTAAAAGCATGTTTAGTCCATTTTGACTGCATTATACGACTGTTAAGACGAAAAAATGCAAAAATTGATTAATTTTGGGCGCTTTTTGAGTAAAAAGTACTTAAAGGTACAATCCGGCGCGAAGCGCCAGAAAAATTTTTGACATTCTTATTGCTTTTGACCTCTAAAATGATGCAAAAAAACGTTACATCAGCTCGAAATTTCTGGTTGACCCTTCGGGGGTAATACCCCCTCACCCCACTAAGTGCATGTATGCCACCCACCCCAGTAATCCATAAGCGGAATATTGAAACACTCATCAAGGTTTCCTGAAAAACCTATGGGCCCAAAGTATTTTAAAAAAACATTCTGAAGTTTCTTTTAGCCCCTACGCTTTGGATCACTCTAACTGTTATGCTGTAATGTCTGCATTGATTTTGATACAATCGTCTTAACAAAGCAAGGAATGTTCATACCAAAATATGAGCCTTATCTATCGCTTGCTGTCTCACCCCGCCCTTTAAAATGAATGCGAATGATAAGGAATAAAAAAAGATATTACCATAAAGTAATTTTTGATATGAAATTCTCTCAAATTCGCCTCTGAGAGAAAATAATCGAGCGTTTGCGATGGATAACGTATCAAAAATTGCAGAAGCGGTTTCCTCCAAGGGCTACCAGGCTTGAATACAAAAAGGACACTTTATATTAATTAGAACGTTGCTTGAAATGTGAGCTTGTCTCGAGGTGATAAAACTCTCAATTGATGTTACCTTTATTGCTAGTATAAATTTATAGTAATAGCAAGCAAACGCAAAAGGAAGAAAAAAGCGATAGAAAATGAAATAGTTGTTGCTGGAAAAGCTGAAAATAAACCAAATAAAAGCAAAAGTAAGTATATGGGCTATTTTTTCGAAACTTGATTCAATCAAATTAATCAGTACTCTGCTTCGTTTACAAATAATTAATAATTTACAAATGGGTCTAAGGATTCGCGTTGATTATCTCTATTTTCGTGTGTGTACAAGGATACATATTTCCAAATTTTCCGCCATTATGTAGAACCTTCACAGAAGAGCTTTCGAGCGGCTCTCCGATTTTCAATTCTTAGATGGCAATCCTGTGAGTAACTCGACAAGAAAATGCATGCATATCAACTCAACTGGTATGTACCAATTTGTTCAATCTTACTATTCTTTTATACATATACGGGTGTTCAGAAAAAGGATAAATTTCTATTTTTTAATATCTTTTGTCAACCTTGTGCTAAGAGTTCATTGTCATACTGTAACTACAGCTGATACTACAGTGCTAATTCAAACGTGCAATCCAACGTTGATTTGAAACACTAAATTGCGTCTATGTAAAGCCAGGTGTCATACAAATTCATGTTATATATGTCAAAATTTGTTCGAGTAGCTTAGCGAGGTCGGTAAATAATGATATTTGAATAAGAACTATATTAAAGATGGCACTGAGATTAGAATTTCGAATTCAGAGTGTGCACTGCTCTTAGAGTCAATTTTGTCTCAATATCGTATATTTGCTAAGAGGAAATTTTACCAGGTTTAAGCGTGTTGTGACGTTTTTTCTTCAAAACGCATTATTATTGACTAAGAGGCGTCTCTTTGAGCAAAAATAGTTTATTTCAAGCGGGTTTCGGCATGAGTTTTGTGCAGTCATTGATTATGTGAAAGCATCTAACTTTGCCGTGCAAATGTTAAAGACTTTAATTCGTGCAAAGTTTGGTCCAGACTACGATTGATAAGCCTTTCTTTATTTGAAACTACTACATAATAATCCGGGTACACCTAAAATGTAAAATAAAACTTATTAAAGGTTACAGTACCACTTCAATGTCATCAGAAGATTTGTTCAGCAGGTAGCGTATGATGCATTGTGAAAATGGGAATTTTACAGAAGTAAATTCGTGGTTAAGTTTAGTTAACAAGGCGTCAAGTAACAACCAACAAGTGATTTACCGTATTTTTTTGCAAGCATGTTCAAAAATAATTGTGCCATGAACTTATAAAAAATCATTTTCAAATCCCCAATATTCGTAGTTTCAGCTAAAAACAAGATTTGTCCTTTTTCCCAACACCCTGCACACATTCACATTTATTCAAACGAACATTACTTCTACATAAAACCAAACAAGCTAAAAAGCTTATACAGCATACTCCAATCTGAAGAGTCAATTCTGCTCTGGTCAACAAAGGTACCAAGTATTCGATATAACGGGCGCTAGCAGACGGTATGTAACAGAATATTTCGACTATAAGAGCGCAGGTTTCTATGTCCTATTCGATACAAGAAAAAAGACTTGAGAAACGAAGTTACTTATGTACATACAAAAACGGCGACCACACATTATCTTGGGGGTTGGAGGGTTCATCCCAGAGAAAAGCTTCCACCCCCAAAAATTTTTTTCGTTTTAAAGCGTTTCGACTAGTATCTGATTGCTCAAAAGTGCCAAACTTTCGGCGCTTCGCGTCATACACTCATTTCAAAACTATATTCTGTTCAATTTATTCGAATTTTTTTATCTTTTTCGAAATTTTTCACGTTTTTACGTTTTAGTAAGATATAACATGGTCAGGAACGCCAAGTTTGATATTTATGACGTGTATTCACCATTTTTAGCATAAAAAAGGACTTTAAAATTTCACCCCCCGCCCGTATAATTCTCATGCTGTGCATGATTAGCGGCGACTGATATTATTTTCTTTCTCAAAGGGACAAAAACTGGTCAAACTTGGTTGGTAGCATACCTACACAATGTTAATGATTATCCCAGTCCAGCCTTTGTTAAAATAAATTTTCATAGCTCAAAAAGTGGTTGTCCACTGTACGGCTTGGAAGTGGTTATCCAAGTCCAAAAATTACTTGCCCCGTTTAGAAAAAGCGATTTCCCAGCTTTGAAACGCGGCTGTTTTGCTAAGAAAGTGGTTGCACAGATTCAAAAAGGGTTTGCCCAATCCAAAAAATGGTTTCCAGTTTGAAAAAGTCGTTGTCTGCGTTCAAAAATGGGATTTTCAGGCTTTACTCTAAACAAAAGATATCCTCGTCCAATCGATCCCTTCTACCCGTCCAAATTTAGTTCTCCCCGTCCTATGGACTGGCAAAAACAGGATATTGGTTATGTGTACTTGGTAGGTACAAATAGGTAGGTACATGTACCTACATAACAACATATAAAGTCGTACCCGATGATTCGCAGCTTGAAATCGACGCTTATTTTCAATAATTCATTAATTTGCAAAAACACACAGCTCAGCCTATAATTTTATCGAGAAAGTTGGAAAATTCACAAAAATATTCGTCTGACTTTCTGAGCTCAATGCAGCAGTCAACAATTCAGCGCAAAACACGGTGAAGATGTGTTTATGAGGACGAATGACTACAATTAAGCCTTACCGGGGAAATAAACGGTAGTGTAGTTTTGCCAGGCTGATTCTGCGCCGCTGTTTCCAACCACTTGCTCAAGTGAGACTGAAAGCATTAGGTTGTGACCACAAACTTTGGATTAAGGCAAGCACTACATACAATTTTTCATTTTTATCGATTGTCAACCGCACACAAGCACTCTGATGAGGAAATGCTCCCTAACCACAACTTTTAAGAGGCTTATCTCCCCTCACTCCTCAGGCCATTTTAGACCAAAACTGGTTGCTTGAACCATGAAAAAGCGTCAAATGACGGCTAAGAGTGTAAATTCAAGTACATATGCATATTTTTCGAGCAATTGACGGTTCAATTCGATAATCCAAACACTTTTCTTCCATAATTTTCATAATTTTGTACACATTTGATGTTATAGATCATTCCAATGCCCTTGTTGTTACTGCTTTCATGGAAATTTAACCATAAATATTCATGAAAAATAAAATACAACTAATTCAGTACAACAACTTGACATTGACTCATTTACCCCCCCCCCCTCAAGGAAACTCGGTTTACCCCCTCCCACAGCTTTTTGACCGTGTGCATGTATAGTCAGCCATCATTGTGCCTTATTCTCGCGAAAAAATTCCCATTCTTCCATACCGGTAAAGTTAAGACAATAATTTTAGGACGTATGGCAAAATTATGACAAGAAAATGCAGGAAGGTAGAACGTTTCACGAAGTATCGATTTTCTGTGTACTTTTTATTTAAGCCATTTCGAATTTAATTTCATTTCTGCCCATCACAAGAACTTTATGTACAATAAACTAAAAAATAAAAGGAAAAAGCTTAGAAAATAAGGAAATGAAAATATAAAAAATAAAGAAGATAATGTTATACAAATATGTACAACTACGCACATAGAGCTGATCGCACAATTTTTCGGTGAAAAACGATGGGAAAAGTTTAGTCAGCATAAACAATTTTTGAGCTACTGGTACAGTAAGACCGTTGAAGCGGCTAAATTCTAAAAGTAAGGGCTTCATTGCATTGTGCAGCATTTCCATTGAAGGCGGAGCGACTTTGCTCAGCTATAAATAAAAATATGCAATACATGTAAGTAAAAACTAATGTACGCTATGGACTCCTAAGTTTAGAAACTTATTTGTATTTCTTATAAAACTTATAAACTTATTTTAAATTTCTTTATTTAGCTTTCTATTTTATTAAAGTAGTCTTTTAAAATTTTTCTTTTTGGTAATACTTTTAATGTTAGCAGCACACGCTAATGTATAAAATAGTCAGCACTGAACCTCAGTCATAACTGAATAAGCCACGTCTTGTATTTCTTTCGTGTCCCCAGTCAAAGCATTGAATATAGCGAAAAACAGCTGTTCGGCATGTTTCGGTGATGTCTTGTAGGCCAACAATGCACCTTTAAAATGTTTTAATTGTTAGCGAGATCGCGCGACTATACATGATCTTGGAGGTTTAGGGATTTTCACCTCCCCACCAATCGCAAAAAAATTTTTACCCCGCAAAAATTTTTTCACCCTACCAGAATAAGCGATTTTTCAAGTTTGCAAGATTTTACTGAAAATTCGAAGAAAAAGTTCTTTTTAAGTGTTTTAGCTATGTATCTATATGTTCAAAAGTGTCAAATTTTCGGCGCTTATACTCAAGTTTTGACCTATATGTATTGTTCAATTTGTTCGACTTTTTAGACTTATTTCGAAATTTTTTATGTTTGTATGCCTTAGAAAGATAGAGCATCATCAGAAAGGTCGAAAAATGATGTTTTTGACACGTAACCACCATTCCACCATTTTTGGGCCCAAAACAGGCACTTTGGGATTTGCCCTCCCCAAAATTCCCAAGCTTCGCATATCTCATAGCGACGAGCATAAATTTATTGAGGAAATTTTCGAAATATGAATCATTTTGAGCCGGATAAATCAGTATAAAGGCTAAGTTATGATTGAGTACATATGTGAGAATTAATCAAATCAATCTGATTTAATTAAAATAAAAGTCAAGATCCTCTTAGATCTACACTGCTCGAGGAAAATAAGTATATGTACGTGCATTGTGCACATGTAAATATAAAAAAGAACTTCAGTGACAAAAAATCTAGTGTCAACTAATGCGTATCACGGGAAATAAGGAGGTAAGTTATATATTTTATTGCTTTTCATACATACTTTTGCATTGAATTCAAATCTTGTTGACCTTTGTCTTGTCATTTTTACTTATATTCCATTCATCATTCCTTTATGTCTATCTATCTTAATTTGCAACTAATTCTATTTGAGCTCTAGTCAATGATACATGGATAAAAAACATTGACGCGCGCACAGCTTAAAAGGTGCTCCAGTAAAAATAAAGAAATTACACTTCGACCACTTTTCTGGCAAGTTTTTTGGAAAAAACTTATTACGCGTACTACATAATTATAAATTGCAATCAGCAAATAATAAATACGGTAGATTTATGCGCTGCATGATGATTTTTCATGGAATAACATTTGAGCCTATTACAAGTACTGGATTGAGGTTTCAAAGCCTTATATTTCGTGCTAATAGTGTATCCTATAATTCTGTAGTAAAAAAATATTTTTGATAAAAAATCAATCTAATTTGACCCACTCCTTTTGTGTCGGTAATTCCGAAAACGTCTTGAATTTTAATCATCTTAATCATCGTTACTTAAATTTTTTCGAAAACATATTAAAACATCTTAAAACATCTTAAACTCCGAAAATATCTTAGATTTTATTCATCTTAATCATCATTTCAAATTTTTTCGAAAACATCTTTAAATATCCGAAAAAATCTTATAGATGATATAGGTAACTCAAAGTCTTGAAAGAAGGCAGGCGATTACTTTTCCGACAGAGAGTAGCAGGCATAGGTGCACAGCATAGCCGATCTTGGGGATCAAGCGTTCTTAAGGTAGATCAAAAATCGAGCTTGTTTGGGCCAAAATTACCTCATAAACAGTTATAAGCGCTAAAATGGCGTTAAAACTACGTTATCAAACGGTTTTAGTCAATTTGAAGCACTCTTGAAGAAAATTTCAATTTTCATTCGTTTTTGACCTTCATTTTGCCTCATTTTTTCCACAAAGTTTTCCATTTTTCATTCTAAGGGGTCAGGCCAGCACCTCCAAACCCCCCACACGTGCATGTCTGGTAGCAGGACTGTTTGATACCTAAAAACAATTTTTAAAATAATGTTATTTGTGTCAAGGACAAAATAAACAATTTATCAGCAGCTAGCTACTGATAACGAGAAAAAAAGGACAAAAGTTGGTAAACAAAGGAAATAAAGAACGTACGTAAAGCGCTTTCTTTGAGCTTCAATAGCAAAGACTCGGCTTCTTTGTCGCTAACAATCGAAATGGGCGATTGCGTTAATTTTTCCAGACTAAGTATTACCAAAATATGATCAAAAAACTTCTGTTCCGCATCAGCAGATGGATCGAAAAAAGATGACGAAGGAAACTTAGAGCATGCAAATGCTACAGCCTCCTAAAAAAAGCAGAAGTACATAAGAGCCTAAAATCCATGAAGTATGCATAAAATATGTACGACAACCATACATGCACAGCATGGGAATTCTGGAGGGGGGGGTGAAATTTCAAGGGCCTTTTTTGGGCCTAAAAATGATGGGTACGCGTCAAAAACATGGTTTTTTCGACGTTTAAGATGATGCTCTATCTTTCCAGAGCATAAAAACATAAAAAATCTCAAATACAAATGAGAAAAAGTCGAATAAATTGAACAAAATATGGTCAATACATGAGTATATAGCGCGAAGCGCCGATAATTTGGCACTTCTGAGCAAATAGATAGCTAAGCACGCTTAACAAAGCACTTATTCTACGAATTTTTAGCATATTTTTGAAAACTTTCAAAAAAATCGCGAATTGTGGGGGAGAGGGGTGAAAAAATTCCCCCAAGATCATGTATGACGCCAACCTTTATCATATTCACCCATTAAGGAGAAAAATTCTGCTGAGAATTTCGGGTGGGGTAGTGGACCGTGTTTAGAGATAAATGGCCAGGCCATGTATTCGAAGTCAAAATGGCAAAAATCATCTGAATATGATTAGAAGCGTTATATGTTTGCCCAAAAGCAGAAGCGTAGAGATCGCAACCTTTGGGGGATGTAAAGACAACCGGCTTTCAGAGGGGATCATACATCGCCTCTTGTATTGACATACTGGTACAAATGTACAAGAAATGTACGAGCGCGGAAAACTAAGAACTTACCAGTATATCCGATTTGGCACTGAGCCGAATAATTCATAAAACCGACTGCGTCAAAATTTATCCATGGTAACAACTCCTTAGCCAGTCTTTCAATCAAAGCTACCGCGGACGTGCTGAGAATCGCTGCTATTTTATCCAATACTGACGAAACCTCGAATTTGGAAAGAAGAAGAATATAAGTTTTCAAGGGGCATTAAAGATTCTAGCGAAAATTAATTTTTAGCACATTTGCAGCTGATAACCATACATGATCTAGGGTGGGTTTAAGGGGGGTTTAATCCGAAAAAAAACTTTTGAATCCTTTCCACCCAAAAATTTTTCCCCTCCAGAATTCGTGATTTTCCAAAAATTCCAAAAATCTTCCGAAAAATCGTAGGAAAAGTGCTTTATAAAGCGTTTTTCGTCATCTTTTTGCTCAAAGTGTCAAATGTTCGGCGCTTATATCACTTTAATTGTTAAAAAATAAAGGAATTGATAAACGGGATAGAAAATTCTATATTTTTTATACTATTTCGACACAATTTAGGGCGCTTCGTAAGCACAATTACAAAGGTGTTAATCCGGCACCAAATGCCAGAAAAATTTTCGCATTTTATTCCCGAAAATTGTGTACAAAACGTTCCGTCAGCTCCAAATCGCCGGATAGTATTTATCAAGCTGACCCTCTTCAGATGGGTAATACACCCTGAAACCACTATGAGCATGTATATCCTCATTGTAATTAAGATAACCCTTGCCTTACATAGCTCAAAGAAGATAAACCCTACATACAAGTGCCCGTTGCAACAAATTAAAGCCTAGCGTTGTACCTACTGACCGCATCCGATTGCACAATAAATTTCTCAGAGGTGAAGAAGTCTGCCTGTACATAACTTTCTTAACCTGACTTTATCAGTCAATAGTCATTCGATGTGGTACACTGCGCCGCATATATCGTTCATTTAAGCCACGCGTATGTAGACATGGTTTTTTAGGATTCGGCAAAGATTTTTCCCGATTTACAAAGACTTTTTGGGACCGTCTTTGTACATGTACAAAGATTTTTAGGAAGACAAAAATTGCAAAAAAGGACTAAAATTCGCAAAACTTTTCGACGCTTCGCGACGAAATGAGTAATTGATTGTTTTATGTATCTTTTTAATGGCAGAAATCGCATTTCAAAAGGAAAAATGTCAAATTTTTTGGCGCTTCGCGCCGTTTTAAGACGATTCTTACTGATTTTTGCCCTCAGACACCCAGACATTAGCTAAAATACACTACCTACCAAAGGTCGAACAACTCGTTTTTACCACACTGAAATCGCTACTGTACCACATTACAGTACCGAAAAATTTGTGTGTACAAAATGTACAAAGACTTTTCTGGACCATCTTTGCACATGTACAAACGGACCTTGTACAAAAAAAACACTGTATGTAGGTAAATATATAGAAGTCTCATGGTTTTTCCTGACAAAAGCATTTTTGGAAAGAGTAAAAAAGGTTGCACTTCGATAGACTCAAACTGACGACCTTTGGCTTGTGTGTTCGACGCTCCAATCAAAAAGCGTCTGCTGCTGAGTTTCATTAGAAAAGACATCAAACTGAGTGGGCTCAGCATAGAAGGCTGTGTAAAGCAAAGTGGGCATATTTCACACTTTAGCTTTGCAGCGTTTGAAAGATCCATGAGGTTAGATTCCTAATTACGTCGTTGCAAAGAATATCTTTTAAAAAGCTAATTTTGTGTAACCCATGACGCGACTAACTTTTGCACCAGAAAAAGCCCAGCCCAACTCAACAACTGAGATGCACGTGATGCTTATAGTCAAAAATAAGTGTTTTAGCACAAAGGACTTTACCCTTATGCACCTGAAACTCCAGAAATATGGCACATTTGCAAATAAAAATGAATCTTGGCACAAGCAAACACCGCATAATTCCTATTGTACTCAACAACCAGCTCATATAAAAAGCAATTAAGGTCAGATTCGTGATCCAGACGTTCTGGAGAAAATTTTTACAAAAATCTACCTTCCATAACGCACTGGACGAAATATAGGCTTTTACTGTAAACTTTACACCTTACCACTGACGCAATATTGAGTGTAAAGAAACGTTATCAAGTGGAATGTGTAAGGCTAAAAGCAGGGCACATTCAAGCATACCAGGCACGTTCCGCTTGCTACGCGGAAAAACTGTCAGCAGAACATGTGCTTTTTCGCCATGACAGCTTTACACTCAGGAGCCTTTCGCTCCTGAAATAAACCACTTTTCAAAGCAATCAAAAGTACATACACTTGGTTTTCGTTTTTCTACATTTTAAAGCAAGTCAGTCGAATAAAGTGCAAAAATTAGATAGATAATTTTGGATTCACTGGGTAGTGCTTCAAATGGCATATAAGACTTTACTTCGCAACAATCAGTGAGTGTAAACAAAGTTTAAAGTCAGATTCAGTAATCTACAATCTCAGAGTTAAGGCCAACATCTAAAAATTGGCCCTACGCAAATTATTTGAATTTTCAGTGTAAACTTTACGCGCTCATTACCAGACATGCACAGCATAGAAATTCTAGGATAGTACCTTTTTCTAGTACCTTTTTGGGCTTAAAATTGACAGATATGAATTAGAAACGCCGTTTTTCAGCGGTTCTGACGATACTTAAATCTTTATAGAGCCACCTTCTACGCGAATTTTTTAGGAATTTTCCGGAAAATGGCGAATTCTGGGGGTGAAAAATTTTTTGGAGGGGATAAAGGTAAAAACCCCCAATCCCCCAAGATCATGTACATATGCACATTACTAGCCTGGTCATTCAATGTGAAGAAGTCATATAAAAAAGGGCGACATCGAATGTTCATTATTGCGTATATTTTAAAAAATGGCGCATCCCAGATGTCCAAGCATACATGAGCATGGAAGGTGAAGGGGGTATTACCCCCAAGAGCTTTGAAAAACTAATAGCTATACAGCGATTTTGGCAGAAAAACCATTGCTGTAAAGCCTCTTTGGAGCTCAGAAAACTCGCTATACAGCTTATTGGGCTCAGAAAATTACATCGCTATAGTCTTTTTTGAGCTCAGAAATGCTATTTTAATTGTCTTTTCTGAGTTTCAAAAAGGATCTACTAGCAAAGAAAAACTGCTCCGATGGAACAAAAAAGATGAATATACTTGGGATTGTGGATTATTAAGGATGTAAAAGGAGGGGACTAGGAAAAAGCTACCTAGAGTCGCAAAATCTGCTAAAAATCACACTTCCTCCAAGCAACGCAAAAAATTGAAGTATATTCTGCGGCCAACACATTAGAATAAATATTTAAGCATAAAAATGATTGAAAAAGCAGCACGGTAGCTATGCAGTAGCTCATGGGAAATGATATTGCGTAAACTAACAGTCTTTCTAAGCCAATTGAATGAAATAGCAAACATCGATGCACCCAAGACAATTAAAGAAATTGTTAGTTTAAAACAGTAGGACGCGCATAAGTTGACTTGAAACAGACTAAATGTAGATACACTAGCATGTCCGTGACGATTGTGTGCACTAATCAATTGGCCCCTGCTTTGCTTGCTATAATGCTCATAACAAAATAAAACAACTTTAAATACAATACCACTTAGTTTTCTATCAATCAAAATACGAAGCTAGTCAGCGTTGCTACTTGCCAGCAATTTAAAAAAGTAAATATTATAGATTTCGTTTATACACTCTTATCTGAAACTTTGAAAATTATTTAAAAAAGACACTTTTTTAGAGGCCGCAGAATATTATTCGATTTTTGCGTTGCTTAGAGAAAGTGTGATTTTTAGCAGATTTTGCGACTTTAGGTAGCTTTTTTCTATTCCCCTCCTTTTACATCCTTAATAATCCACCATTCCAAATGTATTCATCTTTTTTGTTCCATCGGAGCATTTTTCTTTGCTAGTGCCCTACTTTTGATTAGCATGATTTGAGTACATCAGTCAGTAAACACATAAAGTAACATGACACAATAATGACAGCAGTCCAAGAACGCGGAAAACTACATATTAACAAATGAATAGAGCAAACTTTTCACAACTACCAGGTGTAGTGAAAACTAACAGTCAGATTCCCAATTCTGATTTTATGTAGAACATTTTGAAAAAAATTAAGCTTCCGCAAGGCTATAGAACTAAAGTTAATATGCAGAGTAAACTTTACACAACCACAGAGTGTGAATAAGATTTGAGTCGGATTCGTAATTCTAATATTAATCTGATATTATGATTAACATTTATGAGAAAATTGAGTCTCCACAATAACACTGAGAACAAATAAACATCATTAGTAAACTACTTTACACCACTGTTGAGTGTAAGCAAACGCGCTCAACTGGCGTCTCGCATTTGATTCCTGGTACATTTTTAGACTTTAGGAAAAATCAAGCTTCTGCAAGGCTCTAGAACTATAGTTAATATGCAGTGTAAACTTTATACAACCATAGAGTGTAAAGAAAATTTCAGTCGGATTCGTGATTCTTATATTACGATCAACATTTCTCCACAATAGCCCGACGACAAATAAATATCAGATGTAAACCACTTTACACCACTGTTGAGTGCAAACAAAATGGCATATCAAATTTGGTTTCTGGTTCATTTTTAGACTTGAGATTATGTCTAGACTCATAACCCAGAAATTGGCACAAAAAAACAAGACAGAAGCACGTTTAACTCCCCATCTTTTGACTTTATACCTCCCGAAAAAGCTAAATATTGATGTAAACAAACGCAATTCGCTGTGACGCGTACCCCTTAGAAAGTGCTTTATTTTTATATATTCGATCTCGCTCGACTTCTGAACGAGAAAGTGGCGAACAAAAAAATGGACAAACACGTATTTTCCACTGTCCACCACATTGTAAACTTCAAAAATCTGAACCTAACGCCCCATTGAGTGTAAATAAATTTGGTTCGGGCCAGTTTGTAGCCCTTTGATTGTAGTACGTTTTTATGTGACAAACTTATGTTCCGCAGAATATTTTATATGAACTACCAATCAAAATACGAAAAACAACCTGTTTTTTCGTCCATTTTACACCTCATATTTCGAACTTTACACCCCCATAAACAACTCAATATTACGTTTTTTTAAAGCGGCTTGCTTCGACGTGTAGCCCTTAAAAGCTACTTTATTTCTCTTTTATTCGATTCATCCCAACTTATGACCGAAAAAGTTGGCAGAGAAATCTTGGACAAAATCTGTTTTCTCACTCATCCACTAGGGTGTAAAGTTTGATGTGAAATTATTTTTGTAGATAGCTTGAACGTTAGCGTTGTTTTATTTAAGACCCCTGGTACTAACTGCGTATTGATTGTAGGAGAGAGAGAAGTTCGCTGGTAAGCACAAGATAGCCCTTGATCCGTAGTACATTTCTGTCAGAAAAAATTTCTTATAACTCATAACCAGAGTTGTTGGCACACATAAACAAGTCAAAAACTCGACCAAAATGTGTCTTTTCACCTCCAGATTTTCACACTCTTTACACTCCCATTCGAGAACTAAGGCGAAATCCAAAAAACAACAAACGAGGTTCATCTGCAGAATTTCTTCCTCTACAAATCTATGTCATTGAATTGTTTGAAGAATCAATACTGAGTTGTCCACAAGCCCAGTAAAAAAATCCCAAAATTCGCTGTATGTTATAACGTTCCGCCGAAACTTTACACCTTCTTTACACAGTCAGTTTTGAGTGTAAAGAAAAAAACAAAAAACAGCAGCGAATTTTTTTATTATCTTTCTTCTAAGACAAACCGCACCTCCCAGATGTGTCCCGTTATAGCTGTAAGGTGGTGCACAGGTGTTGGGGTACCCAAGTATATTATGAGTACTGCTAACGCGCTAACTATGATTAAATACTGACCCTAAAATTAAATAGTAAACATAAATTTGGAGTTTCACAAAACGATAAATGAAGAAGCCAGCGGATTACTTAACCTAAATAGATGAATAAGTCAGACGAAGTGCATGGTTTTGCCTAAAGAATACAAAAAATGAAAAAAAGTCAGTATTCAGAAGATTTGAACCCATTATTCTTTTTTGAATCCACATGTCGAGAACGGACGGATACATCGGCCACTTGCACGAAGTCAGCATATCGGCAGATTTTAATACTTAATCACTCATGATTTCGCTGTATTGAGGACAATAGATAAAAATCTGTAATCATTTTCCTATTTTCGAACAACATCCTATACTTATTACGCTGCAGGTTTTTTAACATGGCAAGATATGGGTTAGCATATGGGCACAGGTGCCTGTCTACCAACACATAGCACGTTAATTGAGTCTCGCAGCGAAGATTTTAGCTTGATGATACTATTTTGAAAAACTATTAATCATTCTACTGAAGTTTAAGAATAGTGCATTTATGATTGATAAAAATTGTAATTATTTATTAAAGACGAGTCAAAAACCTCTGAAATAAGAAGAATCTGATCAAATAATATGCAATACGGAGTTATCTATCGGCATTAGAAAATAGATGAATAATTCAAAGTTCACCTCTTCATACCTCAACAAACACTGGCTGTAGAAAAGTTTGAAGGTCAAATTCGTTATTCTGACCTTACAGAGAACATTTTTACGACGCTCTGGGCGGAAAAACTTCTTTCAGTGTAAAGTTTACACCTGCACTAATAACGCAATATTGATTGTAAAGAAACAAAATAAATTTTGACGTGTAAAGTTTAGAACGAGGCACATTTTAAAGATAATTACCACGTTCTGTCTACTAAGTAGAGAATATGGCAGGAAAAAAGTATTTTTTTGTCCCAGACTCGTTGCAATAAACCGTCTCTAAATTTGAAAATATTACTTTTTCGAAAAAAACAAAAGAACTCCCTAGATTTTATAACTGTCTACCTTTTGAAAACAATCAGACTGCATAGAATGTAGAAGTGAGTTAGATATGCTTCTGCACAAGAAGAGAGTAAAAAACCGTCTGCTTTACACTCCTGTGCAACAACTAATGAGTGTAAAGAAATTTTAAAACCAGATTCGTAACCTACTGATCAGGGAAAACATTTTCAAAAAATTGGCTCTCCGCCAATCATTCGAATTTTTGGTGTGAACTTTACACTGGTGCTAATAACGCAATATTGGGTGTATAGAAACAAAATAAACTAGGATCTGTAACACTAAGCTCAGGGCACATTTTAAGCATAATTAGCATGTTCCGCCTGCTTAGCGGAGAAGCTTAAGAAATTTTGTTTTTCGTCTCGAATCCTTTACACTAAAACGATCACAGACCAATAAATATTGCGTTAAAAGAGAAAAATGGTGCTTGAGATATTGTAACCCTCTACATTATAAAACCAACTGGACTGCACAGAACCAAAAGTGAGTTAGATAAGCTGAAAACACGCAAAGAGTAAAAAACCCGTATACTTTACATTTTTGTGCAACAACTATTTAGTGTAAAGAAATTTTAAGTCAGATTCGTAATCTACAACTCGGGGGCAACATTTAAAAAATGGCCCTCGGCAAATTATTTGATTTTTCGGTTTACATTTTACACACTCATTGCTAAGTCGGTATTGAGTGTAAACAAAAAAAGACGGGCATCGAATTTTTTGATTATCCATCGATTAAAAAAACCGCACCTCCCAAGTGTGCGCCGTTGTTGCTGTGAGGGCGGACACAAATTTCGCACTCGCTGTGATAAACATATAAGAAAAAGGATGGCCAAGTATATTATAGGTAGCGCTACCGCGCTACCTATGATTTTCCCGACTCCAAAAGGGATTAATAGCTATTTTTAGTCCAAAAAGGCTACATGTTATGTTAGTGAATTCAAAAAGGCGATATATCCAGTTTTCTGAGACCAAAAAGGCCATATTGCTAATTTTATTAAAGGACTATAGCTGTTTTTGCGAAGCTCATAATATCTAACATTTTAGTTTTCACCCTCCTCCTGAAAGTTGGATCTTACGCACCTACACTGGGTCCAAGTACTGGTGGCGGTGGGCATGACTAACTCGGTATATTTTAACCAGCCATTACGCTCACCGTTGAACGCAAAACCGCGAACGGCGAATGGAAATACGCACCTTCTGCCATTCCGGCATGCAAGCGAAAGCTTCTCAAGCTTCACAATTCTCCGCCCATCGCTATTTAGCAAAATCAATGATGAATGTAACAAATGTAGATTATTTCATAAAATCTGAATTTTGAAAAAAAATTTTATTGCAAAAACGGCCGAAAACAAAGGCAAGGCCGAAAACACTTCGGCGATTTTGACAAGAAGCGGAGAAGGTCTCGGAGTGGATGATGTTAAAAATGAGCAAATTAAAAAATACATTATAGATATATCATTTTAAATTTACATTTAAAAAATCGAGTCAATCGAATCCTTGACGAGCAAATTGCGATTTTAATCCAAAAAAAATGGCGCATCGCAATATTACTCAAAAATTTGGAGAACTTTAGCCAAAATCAAAACTTCGCATTTCTACGAACATCAGGTTTTATTTAAGCAATGTCCCATTTCGACCATCCTTGCACTAAAAATAAGTGGCATAAAAAGTAGCATGGATAACAATAAAACACTCGAAAAAAATGCTCGCACCGTTCGACACTTCTTGCACGACGAAAAACAAGGCAGTAAAAATAGTTTCCGCATTTCAGCATTACAGAATGGAAAAATTTTCAAAAACAAATTGGAACCTGAACAACATGAACTGACGTACCAACATGCGGCACAGTCAACGCAATCGTAGAACGGAAAGCACAATTGGTTAATAAAATTCAACTTACCGGCTAAACAAATTTCGCTCAAACGAATAACCTTAAAAAATATGAATAAAAAATAATAAATCTTTATCTAAAAAGCCTCAGTAATTTGATTGTTATTATTTCAAAAATGAAACATTTTAGGAATTACTAAATTATTGCATATTCGACATGCGCAAATCATTGCATATAATTTTATTTGATTTTTTACGCTATACATATATATCTTGCACTCCCCACTTTCATTCATTGTACATAAATATATCTGCACTTTAAATGCCATTTTTCTATTTTATGCATTTTAATTGTAAACATATTGACGAAATCATGTCATAAAGAAAAATCATACCTTCTACATAGGGTGAAGTAGTTTTTTGTACAAAGGTCCCTTTGTTGACTATTATGAGCCAATTAAAATTTTTTTACCTTTGTACTGTCTTGGCAAGTGCGCATAATATACAGTGATCCGCCATGAAAGATGACACCTCCCCCTCAATTATAATGGAGGTGCGTCGCGGCCTGCTGATGCATCCATTATGCGCCATCATCTCTTTTTCTATTCTAAGCGCCAATAAACATCTCCATCATACCGTTAATCTGTAAGCGTCACGGACGGCGCAATTTAGCTATTAATAGCGCCAACAAGAAGAATCGTGCCAGCATTCGTGCGCGCTGTATTCGGCTTGTGTCGCTAAATTGCGCCGTCCCTATCATAGATTAGCGGGATGATAGGGTTAATGGCGCTTAATAGAAAAGCGCTGGCGCGTGCTCGCATTATGGTAGGGAGTGACGTCATCAGCAACCACTGTATCGCTCGCAACTTCTTTTCTTCTCATATGGTAAAAATGGGTATTTCAACCTTTGATGGTGTGTTTAGCCGATGAATGGCTTTCTGATGATAAAATGCAGCTAATTTTAAATACAGCACGCGAAGCTGCAGAGATTCCCAAATGCGCATTTTCGTGAAATTTGAGACCGACAGTGACGATACAAGAAAATTTCTTCTTTACCCATTCCTTTACAGTTGAAGTTTTGATGAGATGAACAAACCCAAGTTCTATGACGCTTTAACAAATTTTGGAATACTCTGGCCGATTCGGCACCAACTCATCTGAAAGTCTATAAAGAGAAATAACTTGTTGCTGTTTTTGACGCCGAAAACTTATGACGTTTTTACTCTAAAAACAGTTATTACCGTTATAAAGACGTGAAGACAGACAATTAATCATTCCGGCACGAAGCGCCCGGATTTTGACCTTTTTGTCATACAAAAATTTGTGTACGTGTAATTTACATATACCTATCACTACGGCTATACTCGGAGTCATTGGGGGACCCAACATAAATTGGATTATATCTTGGAAAATCAGGCACGTATCTCTAGGGGGAATGGGGGGTTCGGACCTTCCAAATTGAAAAAAATCGGAAAAATATGACTTTTTAAATGTTTGTCATATTTTTGGCTTTTTTTGAACAATCTCTCTCACAAAATGTGGTGCAAAAAATTATTCGTGACAATGATTACTGCGGAAAATTTGTCGAATAGTTCGCAAAAAACCGCATTTTCGACGATTTTTCGACATGCTCTATCTATTAAGATCATAAATTGAAACTTTCGAAAAAAATTTATTTCATACTTGAAAAGGCTATAAAAGTGTCGTTTTTAGGTCGCGCTTGGAATGCGATATAGTAAATACATCATATCTGGGGCGAAGCGCCAAAAATTTAAAGATTCGACGACAAAGACATGAGATTTTTCCATCTTTCCGTGCATTATCCTACCCCCATTAAGAATTTTTTTCGGCAAAGGTGGGGCATTTCTTTGCGGGCGTACCTTTTTCATGTATTTATAGTTACTAAGTTTTCTCAATCTTTTTAGTCATCTACGATACCAATAATTTTTATTCTTTAGATTGTAAAAGACCAAAGTCATTGTAATAAATAGGCTGTTTATTCAAACAATAATCAAGACCACCGTTGGACATTTTCTGGTCGTTAAAATTTTTTGCATTTTCAGCGATGTTCCGTAAAATAAAGTCCAGTTTCTAAACTTCCGGTAAATAATATAACTTGTTGTTTTAATTAAAAGTAGAGAATTTCCACCCTCTAACAGTATGGTAATAGTAATTAAGTACAGTGTAACGTCTTGAAAATCAGGCGACAAGTGTAAACAAAGAACGATATTTAACAAACCTTGTCATTCGATTTCATCAAGTTATTAGCCGTATCCAGAACAATCGTCATAGCTAACACGCCAGCTTTGCAAGATTCCTTATCTTCGTCGGACAATGAATTGCAAATGGCGTCGATCAATACCAAAGGGTCCATGCGATTTTTTACCCCGTAGAAATTGTCAGGATATTTAAAATATCCTGAAGGAATAATAGTTA
Organism: Mermis nigrescens; assembly: GCA_036768485.1. Taxonomy (NCBI): domain Eukaryota; kingdom Metazoa; phylum Nematoda; class Enoplea; order Mermithida; family Mermithidae; genus Mermis; species Mermis nigrescens. The sequence goes on from JAVLUZ010000191.1 coordinate 3,728,273, forward strand.
TTATCGCTCTACTTGTTCAAAAAGATAAATAATTTTAAAGAAGTAATTCAAAAGGGAGTTTACACGACAAATAATTTTTACACCAATCAAAATGAGAGGGCTAAAAGCTGCTGCCTAAATAAGGCGATATACACAAATTTGTGTATTTTTTTACGTATTTACACGACAGTAGGAAGGGTGATAGCTTAGCAAGTGTTTCGACTCACCGATTTCTTCGAAAATGGCCAGAAAAGTTATGTAGCGGACGAACGAATTAACGCTAATCAATGCATCTTGCCGAGTTTCCTTATTGGTTGCAGCAACTTAAGGGAGAATGAGTATTTAAGCAACCACCCAACGCGATAGGGAAGTTAATCTGAGAACTGCTACATTTTTCGGAAAACATCTACAATTTTTGACATACGTAGCCTGCATAGTGATGACTAAGGCGACTACTTTTGCTTAGATAATGACAAGGTTTGGTTCGCCGGATTCAGAAATAACCATGCAACGCGATTCTAATTCAAACTATCAATATAAGTGCTATTGATATTTACTTTAATTTGATGCAGCTGACTAAATTAAGCAAAGTGGGAACTAAAATGGGCAAAATATATGTTAAAAAGTTTCTGTGCTCACAGGCAATCAACATACGTAGAATATGACGATTCTATGAAGAAGCATCGAACTGAGCAAGAAAAATAAATGCAGACAGTGCTATAAAGCATTATATCGAAAGTCACTGCCCTGAAACTGACTTAAATTTATTCTACCTACCAAGGCAGTTTAAACTGAAACAGCGACTATAGCATAGTGCGTAGCATTCAGGAAGTACCACAACTGCATTCGCAAAAACACGTGAACTATCGAGAGGTATTACAATATAAATCTACTTCATATTTCATGTATAATATGTTTTATATAATGCATAAATTTAAATCTTTATTATTTTATGTTTTCTGTTTTTTATGTCCAATGAAGGTCGTTCTACTGAAATTTCTTGAAACGTCACTGAAAAGTGGTTTTACAAGTTTCCTTGATTAAATAATCAATAATTGTTTAATTACTCGTAGTTAGTATGTTAAGAGGAAAAATGTATATGAAGTAGATTCGATTGAATTTTTTCTAAGAATGACGAATTTTCATTCGAAATTTCGTATTTTTCCCTCCATTCATCTTATAATGAAAAATAAAAACGACTAAGTTTTATGGTTAATACGATCGATAGCTTAAGATTATTTACCGTATTGATTAGTTAGGTAATTCGATTGAAATTATCTTGAATTCACCTTCCAAAACATTCGAAATAAATCTATAACCAGCATTTTTTGTACAAGGTCCCTTTGTTCATGTACAAAGGTGGTCCCCAAAAGTCTTTGTACATTTTGTTCATGCAAATTTTTGGGTACTATAATACAGTACAGTAGCGATTTTAGTGAGGTAAAATAGGGTTTATTTACCTTTAGCAGTGTATTTTAGTCAATTTACGGATTTCTGATGCCGAAAAGTACTGAAAATTCGACAGTTTCACATTCTAAAAGCAAATTCTGCCATTATAAAGATATATATATATATATATATATATATATATATATATATATATATATATATATATATATATATATATTTATATATATATATATATATATATATATATATATATATATGTAGGACAGACAATTACTCATTCCGGCGCGAAGCCGAAAATCTATGGGAATTTCAATTATTTTTACACTTGGCCCAAAAATCTTTGAAAATGTACATAGGAAGACGGTCCCGAAAAGTCTTTGTGCAGCGGGAAAAATCTTTGCCAAATACAAAAAACCGTGTCTCTAACACACAAAGAGATTTAAATATGCACATATGTACAATTAATATGTAAGCGTAGTATTACACAGCAAGGCTGTCAAAGCATCTACACACAATCCACGTTGAAACGTATCATTGTAAAAATAAACATTGGTCTGAGGCTCAAATGTGCGATCTAGTTTAAACCACTGAAGCATAGATTCGTCAGTTGGCATGTTTTCGACGAAATTTGGTTTGAACAAGGACATCACGAACGAGCTGAGAAACTTCATAGCCTCCGCACGCACTTTTGTGGAGTAATGATTTTTCCGTAAGCAATCGCTGGCACATTTTACAGACTGGAAATTGAATGACATTAGGTAAACAATATTTATAAAATCGGCGGCAATTAAGTGAATTATCGATTAAACACATAAAATACTAAAGAATCGGTGAAAATCATACAGTGCTACTATGCAAGAAAATTACTCCATAAATAGCAAAACCTACTCAAAATGCATAGGTACACTCTTTATGCTACAAGTAGGATATAACACAAACAGGCAAAAAACTCCATACTAAACATTAAAACGCATAGTTTCTATAACAAGGCAAGTTGCTCTTTTGCGATTTATTCCGAACAAGCTGCTACAATTGCCACAAAAACATGAAAAAGTATGTTTTGCTCAAAATCAGGTGGGGATAAGAATCTAAAAATTTGGAGGCAATAAGGCGGACTTTTGACTTTGGGTAGTCCCTCCAAGTTCCGCTTACAGTTATGTTGATAAATCAAAGTTCGGCTCATTTTATTCAAACAACTTCGTAAATGCGGTTTCTGCGAAAGAAATTAAAAGATCGACTGATTGGACCGATTCTGTTGAATTTTCCGAGATATAGACGAATTTATGTTGGGTCCGCCCCCTCCCCCTTAGCCGAATCCTGGATTTGGCCTTGTGTGTAATAGAGCGAAACGTGCGATTAGACGGACTCAAATCAGAGCTCGTTTGCCTCCGGTCAAAGTGCTTTTAAATAAAAATACCTGTTATTCGAGATACAGTCGTTGCCATATATGATCTTGGGAAATTTGGTTCGGTTCCATCCCCCAAAAATTTTTCAGCCCCGCAAAAACTTTCCACCCCCCCCAGAATAGGCGATTTTTTAAAGTTCCCAAAAATTTCCTAGAAATTTGTAGAAAATATGCTTTTCTAAGCGTTTTTAGCTATCTATTTGCTCAGAAAAGGCCAAATTTTCGGCGCTTTGCACCATTACATATACTCATGTTTTGACTATATTTTCTTCAATTTGTTCCGGCTTTTTGTTCGAAATTTTTTATTGGTTTTATGCTCTGAAAAGATAGAGCATCGTCAGAAACGATAAAAACGATGTTTTGCGCGTATCTACCATTTTTGGACCCAAAAAAGGCACTTTCTCAATTCCACCCCCCCCCTCCCCAGAGTTCTCATGCTGTGCATGCGACCGTTAAGCCTGTGAAGCAAAGATGTCGGGGAGAAAGCTGCAGCACTAAACCTCTACCATAGCATAGCATGTATTACTTTGCTGTAGACTCAAGAAATAACTTCCTGGCACACTTGTCAATCGTCATGTTTACTGATAATCGAAGCCGTTTGGAATAATTCCTATCCAATTTAATCCAATAAAGAAAACCGTTTATTTAGCCTGATAAAATTTTGAAAAAAGAAGCTCATATGATGTAAGTATGTATGTACATTCAGTGGCGGATCTAGAAATTTTCCTAGAGTGAGGGCATACCCCAACTTTTCAAAGACGGTCGAAAAAAGGTCCAAAAATTGCCCTTCGCGTGTGAAATGACCTTTTTCGACGTTTTGTATTGTCTATATTTATTTAAAATTGCTTTTATGGCAACATTTTTCAAAAAAATTGAAATTTTTCCGCAAAAATCTATCGCGAAGCGCCGGAAAATTTGTTATATTAAACGGAAGAACGTTTAGAAGCTTAAATCCATCCCCACTTTCCTGCATTAGTAGCATTTGACGTGGAACGTCGAAAACTTTAAGAATTATACCTGAAAATAGACGAAAACTATGCTGAAAAAGCAGTTTACGCAGGCAAGATCGTTTTAAAACATGTTCCTAGAAAAAATATGGCTTCCGGGCGCCATGACAATAAATAAATGTCATTAAAAGGTATTATCCTGCGCGAAGCGCTGGAAAAATTCAAGAAATTATTATCATTGATGGATAGAATCATTGTAAATTATATGTATATCCATTCTTTATCTCGCCAATTATTTTGGGCCAATAGGGGAAGCGGCCCCCACCCCTCAATTCCGCTAATGCGTATATTTTATGTTTTAGATGTTACTGCATAAATTTTTTCCGACACGTTGTCGATCACTTTTACTATACTGTCCTGCAAGCAGGTAAGTATTTTCTCTACATACTAAAATATTTCTGTTTGTTAGTATACATATGTACGCCGCCTATGACTTAAATATAAGCAGATTAACTTATACTCGCAGATCGAATAAATGAAAAAAATTGAAATAGAAAATAATTTAAAAAACGGTCAACTGATAGCATTTGAAGCAAGAATGAAAACCTGATCTATCTTGATCTCGACTACGATGTTGTTTTGCATAGTCAGACTCAGTGCAATGACCGACTCGTATGACGAATCTTTTCGGGTTATCTGAAAACAAACAGAAATATGTAAGAGGAAGTAAGAAATTTGGACTTGATGCAGAAAGGGACCAATTTTTCCCAGCGATTTGGTTGACATTATAGACCAGACTAGTACATGCCAGCGTGGGAATTCTGGAGGATGAAATTATAAAGTGCCTTTTTTGAGTCCAAAAATGGTAGGCACGCGTCAAAAACATCAGTTTTAGCGTTTCTGACGATGCTCTATTTTAGAAAAAATTTTAGGAACTTTCAAAAATCGTTAATTCTGGGGGAAGGTGGACGAACTTTTGCGGGGGTGACAATTTTTCTGGGGGTGAAACTCTCCCCTCTCCAAGATCATGTATGGGCCAGAGTCTGGTCCCCAGACCAAAATTTTTCCACACTGTCCACTTTTGTAATTTTTTTGGGCCTAAAATAATTCAAAAATAGAGCGCCCGTGTTAAAAAATTAGTATGTTTTTGGTTTAAAATTCAATGTGCACACGTAATGGCGGTGATTGGTGCACTTTGTGTTTAAAAATTTTGCGCTCTGCTAGGAATATCACGATTTTTTTGGTGCTTTGAACCGGATCGATATTTTTATTTACTTTTTACTCAAAAATCGCCCAAAATTAATCAATTTCCGTATTTTATTGCGTTAAAGTGATATAATGCATTTGAAATGGACTAATAATGCTTTAAAAATGCGATATTACCACCAAAAAACGATTTCTAGGCTATTTTGACAATTTTTTCCGTTTAAACAGCAAAAAAACTGTGAACCTTTAATTTACTGTTTTAGATTTCTGGGATTTTACCTCCCACCTGGCGACCCTGACCTATATGAATTTAATGTCAGTAATACGTTGTTTCTGTTAGAACCTCAATTTTCCTACCTTCACTACATGAGTCATGTTTAGCCAATCTATGAAGTCTGCTTTTGACAATAAAAACTCAATAATTTATCAAAATGGCGCGAAGCGCTAGAAAATTTGGATGTTACCGCTCTGGAACGCATTTTTGCATTACAAAAATTGTCCAAAGCCGTGCAGAAGATGAGGATTTTCAATCATAATACAGTTCTAGAGCAAGTTATCGTAAAAGTGCAGCAATCCGTGCTGTGCGAGCTTAAACATCAATGACGAGTAATAAAATTAAATCAATCCAACGCCTAGAGCTGAAAAATTTTGATATTTTACCACTCTAGGACGCATTGCTTTACAAAAAGATTTTAACAAATTTCGGACCGAGCCCAAAATTTTTTTTTCCATTATTCAAGATTTTAGTTAAAATTTTTTCCATCCTTCGAAATTTTGATCGATAAAATGACTAAAAAAGTGGAAAAAACGGTGCTTGGAATCCGCTCAAAACATAAGGCAAATCTACATATCAGTTTCTCATCTCACCCAACATGGCTCAACCGTAAAAAAACGACCCTCTGAGGTTCCCTGCATACCTTGGCAATAGCCCATCAGAGCCCATCCATAGGATGGGCTGGCATAAAAGCTGGACGGGGCTAAAGGATCCATCTGGACGGGCTGATTTTGAAAAAATTGGAAAAAATAATTGTCCGCTTTTGTCATCTAATTTACCGAAGCCTATTCAGCACTGAAAGCTGCGTAGAAAATTATGAAGCAAAAAGCGTCAGAGCTAAATTTATCAGCTCCTGCTTTCTTTAAGAAAATATCACAGATCCACTGTTTTTTTTTGTACGAGCCTCTTTGTACATGTACAAAGATCTCAGAAAAAGTCTTTGTACGAGCGAAAATTTTTTTGTACATATAACGTATAGATATCTAATTGAATGTACATATTTTTACATACTACTAGATTGTTATGTGAAAGGTGTAACTTTGTCCTAAATCCAGCTGGTTATATTAATTCCGCAAAAGGTGTAACTTTGTCCTAAATCCAGCTGGTTATATTAATTCGGCCCGAAACGCCAAAATTTTCATGAGTCTTTGGTTGAAATTACACAAAAATTCGACTCAGCAAGTTAAAATGACTTGTGTTACACAATTATAAATAATAAGCGGTTGCAATGTGCTGACTGAATCTCATGATAGACACCAATTTGCTTATGAATTTAATGCAACGCAAAGATAAAAGAGTCAATTTTATCTTCAAACGGCAGAAAACAGTGCAAAGTTGTTTTAGATAGTTCTTTTTTCTGCACAAAATCTTTATAAAACAGTGGAAATAGATGTAAAAGGTGCTTCAATCTGTACAAAGACGATTACAGATAGATTTTGGAGTGTTAAATGCCCGCGCTTGGAGCTAAATAGAATGTAATTATGATACTCGGCGCGAAGCGCCGAAAATTTTAGAAATTTTGCTAAAAATACTCCAAAAAACGTTAAAATTACTATTACTTTGCCCCAAAAAGTCTTTGTACATTATACAAAGATGGCTCGAAAAATCTTTATGCGAGCCTCAAAATCTTTGTCTCGTACAGAAAAAAAGCAGTGCACAGATCTATTCTTTTCTTGTGAAATTTTATCATTTTATATACCACAATTTTTTACTGGCTGCTTGTCGTTCAAAATTTTTCGGTTCAAGCCACCCAATTTTCCAATAGTCCGCCAGGCTGTCAAAGCTGCCGGCTCATTGCTTGAGTTCTGCACGATGCTCCACAACGCGTGCAACAAATTCGACCGCACTAGTCCCATATGTTCGTGCAGAAACTCTGGTTGCAAATTATCGATGCACAGTTCCAATGTTCTAAGCCCCTGCAAACGGTGCAAATAAGTCGGATCAAGAATAATAAATTAAAAACGAGAGCTTTCAGACACGTGTATTCACATACGTAGCTTGGAAAAATGAATTAAATATAGTACAAGTTATATATGTACATAAGATTATTAAAAGTAAATTAAATAATGAGTGGTAAAATAATAGCATAAATAGTAATAATTAAAACAAGTATTGAGTAATCGTACATAAAATGAAGTTAAATAATACAAAATAAGGCAACATTAAGGGATAACATACATACATACATAGGAATGTAAAATGATATCAGTTAAAATATGTAAACACACAGGCACGCTGGAAGGTATCCCTCCTACTACAGCTTTTGGAAAGCATACCCCCTCAAGCCATTTTGGACCAAAACCAATTGCTCGGACCATGAAAAAGCGTCAAATGACGTCTGACAGTTTAATTTCAAGTACATATATACCTACTTATCTTTCGAGCAGTATACTATTCAATTCATTCATTCATTTTTCTTTGATTATTTTGTATAAATTTGATGTTACAGGTCATTCCATTGCCCTTATCGTTATTGTTTTCATCGAATTTAATCAAAAATATTATTGAGAAACCAAATGCGACTAATAAAATACAAAAAATTTGACATTGAATAGGTAAAAAAATTACCCATTTACTCCCCCGCCCCAAGAAAACTCGATTAACCCCCTTCCGGTGCTTTTGACCGTGTGCATCTTTGTATGTCAAACAAAACAACTTGTAGAACAGCCAAAAAGCGCCAATGAACGCTTAACGTGCATGTGAATAATCCTCCGTCAGTTTTAAATAGACGCGTATTGTGCATAATCAGGGATTAAATAAATAAATAATAAAAAAGCGGATCTAAAGCCGAATATTTTTATCTGTAATTTTACCTGAAGAACTAATGAAGCGCTGCCACTGAGGGCCAGAACCAAAGGTTCCATGAGCATCGGAATATGCGGCACCAAAGAAGATAATCTAACCGGTACGGTAAGACATAATTCGACTATGAGCTCTCGTATTTGCGTCGGATGGTATGGATTCTGTAGAGCATTCAAGCCTGAAACAAACGCGAGATCTCAACTATTCGAAGAGACGGAGATAGAACAAAACACACCAAAATGCAAAGCAAAAACAATCTTACTTAGAATTTCTATACTTCCAAACAATTTGTGAGAATTAAATTTTGCTAGTATTTGGCCCTTAAACTAAGCAATTGAATGCCCTCGAATTGAACCGAGACGTAATTAAGAATTTCATTAGGCATTCAAAGTAAACAATTTGATTTTTAATTACGATTTTAGGCAGCGGAACATTTAGTGGACTGCTCCCGCATCTACTACAGATACAAGCAGATGCGCAAGTGGGAGTTTGGGGAAAGGGCGAATTTCCGGGGGTAGATATGGTAAGATTAAGGTTAGAAACGGACAAAAGTCAAGGCTTTTTGTGAAAATGATTGAAATCGTTCAGAAGCATAGAATTAGTGTGGTAATACGCTTTTTAAACTTTATGTATCTATTTTTGAAATCATGTTAGCTCGAAAAAACGATATGAAACCCAGATCAGACTAACTCCAGACCGTAAATGTTATGCAAATGTTACTGTAACTGAAGGGTACGATTCGACACGCTCAACAATGATTGTTGTTATATAGGTGCAAACTTGTTGGCTTCAATGATTGAACTATGTATGTATCAAGACCATTAGTTTCATTGTCCCAAAAGGATTAAAAGCCCTAATCCGTTGGCGTAACTCGTTCTCAGCTCAATTACTAGTAGTTGAACTCATTTATTTCATCCAATCAATGCGACAATTTTTATCTAGGATACAATATTAGAATTTCCAGGCCGAGGTGCCGGAACCAGCCTGGCCCCGGCCAGAAACCCAGACACGTATCTCTGGGGGGAACGGGGGTTTCTGGGACCCCCAAAATTCAGAAAAATCGGAAAATATACTTGTAGCTATTATTCTGTGCTTTTTTGGGCTTTGAGCTCATCCCCTCAGAAATTGGTGTTGGTCCTCCCAAAATAGGACGGCCAGCTACGTGCCTGCAGATACCGGCGCCTAGGCCCCGGGGCCGGGACCGGATTGGTTAAAAACGGACATTGAATCGTGTACTATGTATGTGACACGTGTCTGTACACCGAATAGCGTAATGCGTACAAGTAGAGCGAAGCTCTCCTCTACATCGTCTGATTTAGATCCCGAGACTGATACTCCTAGGATCGCTAATATACACGAATTATTCAAATTTCCAAAACAGAACAAGAAGAACGGATGTAATTTCTTCTGAGTACAAAAATTTCAATTCTCGCTCGTCTGCTAAAAAATTTAAATACCAAACGATTGTACTGCTCCACTACAAGTTTACACTAAGAATAAATTACTTTTTAGAAGTCCAGGCAAAACGGGCAAAAATTCCTGATACAATACATCGTGGCTGCCACCGCCAATGCTACGAAACAGGCCGCGAAGTAAAAGTAAGTAATTATACGGCTCCTTCGAAGCTATGGCTCTTTCTATGCAGTTACTCACCAACTTATGCAGATATGGCTGAGAAGTAGGACATATTTATTTGAAAACGTACATTTATCAAATGAAAACAATCTAATAAGTACCCTAAGCATTTGCTCGTTTTCGGCCGGAAACACCGAAACAGAACCGTAAATCAACTTCAATAATTTTAGGTATAAATTCGACAACTCGGCGTTACCTGCACAATACATTGTAAAGCACGTTAATAAAAAATAATCTCAGCTTCTCGAAACGAAAACTAAATTTTGATTAATTATATATGCACTTGCGAAAAATATCCATAGTAATCGATTATTTTTATTAAATATTCATAATCAAAAATTTCTCACTGCCCATTAAATGCATTCGCTTCACTAAGTACTGCAAAAGAATGCTGCCAAACGTAGCCGAAGTGTTAACGTTACCAGCCAAGAATGAATTTGGAATCAGCTGAAAATATAAGACAAACACTTGAAATGATAAGTAAAAAAGTACAAAAATATGAAATAAATAAACCATGAAAAATAAGAGACGACATGTACGTAGGCAGGTATGACCTACAGTTCTCGAAACAAAATTTGAACCATAAACATTCCTTAAAATTTATTTAGGATTGAGTTGCCTATGTTATAAGATAGAGCGTCATCGTACGATCAAGCACGAGCAATCCAAAACATACGGAAACGTCCAGCGTTATAACATGGGCACTAAATCCTAGAAAGTCCAAGAAATGTTTATTATCCAAATTCCATGGCGAGAATTGTATGTATGTACACATGTAAGCAGGCCCATAGCCAAGGGAGCAGTTCTCCCCCCCCTCCGAAGCCAAAAAAATTGTTGTTCCTCACAGAGCTCCCCTCCAAAGGAGGGAATAAAAAATTCTCGAAGCGCATTTAAAAGGTCGCCAAAACCGGTTTCTTGCGCTTTGAGCTAGTAAACGAAAATTTTGCGATTGCTTCTATATAGTTTTGTCTTTTAAACCAATAAAATTGTAGAAAATGTCAAACGTTTCCTGGCGCTTCGCACCGAATCATTACTTTTCTGGTTGGTTGTTTTACTTTGCAGAGCAGCAGAGCATAGAGATTGAGTACAAAGTACAAACAAGAAAAGTTAAGAAAGTGTTTGTAGACTGGATGATGAGAAACCAGTTGCACAGAATAGTTTAAGTGATAGATTGTCTGTGTATATGTACATATATGAGTACGAAATAAATTGAAGAAATGTTAAGAAGTTTTTCGAAATTTTCCATCACCATCGTGTAGAGCTTGTTGAGAAACGCTCAAAAATAACCTCATTTCTGACTACCTCCTAACGGTTCTCGAGATTTCTGACTTTTAAATTTTTTGTCTCCTCTCGAAATAAAATCCTAGCTACGGGCCTGCATCACGGTTTTTGTATTCGGCAAAGATTTTTACCGATGTACAAAGACTTTTGGGACCGTCTTGGTACACGTACAAAGATTTTTGGGAAGACTAAAACTGCAAAAAAGGTCTGAAAATCGCAGAAATTTTCGGCTGTGTTCTATATACCTTAATAGTGGCAGAAATTTCAATTCAGAAGGAAAATGTCAAATTTTTCAGCGCTTCGCGCCGTTTTGAGCCGATTATTAGTGATTTTTGCCCTCAGAAACCCAGAAATTATAGCTAAAATACACTACTTAAAGTCGAATACTCTGTTTTTACCACACTAAAATCGTACCATGTTATAGTGCCCAAAAATTTGTGTGTACAAAATGTACAAAGACTTTTGGGGACCATCTTTGTACATGTACAAACGGACCTTGTGCGAAAAAAACACTGGCTTGCATTAAAGTACAATCTCGCCATGAAAATTACACATTAGCGGTCATTAAATTTCGCTAAGAAAATTCTTCGCGTACGTTATAACATGAGGACGTCATAGTATGTATGTATGTTTTAACATAGGAATGCAAAACATACGACGACGTCCTGTGTTGAAACACAAGCCTAAAAATTCTTGATAATTATTATGTAACTGTTCAAATTCCGTTGTGAGAAGTGAATAATATACATCACTTATACATATTATAATAAAAATTTCCGAATTATAAATTGAGTCGCGTTTCGCTTATAGTATAAATCTCCAAATTCCTGTCTTACTACATATGTCTTAACCGAATTTAAGGTCAAGTAAGCTTACCTGCAAAACGCTATTCGTACCGATTCTTTCCACCAAATAATCTATGCACGTATTAAATATTTCCTTGAATGTTTGCAGATTCATCAAATTGAACTAAATTTAAAACGCTTTAACTTAAAATTCTCGAAAAGTTTGAATTTTCTAAGTATTTGCTTACGATGCCGGCGAAATGATCCATTACTTCTTTTTCTTCCTTCGATCTAACGCCATGATTCGTTCTGAAATTATTCATTCCCGAAACGACGATGCCACGATTAAAAAGGCCATTTAGCAATTAAGAGACAATGAGAAAAATATATTTTAAGGAAATTTCCGTACAATACATCTTTAATTTTAAAAAAAGAGAAATCGAGAAAATGGGACATACATATAAAACAATATGAAAATTAAAATTAAAAAACTAAAAACGATGGTAATAATTATGTTAAGAAAAATGCTTAGTTTAGCGTAAAAATCAGATAAATTCTATGCTCAACTATTTAAACTTATACAATATAAATTTTTGACTTCAATTTCGCCGAATTCCGTAATACTAAATATGACAAAAAATCGAATGTACGTTATTTCTGTATATATTTTGTATATGATTGTCGTACTCTTGTGTTTTAATCATAATACTAAACATATATACGTAGTTTTGCAAAAGGTTATTTTATTCAGGCTAATCGACAAAAAAACTAAGACGAAAAATATAATATTACGCGGACGACTTTATAAATGTGTTCGGACTTGAGCCAGGCACAATCATGTAAACATCTAAGGCGATCAATCCATACTGAACGATTTTTACGAAATATTCACATTCCACTGACGTTAACATTACCGCTTGATGGTTTGGATCTGAGGAAAAGATAAAATCAAAAAATGCTGCTAACAGTCATCTAGTCAAGTTCTCTATTTGATTCGAAAATAAATCTGCGACTACAGTAATTAAAGACTATTTTAAAGTCGTTAGATGCATAAAAACGATCATTATAAGAATTTTATATAGGAAAACTAAGGTTTGTTTCATGACATCTTAGTCACATGATATTTTTCAGAACAAGATAAGCTAGAAAAATAGTCATCCAGAGCACAAAGAAATTTGCAAATTCAAAATTCCCGCGCCTAATGGCCGCTGGAAAAAATCACGACCATTTGATCATTTCAAACCCTTATTTTCCACTGATTGTTCATCAGAAATGATAAACATTTAGCTTAAATACATGCATGCACAAATAAAACTGCATTTCGGAAAAAAATTTTATCACTCTATTTTGTTTACAGATATCACAGCTAATTTCTAAAACGTGTAAAGTCGGAAAGAAAACCTAGTCGACAAGTGAAAGCCTGCAAGATCTAAAGTTCAAATCCTAATCAGCATTGGAAAATATCGTGCAAGATCGCTTTAATCGAAGAAAAATTAGAACGTTGCTTTTAAAACAGCTGGACGGAGTGCCCAAGACTTCCGTCGGCAATATAAAACTAGAAAGAAGAAAAATTGTCCTTTTTGCTACTAAATTTCGATGACATTTTGATGCTAACCCCGTTCAAACTTGAGAATCTTGAAACACAAAAGTTAGCGAAACAACAATATGCTTAGTTTTTGAAAAGAAAACGTTATTATAATCTATTTAATGCTACAGAAAGTACATAGACGACTAGTTTTTAACACTAGCTGACAAAAGAATACGTACGTATATGTAATAGTCAAGCTGCTTAAGACGGAGCAAAATAAATTAACAGCCTTGTAGAAGAGGCAATTAGCATAATCGTTTGAATAAAAACAAAAATAGCAAAAAATGTATGCAATAGATTGAATAAAGGCAAATGCCATTAAGAGTTTGAATTTCAGAGTTTTTTCATATTTTTCAATCTGAAATAGCGGTATTTATTATTTAGTCGCACATACATATGTACGTACATACATACCTATTCCTTGCGGCGAATATCTGCAGCCAGATAAGCATAAAGAGACCGTTTTCGCTGCGTACACTAATACTTTGACCAAATTTCGGGCATCATTGACCGTAGGCACGTAGGCTACAGTGGGCGTGCCAAAAGGTAGCTTAAAAAGGCTTGCCGTGCGAATTTGGATGCGCAAAAAAATGAACGAATTACGTTGTAAAAAAGCATTATAACAATTATCATACGCAAAAAAGCATATCAAAAGATGTTTTTCTGCCAAAAATAATTAATTGGAGAATAGAATATGGACGTTTTATAAATGTGATGACCATTGAAAAACTTCCGGGTTTTGATTTAAACTAAACACACTAGTATTTCAATCATTCAAGTCGTGAAGCTGATTTTTAGGATATCGAAACAAATAAACTTTCTAACGACAATTGCATAGGTTACATGCAGGGCGTAATCAGCAGGCGGTAAATGAAGAAATATTTTTATTTTTAACAAGGGTCCCCACAGTGAAAAATTAAAAATTCTCTAAGTCTACTAAAAGACAGCCTAAATGCGTTTCTAGCACACTTTCGAGCTACTGAACTCAGAATTTTCCGCCGTTTCGCGCCGGATTTCTTATGTTCTATCTTATTTCTAACCTTAGGAGCTCAGATTAGACTTAAAAATAGCGAATATGTCTCAAATTTCGACACTTAACACCGATTTATTATTTTCTTCATTAGTTTTCTATGCAAAAACCGCAAAAAAATTAAATGCAAAGACAAGTATTTCGAAATGTTTTGGAGTCAAGCATTAACTTGATATTGAGAAATTAGTCATACAGATAGCTTAAAGGATAGATTTTTGATGACGCGGGTTTGAAATCAAGCAAGAAAAATCTTAAATTTTTTTCTTCACCATGGGATAGATCTCGTGGAGAAATGCTCGAAAATGCCAAGATATAGGACTTCGGAAATTTCGCCCCCCCCCGAAATAAAATCCTGGTTATGCCCCTGGGTACATATGTATGTACGTATGTATGTATGTCTATGTAAATGCAAATGTATATAAACAATTTCCCAACCACTGCATTTTTCTGCATATCCTCCTTTATTGTACATAAGTATGCAAAACTCTGAATGACTGACTTATGACAATTGTTTGAACTAATGGCTATTTCAATCGAATCACCTTGTCATCTTTCTCACCGGCTGACGCTGATAACAGTGATTTGATGTCGACAATGTCCCCTTCTTTTCCATTACTATTCAGTGCATCAGCTAAGGAGTCAGAAGTTTCGCCTAAAAGAGAACGATCGAGTTCAAAGTTAATATGTATGAAATGACTGAATTTATATTAAATTTTCATCGATATACCTATACGTATGAATGCGATGCGTGCTACAGAAAAATTTATGCCTAGCTTACGATATACCGGGTGTCAAATAACCTTTTGCACCCCCTTGCAGCAATAATGGGAAATATTTGATTAATACATTTTTAATTAGCTTCCAATTCAAAATTAAACGGCGCATAAATAATATTTAGTATGACTATTATTTGCACTCAAAACAGCCTTAAACCGATCCGTGCATGAACATCAAAAATACGCGAATAAATCAATCTTGTTTTCGAGCTTTTAAAGACCAGTTTGCAAATTTGTAATTAGAATTTTTCTTGAAAATTGACCATGGACGTCAACCGACATAGCTTAAACATTTTCAGGACAGAAAAACTAGGTATTCGAATCGCCTGGGCGAAGAACTTGTCAGAAGGCGCGAAATGCATAAAACCTTTTTCAGAACAATGCTTTAACCAATTAGCCAATCACAATCGCTCTCAGACGTGTTTTGCGATCTTCAATGGCTTTAAAAACAACGTGAAAAGCTTTCAAGCTTTCTTTTGTTTGGTAATAACAGACATTTTGAGAGGAAAAGCTTTTGCTCTGTGGATCCGGAATGTGTCAGGCGACCTGAGAGCAGCTTTTCTTCACATCGTGATTGCCAACAGTTAGGACATTTTGACTATCCTACGACAAAAGTCGGGGTTGTTTTCCACCCAAATAGCATAAAACATTTTTTAGCAGTCTAGTTCCACGTGTCAGCACCCACATCTTACATTCATAAAGCTTTTTAGCAACCTAACGCTTATTAGTGAAGTCAATTGCAGAATTTCGATCCTGTTTGCAGGTGAGCAGCACCAAAATTCTGGGGAGGGCAAGATTTTTTAAAGGTCGAAAAAGGTCTTAAAAATTGTTGTAGTATGGCGAACAAGCGCCATTTTTCGACGTTTCTCTTCAAGCACTATCCATTGCCATCAAAAAATCGCGAAAAAACATAATTTCAAAAGTTGAATTCTGGGGGAGCATTTTGATTTTTTTGAGGTGGGCGGTGGTATTCGGCCTTTTAGGGGTGCATACCCCAGCCCCCTTCCCGCCCAAATGTGCATGCGACTCATTTAATGCGATCAATCATAACGCAGATTTTTGTTCCCACAAATTCCCGCCATACATAATCATTTACTACTTTAGCCTGAAAAATATACCAATAAGTTCCAAATTAAATAAGCTTTCTGACAGTATCTATAACTCAGCACAATATGTAACAGTTGTGACTGCAAAGGATGCAAAAGGTTATTTGACACCCGGTACATGTCCAATAGGCTCTAATTATTACAGTAAGTATAATATTACATAAATTGTACAGTGGCATCACAACTGGGCAATAGCGTATCCCAGCTTGTCCATGTAATGGGCTGACACAAAAGCTGGACGGGCTGAAGAGTTCATTTGGATGAGCTGATTTTGAAAGAAATGTGAGAAAAATCGAGCAACATTTTCTTTTTCAACCCATTTTCATCCCAACTATGGGACCAACCAACCATTGAGAGCCCGTAGTTGGACGAAGTGAAGCTTTGACTATTGCCCAGGTATGAGTGGCATAAGTTTTCATACATATGACAAGTTTGTGAATATTTACATGATTTCTCCTTACATTTGTTTATCGATAATTACTCTCGAACCCCGTTATTAACATCCCGAAGAGGATCAGAGGTTCGAGTTTACTAACCGAGTGGTTTACTAACCGAGTTGACACTTACTAATTTCCATCTGTTACACAGTGCGGTTATAGTCAAAAATCTTATTATGTGGAAAGACATTACTGTATCTCTCTAAATTTTGATGATTCTGACATTAATTGTGCCTAAAAGCGTGCTTAATATCAAATAAGACATATTTATTAAGCCGTTTCAAATGACAAGAAATAAGGTAAATTGTTGTTTAGTAACGTGTTTTAGTCAGGTGTTTACTAACCGGGGTCGTAAGCACGTGGTCATATAGCCACGGTATTACGAAGCCGTGTTTATTATCCGTTAAGCGAGAGCTTATTAATCGAATTTTTAATTGTGATAGATGCATAGCACTCTGGCGGGGACCGAACGAAAATGTATTTATTAAGCGGGACTGTCCACCATCCGAGTGTTTATTAATCAGGTACGGCGGAATAAATTTATTAATAGGTATCTCTGTAGTCAAGCTTGAGGCCAAAACTTTCTTACATCGTCAAATGAAGAGCGTATATTGAAATCTTTTAGGGACGAGTTTAAAAAATTACCTTTGTTAGTCAGGCAAAAATTAGCATAGGATCGAATAAAATAATTACCCAAAGGTTTTGCTGCAGTCGTGCTTTGCACAGAATGGCCAATCGAATCTGACGAGCGTTTTTCGCTAAAAACGAACGAATATCAACAGTCCTAGCAAGCAGGAGAATTCTCATAGATAATAAAAAAGGAAGTCTAGCCAGTTTGAGCAGCACTTACATACATATTAATAGTACGTTATGTATAATAATCTGTTCCATTTCGAATCCATTTGAAAAAAATCATACGAATTTTGACAGGCCTTAAATGCACTAAAATATATTTATGTTATGAGTAAATTGAAAATAACTTTATGTAAACCACATATTTACATTACTGAGTGGATTTTGAATAAGGGTTGTTCGGAATCGATTGTACTAACATAGAGGGTATCACCCCTTGCTAAAGGGTCAGTCAGACAGGAACTGTCCGTCGATTTTGAGCTGATGGAACGTTTTTATATCATTTTTGATGTCAAAAGCAGTAAAAACGTCAAAATTTTTCCGGCGCCGGATTAATACTGTTATTTACTCTTACTCAAAAAGCGCCCAAAAATCGAACAATTTCTGTATTTTTAGTGCTAAAAGCGATGTAATCATACATGTAACGGCTCGAAATTTTAAATGGGGGTAAGCGACCATTTTTGGAGGGAAGAGGTAATTGACCTCTAATTTCGGGCCAAAAAAGGCCAAAAACACCTAAAATGGCTGAAAAATTCAATTTTCCTAAAAATCGGTGGTGGGGGTTAAAAGTTTCTGGCCACATGGGATTGGAGAGGAAAGTCAACTTTTGATGGGGCTTCCCGTCCCTCCCTGTTACGTGCATGAATGAATTCCAGTCAAAATGAACTAAAAATGCTTTAAAAATGCGACATTACCACGAAAAAACGTTTTATAGGCTATTTTGACCATTTTGGTCATTTAAACAGCAAAAAATCGTGAACAATAATCTAATGTTTTGGATTCCTGGGTTTTTATCCCCCCCCGATCCTGACCTTGTGCATCTATGATGTACATGTGTAATAGTATAGTACTCAATTATATTGATAACGCATTCAAAAGTACGCGTATGTACAATTTGACCCTTTAAAATCTACAATAATTTATTGGGAAACTCATAACTTACCACTTTTCAAACAACGAAGGTAAAATTTCCAGCGCTACTTCTTTGAATTTTCGCATGAATATGTCCAGCATATATGTCAGCATACTTTTCGTCTGAACGTATATACCGATATAAGACATATAGATTCGCATGTACTACGTATGTAACGGATGTACAGTACATATGTGCCACTTTACATAATCTATACTTGAATCGGCACGAAATTTTGAGTGATAAAAGGTAGTTTTTTCGGGGATTATAGTAAATGGCCTATTGCTGGTCTCAAAATGACAAAAAAAGCGCTTCAAAAAGCATAAAAGCTTTTTTTAGAAGAAACAAAAAATATCAACGTCCTAAGGATATGTCCCTTACGTAAGCTTTAAGCAATAAATGTCAAAGATAGGAAGCGGAAATAGCTGCATCATGTTTGGCTGCACTACATAGTTTTATACTTTAAACTAGTTTGTCTCGTGTTCAGCTGACAAATAAAAAAATTAATAAATAAGATCAAATTTATTAGAACCGGGTATTGCAGTAAAAATGGAATTGAAGTGATTCAAAAAGTGAACGTGTCAATGCTCTAAAATTATCGAGCAATTTACATAACATCACAAGTAGCATAAAAAGTATCGTGGCAAATAAACTGACAAAAAACTGAGTCGATGAAAACAATAAGTATAAATTTTTAATAGCTTTATAAAGAACAAAATATTCGAAGTTGAATGAAGAGTAAAATCGTCATTGCTTCAAGTGAGCTTAAATTGAGAATTCTTCTGAATACAATAATTCTAAAACAAATTTTTCGTATAAACAAAATGAAATAAATGATTTTCTTATGATCAAGCTAGAAAATAATGTCTGTGCGAAAAACAAAGGGATGCGAACAAATGGCAATATTCTACAAACATAACATAAATATATACGTAATGTAGAAGGAAAAATATGCCTTCTTCTTACCGTTGCACTTTCTGGCTGTTTGCCAATACCATCGGTCAAATTTAGCAGTAGTTTCAAGGCTATGTTATGCACGTTACAAGGAACAGTAGGGTCAAATATAATGCGAGAAAAATTGTGCACCGAAGATACTTGATTATCAAGCGTTAGCTGATTCCTACTGTGGTGGACTAAATCGGCTAATGTCGTAAAAACGACAGATCGTAAAGAGGAATTCATATCGAACTGTTTGTTCAATACGAATATTCTTAATTACCTACCGTAAGTTCTCAAATGCCGTGAAGGATGCACCAAGTGTGGAATTTTCGTCAAATAATTGGTTCAAATAAGGTATGAATTCTAAAAACAATAATAATTGGTTTAAATAAGGTATGAATTCTAAAGACAATATAGCCGACTATTAGAAGAGCAATCCGAAAAATTTCACGTGCTTTTATGTATGGCATTAGATTTAACAGGGAGCGTGACGAAGGATCCCCCACCCAACGTTAGTCGTCCCCTCATCCGCTCTAAAGCCAGAAAATTATTGACAATACCCCATTTTCGGAAAAAAATGAAGTTTTCGGCTATTGTTACGTGTTTTTTGGCCGTTTTTGGTCAAAAATTGGGGTCACTGACTTACCCCCCCTGAACATGATTGGGAACCTCCTGAGCCGTTAAATGTATGGAAATTCCCCACCCTATGTCGGTGGTTCCCTTATCCAGCAAAGTCAGAATTTTTAACCCCCAATTTTGGCAAAAACATGCGTTTTTGGCCATTTTTTTAAGCTTTTTTTTGTCATTTTTGGCTCAAATAGGTCATTCCTCCTCATCCCTAAAACTAGCTGACTACCCCCACCCGAAATTCAGAGCTCTTACCAGACATACACAGCATAGCGATTCTGGGTGTGGGGGGCGAGAGGGAGTAAAATTTCAGAGTGCCTTTTTTCGGGTCCAAGAGTAGTGGGTACGCTACATTTCTCGGGATTGTTCTTGGAAGGGGAAATCCCAAACCCTTCTCCCCGATTCACGTATAGCTCCTTACATGTCCCTTCTAAGGTGAGTAGCCGGCCTAAAACTAAATATGAAAAAATGAAGAAGTACAATCAAAACTTGAGAAGGAAGCCGAATTCTTTATTTAAAATAAAAAATAATGGTAACGAACATATTGTGAGATCTTTAGGTTCAAAGTTTATCCTCATCATTTATATGCGAACATGAGAGTTACCTGCATACGACTTCAGTTGTAAATTGAAAACCAGATATTCTATGGACTAAGCGATTACTCGCGGCACACACGCGCACTGAGGTTATGGGGTTATCCCCCAACCACAACTTTTGGAAAGCATACCCCTCCAGCGTTTTTGGTGTGCAGGGTCCGTTTGTATATGTACAAAGATGGTCCCTAAAAGTCTTTGTACATTTTGTAATTTTGTACATGCAAATTTTTGTGTACTCTAATACAGTACCGTAGCGATTCTAGTGTGATAAAACAGAGTTTCCGATTTTTGATAGTGTATTTTAGCTAATTTCTGGGTTTCTGACGCCAAAAATTACTAAAAATTGTCTCAGAACGGCGCTAGGCGCCGGAAAATTTGACATTTTCCCATTCTGAATGCAAATTCTGCCATTTTAAGGAAATATATAGGACAAATAATACTCATTTCGGCGCGAGGCGCAGAAAATTTTTGGAATTTTACACCTTTTTACAGTTTTTGTCTTCCCAAAAATCTTTGTACATGTAGTACACACAAATTTTGGAGTACTTTATTATCGTACAGCCGCGATTTTAGTGTGGTAAAAACAGTTGTTCGACTTTTGGTAGTGTATTTTAGCTGATTTCTGGGTCTCTAAGGGCAAAAATCACTATGAATCGCCTTAAAACGGCGCGAAGCACCGAAAAATTTCACACTTTTCCTTTTAGAATGGAATTTCCCCCATTATAAAGATATATAGAATACACAATTACTCATTTCGGCGCGAAGCGCGAAAATTTTTGCGAATTTCACACCTTTTTTGCAATTTTCGTCTTCCCAAAAAATCTTTGTACATGTACAAAAACGGTCCCAAAAAGTCTTTGTACATCGGGAAAAATCATTACAAAAAACGGTGCTCCCCTCGGCCATTTTAGACCAAAACTGATTGCTTGAACCATGGAAAAGCGTTAAATGACGTCTGACATTATAATTCCATGTGCAAATGCGTACTTATTTTTTGAGCAGTAAATTATTCAATTCATTCATCCAGGCATTTTTCTTTTATTTTGTATAAATTTGATATGACACGACCGGTCATTCCGTTGCCCTGATTGTTATTGTTTCCATCAAATATCATGAAAAACTAAATACGGCTAATTAGGTACAAAATTTTGACATTAAATAGGTACAAAAATTACCTATTTACCCTTCAAAAGGAAACTCGGTCTACCCCTTCCAGAGCTTTCGACTGTGTGCATGTATGTAGGGGCATAAATGTAATAAGGGACAGTGGCCGATATTCAATTCTAAAACGCTCTCGCTTTTTAAGCAAAAATGTGTCTTTATGGATGCTTTTTGGCGTTTTTGACCGAAAAAATAGGATGTCATTAACACTCCCTGTATAGATAGCCGACTCGATGTCTCCCATCCAAAATTTTGAGCCTTCAATTTTCCTATGCTTATTATTTATTAATATATGCAGGTATAGTTCTCGTCACACAGTCTGAACACTTACATACTTTAGCAACCTTTGAGAATTTTTCGGCTTATGTTATGACACAGGATGTTGTCGTATGTTTGCATTGTTTTGTTAAAAACATGCATACATGCATATGACGACATCCTGTAGTAGATATTAACAGTGCACAGACCGTAAAAATCCCTAAAGCTTATTAAGTGTTCTAATTTCATGGCTTTAATTATCAAGTTAATTATTTAAAATTAAATTAAAGGCGCCTGAGCAATGTAGACGAATAAAAAAACAATAAACGAAGAAAAATAATAAAAAAGAAAATGAGTAGATAAAAATGATAAAAATAAGAGATAAAATAAAAATTTAAAATAAAATAAATTTTTTTCATAAAAAAAATCATTGAGGCTTTGAAATTATGTACATGGTAGAAACAAGAATAACTGAAGTATTATTATAAATAATAGGTACTTGTCCTAAGATCAGTGCCCAACAGATGACGAAATGCCACCAAGATGTCCTTTCGTATGATGAATACCTCAGGAGGGCAAAATGCCAATATATTCGGCACTGCCTTTACCAAACTTAACGAATAATTAGCAACGCATTCCTTAAGAAAGAATAATTTTGAGTGCAGAAACTTTAGTACAATATTTTACTTAATAAACATAACTGCCAAAATAACGAAACAAGATGGTGAATTTACTATATAAGGCAAACATACACATAGGGGGTGAGGGGGTGTATTACCCGCGCAGAGTAGTCAACCAGGCAGGTACTGTCCGGCGATTTTTAGCTGACGGAACGTTTTTTGCATCATTTTTGAAGTTAAAATCAGTAAAAATGTCAAATTTTTTCAGCGTTTCGCGCCGGATTAGTACTTTTATGTACTTTTTACTCAAAAAGGCGCGTAAAATTGATCAATTTCTGTATTTTTTAGCGTTAAAAGTGATATAATGCAATCAACATAGTCTAAATGCTTCTAAAATGCGGTATTACCACAAAAAACGTTTAATAAGCTATTTTGACCATTTCGGTTGAACTGCAAAAAGACGTGAACGTTAAATTTACTATTTTGGATTTCTGAGATCATACCCCGTGCCAACCCTGACCTTGTGCGCCTATGGTATACGGATCCAATTAAGTACCAATTTAAGCCTGCCAGTTCATAACTAAGTGATTTAAATGTATGCATGCATGTATGCAGTGTGTACTTACTAATAAAGATACGTGTAATAGCTCGAAAATTTGGGTGGGGTCCCCGATCAATCTTATGGGAGGTTGGGTAGATGAACTATAATTTCTGATCAAAAACGGTCGAAAAATACATAAAAACGGCTAAAAAAATTCGATTTTTTCCTAAAAATCGAAAGGAAATCAAAACTTTGAGGCTTGGGGGATGGGGGGACAGCCGACTTTGGTAGGGGATCCCCACCCTCCCCTTTACATATATGGTAGCAGGCATCGAGTACAGCGATTTAATAGATCGAAACGATAATTATTTATAGAGATCTATGTATCACACACAGTGATCGACCGGGCTCAAAAAATACCGGGCCCGGTCCCGGGCCCGGGCCCGGGCTTTGCTGCCGGGCTTGGTACCGGGCCCGGGCCCGGGCTTATATACTAACAACATGCCTTGCTTCCAATATAATGTTATGCATAAGATACATATTTAGACCGATTTTACATTTGTTATTTGTCAAACGCAAGGCTTACTGCTGTATCAAGAAGATTTTTGAATTCTAAGCTCTGTTAATTATTCAATCTTTCTAAAAATAAATTAAGTAGTTAGCAAGGATTTTGGTAGCATTATTCAAGCAAGAACAAAGTTTTTAATACAATAGCGCGCAATTCCATTATTAAAATGCACGTGCAACTAAACACGGTTTGAAAAAGCACAAGGTTTCATGTAGATATTTAAAGGAAATTGAGCATTAAATTTATGCATTCAGACATAACAGCGACTATGATATGGTCGGATAGAAGATATGCTGTTTGGATTTTAGAACTCAAACTATAGCGTACATTGACGTCAATTGAAATTGTGTAGTGTATAGGATAGGACACGTATTGAAGCCATAGGCGTAGCCAGGGGGCATTGGGGGCACATGCCCCCCCCCGAAATTTTTCAGAAATTTTGTTGATTTTTCGAGTGTAATAATTGTGTCCAGAAAATTGAGTTCAAAAAGGCAAAAACGTCAAAAATTTTCCGGCGCTTCGCGCCGAGTCTTTATTATATTTATTGTTGCTTTGTTTGTCTTTCTTTACAAGGACAGGACACATAATCCTATTTTAAATGAAAGGAATGGCCAAATTTTCTTATGTTTTTGCGCATTTTCTGTTTTCTGAATTATATCTTGTTAATAAGAAGGCCACAAATGGGCCTGAAAACGATAAGAACAAAATTGTCATTGATACATCTTTTTTATATCTTATTGGCAGCACCCTTTGCTGCGCTTTATACTTAGCAGAGGTCGAAAAGCGCATTTCAGCTCAGAAATCTTGAACAATGTAGGACTTCATCAATTTTAAGTGTTTTGGGCTTAATTTAGAACCGAGATTTGGCCGATTTTGCGAAAATTTTAGCGATAGTATTTAACATTAAAGTGCTTTTTTACAAAATTTTCTAGGGGGCGATTGAGCGCGCCACCGCAGCCCCCCCCGCCGTAAAATCTCGTTGTACATGTGCAGCGAGAGTTTTGGGAGGACGAAAAGGAAAAAGGGTTCGCCGAAATTAATTTGTCTGTTCTGTATGATTTTAGCGGTATAAATTGTGTTTAAAGAGCTAAAACGTCAAAATTTTCCGGCGCATGGCGCTGCTGGTTATTGTTCTTTCTTTTTGTAAAGCTTCAGCATTGCGTTTAATAGCCTAAATCAGGCAAAATATCACAGAATATTAGTATTCACAGGCTACAAAATGTTAAGGACAGTAAAAGATTACTAAATTCCTTGGTGCTTTGCGCCTCTTATGATTTCCGAACTGTTTGTCAATAGACCGTAAATTCTACATGAAAACGGTAAAAATTTCAAAAATTTCCGGCGTTTCGCGCTGATTAACATTTTTGTATTTCTGATTGTCAGAAACCCATAAATTAGCTAGGCTACACTACTAAAGGTCGAAAAACTCAATTTTATCATAGGTACATAACGTTACTAACATTCAATGCAAAATTAGTCTTAAAAAATTTTTTTGTGTATGCCCCCCGAACCAAAATCCTGGCTACGCCTCTGATTGAAGCGTTGTATAGAAGATGAATGCACATATGAAGTTGACAAGTATATGATAATGAGCAGGTGGGCAGAAGTAAGGCAAATGGATTTAAATAGAATCAAAGGCTAGCAAATTCGTAAGAAATACGGACAACAGCTGAAATAGTAAACGTCTAAAATATTAACGATAATTATTTGAGGCCCGGTTGAGGCCCGGTGGTTTTCAGCCGGGCCCGGGCCCGGGCTCGGGCCTGCTATGACCGGCCGGGCCCGGTCCGGGCCCGGGTACCCGGTCGATCACTGATCACACAGCATAGCTGCAATTTAAACTGCAAAATCTGGTGTCAATCAAAACTTTAAAAGTCAAAATATTATTGCAAAATCGTACAATAAGTCAAAATTGAAATTAACTCAATAAGGGTATTTATACTAGCGTACTAAAATTACCGGCATTGTTCGGCACAAAACGGCAAAAAATGACATAACTTTGCTTTGAACAGTCATAACATCCATCAAAATTTCTCGACTGAAATTTTGATCTTCTCTAAAAAAATTTTAAAAATCTAAAAAAATCATCGAAGAAAATTGCAGAAACAAAAACTACTACGAATCAATTCAATAAAAACAAAATGCTTCCAAGATAAATCCTTTTCAGTATCACGCGGTGATGGTTAAGACATTTGAAGTGAAGTGGGTTCGAAATCATTTAAATGGCCATATAAATAGATACGATGAGAATGTTAGTAACTTTGGGCACTTTTGCTAAAGATAAAACCACTTTCGTAAGCCACAGTGCG
Organism: Mermis nigrescens; assembly: GCA_036768485.1. Taxonomy (NCBI): domain Eukaryota; kingdom Metazoa; phylum Nematoda; class Enoplea; order Mermithida; family Mermithidae; genus Mermis; species Mermis nigrescens. The sequence goes on from JAVLUZ010000191.1 coordinate 3,754,318, forward strand.
ATTTCCCACAAGTTTTCTGAAAATTTGTAGAAATGATGCTTTTCAAACGTTTTAGCCATCTACTTTCTCAAAAGTGCCAAATTTTAACCGCTTCGCACCATATACTCATTTTTTTGGCCATCTATTGTCCAATTTATTCAAATTTTCTTAATTTTTTTTCTAAATTTTTAGTTTTTATGCTTTAGAAAGATAGAGCATCGTCAAACAACCAAAAACGATGTTTCTTGACGAATACCCAGCATTTTTGGACCAGAAAAGGCACTTTGAAATTCCCCCAAATCATCATGTTGTGCATATCTGACCAGAACTAGGTATCAACGTCAAATGACGTCAATTTTCCTTTAGCGACAGTTTGTGGTTGATTTGAAGCAGTTTTGCATAAATATTTTCATTTTTTACGTTTTTTAGCTTTGATTTTGTCATATTTTCACACTAGCCTGTCTAGTCTAAATCCTTAGCTCCCCACATGCAGGACTAGTCCAGACCCCGAATAGAGAAAAGGAAAATTTTACAGGAAATCTGAGGCAAAATTTAGGACTAAAGAGAGAAAAGTAAAATCTTTGTTCGCAGAAGTCATTTGTAAACAAAAAGTCAGCAAAAATTACCGTACTTTCGCAACAATTTATAGTTTACAGCCTTTTAAGGCAACATTCGCTCGATACACTTAAAATTTTTGTTTTTTCGTTATTTGACCCTTTCCAGACAGTGCCCAGGCAGGTGGATCATACTACGCAACGCATTTGAAATTCTCTCAGGCATACGTACGTGAAACGGTTCAAAATTTTGGATATGCTGAGGAAAAGTCAATCGTTTTTCGAGCAGAAAGGCAAAATTCAAGATTCAAATTTAAATTAAAAATTCAGAAATAAAATTCAAATTTGAATAATGCAAACGCGCTAAGAACGCTTACTGCTGCGGTTGACTGGGGAACCACGTTAAAGTATTTAGGATCAGCGGAACGAAATCTTGCATATCCGCTGCACATTCTGCTTGTAAATCTGATGTAACAGAATGATAGAAATCGGTAGTTCGGCTAAGACTTTTAGGGATAAAATTCCCTCGGCAATAACGTATACTGAAAGAGAAATGTTAACATTGAATGGACAAGAACAGTGTGAAGAAAATATGTACCGCTGTACGAAATTTTTAAAAAATTCAATAAAAAACTATTCATACAGACCTGCTTTTCTGAATGATTTAAATCCTATTGTAAAAATTCTGGATATCCTGAATTTTGGACTATTTGATTATATAATTGCAATGACACACAACAAGATCATCTTAAGAATGTAAAAAATGAAGCAGAATTTTCTATGAAATTTCGAGGATAGAGCTCGTTTTTATATTGTTTTCTGTCCATTGGTCGATTTTAAACTTCAAGCTGTTCTCTGAATCCAAAATTTAATTATTTTACCAGTGAAGGCCTAAAACTTAAAGCCAAGTTGGCTAACCATCAAAGTAGCAGTCATTTTTGGAATACAAAATGGCATACAACACGATAATAAAAAAAGTAAGTGCAAAGGTAAAATACCGTAAGATTCATGCCATCCGATAACTTTTGCTCCGTCTGAATGGGCATTGTAATATAAGCGGTTTGTAGGACAGTTTCGATGTTGAGATCTTGAATTTCCTTCACTTTTATCGGCGCTTTTGGTTCAAAAATCGTGTTGGCATGAGTCGAAAAATTTTGAAATATTCGTTTAACAAAATTCAGAAATTGCTGTGTCTAGAAAAGACAGGAAATACAAATTGACTCCATGGTGCAAATCATTCATTGAAAATAATAGCTTTAATGATACTTACATCGTGTGAGAAAGGAGGCCTGAATTGTTTATGCAATTCATTTATGATGCGCAGGCATATTAAGCTGTTCTCGGCATTTTCGACCTGAAAAAAGGACTAATGCAAACCTATCGATTCAAAATTACGTCTTGATATGCAGAATGCAAAGCAGGCAAGACTCAATATAAGTCATCATATACTTTGCTTATAGAAATTTTATATTAGCAGCACGAAACAATACGCAGAAAAAATCAATATTTAGGCGAATTAAGTGGTATTTCAATGGCATGAAATCCGACGGATCATAACGAAAAGCCATGCTGTAAAATAAAAAAATATTTTTGTATTAATTCGAATGTTTACAATTAATGCACTAAAACTTATAATTCGAATGCAATGCTGAAAATAGATTTCCAACATTTCAGGCTAAATAACTGACTTATTGAAACATATTTATATGATTATAATTGCATCGCTTCCATTTAATACTGGCTATTTTATAACATGCGAATGTCGATCGTAAGGTAATTTTTCTTTTTTCTTTCATAATTTTAATAAGAAAAATAGAAAAGCAATGTACAAAGACTTTTCGGGACTTTTTCTCCAAATCTAGGAGATTAACTTATCCAGATTTGTCGCACACGTATCATCAATTACTTCTAACATTTTAAACATCGTCCCCAGCATTACACGCACATATTGCTTCCAATGCTCCCCTCCAAAGGGCATACGATGTATAAGCTCCAGCATCAATTTTCTGAGTTGCTGCAAATAACTTTGTTGATAAAAAATAATGATAATTATAAAAAATTTTGCTGTAAAAATTATTCAGTGCTAGATAATAGTAAGACCAATATCGAGACAGATCCTCCTTTACATACCTGCGTATTGTTCTCTTCGATAAATTGTGGCGCAGTCTCCGTCAGCAAAATTTGCCTGAACGTCTCCAATAACTTGGGTGCAAGATTTGAATATGCCGTGAGAAGCATCTACATCAATAGAATAGACCATTATTAAGCTTGACCACAATAATACATAGCGCCCACTAAATTTTCATAGGCAGGACAATTTTTCATGAGAAATACAAAATGAAAAAAATCGAGAATAGACAAAATCACAATAGAAATATTTTTGTATGCACGAATAAGTAATTTTGCATTCTGCACCCAAAAAAGCTCTTTACAAATGCAAACATGTATGTCATTACGAAAACGGTAAAAATAAACTTATGAAGTAATACAATATAAAATAAAAACAAAATTATAACACGTCGCATGTATACAAATGCCAGCAATGTTAGACGTTGCCCTTGATCAATCTAAAGCGTTGGCTTAGCTAAAGACTGAATATCATTTTGACTTTGTGAAATTTTAAGATCTCGGAAGGCAGATAAAAACTATGCTGCCTTACTGCCTTGGAATAAATTCGAGCAATTTTGTGAAGAGATTTCGATTTTCATCAACAAATGCAATTAGCCCCTTCCCATTCTACCTATTTTCCCGGAGAACTTTCGTTTTCCTCCTTTTGAACAACCAGCAGAGCCAAGGCTTGCGTGTGATTCGGGAATTTATATCACGGAAGGCTTGAAAAACGGATAACTTTCAAATGGAAATCAGGAATACAAAGCCCAAAAATCTTATAATTATCGCAGTTAGCGGTGTATACTAGTCTAACCTCGAAATTATCGCTGACTTCTCTTGTAACGCTTTCAACTTTACGTCATCCCCTGAAAACAGAACTGATCACTTCGGGAAACTTAAACAGAGCGCTGCCTTTTAATGTAATGCATACATATTAGAATACAATGCGTAGTTTCACGATCACTACACTTTCATACATAAGTATTTAGCATTAACAATTGACAAATTACTTTCGGAAATCATATCGAAAATCATATTTTGATATAAAATGGGAATTATTTCATTTTGACCCGCTAATGCGACATGGCCAATATTTGTTCAGTAAGTATAGTGGAAAGAAACAAGCGCGTTAAATAGTCTTTAGCATAGCACAGCGCACTCAGCAGAGCTAAAGCGCAGTCGAAAATGATTTACTAAAAGCATCAGGGCATGAATATTCTTAGACAAGAGTTGAGCCTATGTGATTAAACGGAACTCACTCAAACTAGCGTTGCCCAACGTTTTAAAAGTTTTCGAAATGTCCGACCGCCATTTCGCTAGATGACTGCATTTTCAAACCGAATAAAACTATTCTTCTTTCAAGCGCAAGAACCCTCTGAAATAAGCAACAAGATTGTCAAACGAAATCAAAGCATTTATTGCGACGTCAGAGGAAAACACGTGGCAATTATGAATACACAGATCACAATTAAAGAACGATGTTTAAATGGCACACAAGACAATAAAAATGACTAATACGTCAGCTATAGAGACACGTTGTCTTAAAAAAACGACGAATTCCGCGTGCCGGAGGATATATAAATTCAGTTCGATCATAATCAATATACGTTATCAAACGAGCTTATGCTATAAAAAGACTGACAGACAGGACAAAATGTTAAAGTTCTGGGTTTTTCGTCACACTTTCAAATGTTAAGTCCACCATTTGAGCATACTCGTACATTGCTTATACATACAAATACAAATACAAATATTTTATTTTCGTCGCACAAAAAAAGAACACAATAAGAAAAGAAACATTAATATACAATGAAATACAATTATAAATAAACATTCGACATGAATCATCATACAAAATCACATATTCTAAAAGCAAGAAATTATTAATTAAAGTACATTTATACGAGATTAGTGCCTGGAGAGGCATCGTCAAAACGATTTTTTCTGCCTTTTTCTACCTTTTTAACGTTATAGTGCTGGCCTCTAAAAACCAGTCGATTTTTAAATTGAAAAAACCACCCCTTTTACCATAATCAAGATGAGATGACAGATGATATTATACTGGCGAACAAACTATGCCGTGAGGATTACAACTGACCCCTGATCTCTTTCCGGATCATTCAGAAACTTGAGATATAAATTTGTCGAAAAGTTCCGAAAAATTACCATTTTTATGATTTTTAAATATTTTTGAGGGTCAGTATTTCTATCCATATTCATATTTGCTAGAATCTTTTATGTTTTCACGTTAGACTCCCTTGCAGACTAATGTCAGAAAAAATTAAGTTGTCCTATGTCATCCACATAAATACAGTATACCTTCAAAGTCAAACCTTAAAGATTCAGTTGTAACCTAAAAAAACCAGCGCCAATTTTTACAAAACTTAGCAGAAATGTGCCTCGTAGCACCTAACATGATGCCTCGTATTTATTTTTCACAAAAAATGGGAATCACCCCCAAAACTGCCAAAAAAGTTCGATTGAAACTTAAAAAAACCACTGTAACCTAAAAAAAGACCAATGCTAAAACGTTGCCATGGCCACGAAATTACTTTTCATCAAGTTGCATAATTTTGCACTGATTTTTTGCAGATGATAGAAGAGACTTACCTAGAGTTTTTTATCATTTGAAGACTTTATTTGTGAAATTTATAGAACTTTTAATAAAATTCAAAGAAAATTACTGATTTTAATATAAATGTGATAAAATGAACGGAAATATCAGAAAAAATTTTTTTCAAAAAAATATGATCATGCAAGGTCAACTTAGTGATTTACGCTGCAAACCACGCACTTCGCATAACAATTCGGAAGTGGTTTTTTAGTTCCCATAATTTTTTCAACATCCCAAATGGAATTTGCTGGTTTTTTTTATTTTCGACGTTGATAGATTTTTCTCCTAGACTAAAGGAATCTATGAAATCAACTAAGTGGCGAAAGATGGAGCATCGACGGGAAATTGCTCTGATTATATAGGTTTCTAGACTGGGGTGCTTGCACAATTAATGTATGCAAAAAACATGAAAAGTGGTTTTTTAGAGGCCATGACTATATCCATTCTACTCTTTCTTTTAAATATATACGTTTTGCGCACAGGTCTCTTATCAAAGGAAATTTAAGGTATATCATCCATATTGTATCTGAATATCAACGGAGTCGCAATTTTTCACCTGGTATTAAAAACAAAGTCCAGGTACAGTCAATAGCTGGTGCCAGTATTTTTTTCGTACTCGGCAAAGATTTTACTCGATGTACAAAGACTTTCCAGGAGCGTCTTTATACAAATACAAAGATTTTTGGGAAGACAAAAATTGCAAAAAAGGTCTGAAATTCGCAAACATTTTCGGCGCTTCGCGCCTAAATGAGTAATTGTGTAATCTATACATCTTTATAATGGCAGAAATTGCATTTCAAAAGTAAAAATGTCAAATTTTTGTTTTAAGACGATTCTTAAAGATTTTTACCCTAAAGACCCAGAAATTAGCTAAAATACACTACCAAAAGTCGAAAAACTCTGTTTTTACCACACTAAAATCGCTACTGTACCATATTATAGTACCCAAAAATTAGTGCGTACAAAATGTACAATGACTTTTGAGACCATCTTTGTACATGTACAAACGGACCTTGTACAAAAAAGACCGTCTGGTGCCATAGTTTTCGTATTCAATTAGGATTTTCTGGCTTTACAATGAATTTTTAATGCCGTTTTTGAAAACGCACAATAATTTTTTAGACGGCTACAGCAGTTATGCCAAAATTTATAATAATTTCCTGTTCAGCATTTTATTGATTATGTAACGTAGAAAGAGCAGAAAAAATACGTATATGCGATCAAATAGATACAATAAAACACGATAAGGGTGACGTAAGGAAACGAAATCCATATTGTGGGGAATAGAATCAGAAACATCATTTGTGTACGCCCTATGTCAAAATTTATAATAATTATCTGTTCAGCATTTAATTGATTATGTAATGTAAAAAGAGCAGACAAAATACGTATATACAGTTCTCGCCACGAAATCTGAACAATAAAGAACCGATTGTGTTTATTTAGTGACGCTTTTTCACGATTTAATCGCCAGTGACCTAATATCCAAACATGCTTTACTCTAAGAAAACGCGACCTAAACGCTTATGTATGTTGGTCCATTTACGACTCAGCACGCGTTCCTAAATAGACGCGTGATGATAGTGCGCGTGTGCGAATTATGTACACAATATCATATGCATATGAATTGCATGGGTACAATCAATATCAATATGCTCTACGTGCACTGAGTCTTATACGGTCCGACCTAAGCGTTTAAGTCATGTTTTCCTAAAACTAACCAGCGCTTCACGCTGCTTGAGTCGCGTTCTCTTAAAGCAAAGCATTTCAGGATACTATTTAGGTCTCTGGCGATTAAGTCGTGAAAAAGCGTTCCTAAATAAGCTCCAATCGGTTCTTTATTGTTCAAGTTTCGTGGCGAATACTGTACGATCAAATAGATACAATAAAACACGATATCAAGACAGAAGCAATAAATGTATATTTGTAAGTCATTTGGGTGCTGTAAACAAAATCCCTTTATTGAGGGACTGCCGAATGTGATAACTTACACAAAAGTGCACAAGCTTTATATAATATGCTTCGCTTTTTGGCCCAAAGCATATAAAATATTAAATGGTACAGATAACAAATTTGGCAAAAATTCATCCATCGTTTTTTTTGTAAGATTTTATAGCAAAATACATATTTTTTATAAATTTGCAGTAGTACACGAAATGCAGACTTATAGAGCTCGCCATGAAACATGACGCACTATAATCGTCAGATTTATATTAGATGATGCGTCGTGAGCGCCGCGTTTTGTCTATAATGCACTATCATCTCTCTTTTATTATTATAGGATATTTATCTATATCATGTCGTTAATCTGGTGATGCGGCCGACGCAAGTTAGCCATTAATAGCGCCAACAAGAAGGAAGCGCGCACGTGGATGCCGTGGCGCAACGTGCGTGCTTCCTTCTTGTTGGCGCTATTAATAGCTAAATATTGATTTTAATGTTGGCTCGCCTGAATATTGAACGGCATTCACGTGCGCGCTTTCAGCATTCACGTATGCGCCTCCTTCTTGTTGGCACTATTAATAGCTAAATTGCACCATCCACATCACCAGATTAACGGCATGGTACAGATAAATATCCTATATTAATGAAAACGAGATGATAGCACATTATAGACAAAACGCGGCACTCGCGACGCATCATCTAATATAAATCTGACGATTATAGTGCGTCATGTTTCATGGCGAGCACTGTATGGGTATCACTGACAATTTTTTGTCATTTATGATATGCTGATGACGAACATGTACTGTAACAAATTACTCGATGCCCTGTTCTCATTCGGACTTGGACAAAGGACAAGACTTATCACTTAAGAGTTATGGAATAAGACTTTGATTAAAAGTAAAGAGTAATTAAAATTAATTGTGTCGGAGATAAATTAATTAATTTAATAATTATTTATTTTAATCAAGTAATTCAAGCAGGTTTTTTAGAATATTTGATTACATTACTTCAAAAAATTTGACAAAAACAAAAAAATCCAAAAATCAACTGAAACAAAAATTAATTCTGCAAATTTAATAAATAAAAAATTAATTAATCAATATTTAAAAGCTAAGTAGAGGCTATTTAGAATTAACTACTTGACACTAACTAATAAAAAATTGAAAAATTAAAGTTCTTCACTCGCTCACCTATCAAATGCAGTGTCCTGATTCGTCTAAACTTTACCCATTCGTTGGAGTCGGGGTACGATTGAAGGTATTAAATACATTTTATGCTTCATTTAGCTATTAAACGCATTGTCATTCATTTTGTAGTTCGGATCAGAGGGTTTTCACTCCCCAAGCAATTTTTCCACTCTTTCCCGAATTTCCGATTTCCCAAAAGGGTCTTAGAAAAGATATTATTTTAAGCGACTATATTTTGTTCAATTAACTCAATTTTTTCATTTTCAACGTTTTTTATTGCTCTTAGGTCTTAATAAGAGCATTGTCAGGAATTTCAAAAAATTTCAGAGTTCAAAAAGAGCGATTTTTAAAAAATTTTCGGTTTTACCGCCATAATTCTTGTGCTGTGACGTCTAATCCGAATTTTACTCACTGACCGAGTCCGGCTGACAGTATTAAATATATTGACCTGATTTTCTACTTCAACTGATTTGTCCGAGTCCGACTGAAAAAATATATTGTCCCAGCTTTTCTACTTCACCCACCTAGTTTATGCACTGCCAAATGCCAGGCCCGTATCCAGGATTCAGTTTCGGGGGGGGGGGGGGCAAAACCAAAATTTTTTTAAATATGTATAAGGGGGCTAAGGGAGGAATTTTGGTTGGTAAATTTTGCTACCCAGATAATGTACGGTAGTAAGAATCCAATGGAAGCATCTCTTTTAGGGCTGAGGGGGTCTGCGGTGGCGCGCCCAAGTGCACCCCAGTGGGATCCGGAGCAGAGCCCAGGAAAATTTTGCAAAAAGGGCACTTAGATTTTAAATCATAACATTAAAATCTTCAAAAAATTAGCCGAATAACAGTTCTAGATTCACCCTAAAAATGGTCAAAGTTAATCAAAATTCGCAATCATCGCCAAAAAATGCTATCCTTGCTTCATCAACGAATCTTATTTTCTGCATAGAACCACTGAAGTAACAGAAGACCTAGATACAAAAGACGCTTTACGTTGTATAAAAGACTGAAATTGAGTATTTAAACCGCGCGCTTGGGACTAAATAGATTTTGATTATAATTATGAAAATCGGCGCAATTTTTTTCGACTTTCGGCTAAAAAAGCAGAGGGGGTAAGATGAAAATCGTTCTCAAATTTTATTTATGGAGGGTTAGGCACCTGCCCTCCTATCCCCTTGGATACAAGCCTATCCACTGCCCCGATTTTATAGTCCGGATTTAACACTTTTTTTGATTCAGAGTACGAATTTAGCCCATGCATTGTATTTATAATTTATTTTATTTATATTTATTTTACCCATAATAACAATCAGGCTGTATTCAGAAGGAATGGGGGATGTGCCCTCTGGATATGAGTATAATTTTTTCCTTTACTATTATACTTCTCTCTCACCCCCATGCTCTTGTATGGCTGTCACCAATCTAAATTCTCGAACAATCCCAGATACCTAGTATTTTTATTTACTTTTTACTCCAAAAGCGCGCAAAATTGGCCAATTTTTGTATTTTTTGTGTTAAAAATGATATAATGCAGTCAAAATGGACTAAAAATGATTTAAAAATGCGTTATTACCACAAAAAGCGATTATAGGCTATTTTGACCATTTTGGTCGCTTAAAACCGCAAAAAATCGTGAACATTAAATTTGCTGTTTTGGATTTTTGGGATTTCACTCTTCCCCTGGATACGGGTGAGCACCTTACTTGGAATTCAGAAAGCAATAGGTATTTATTTATTATCAGGCCGAAAATGTAAAAGCTTGATATGCATACAAATAGCAATTGATACTAAACTAGATAAAGAAGAATGATGTCCAAATCCGACGTGGCCTATATGTATATACATAAATGAAAAGTGAAAATTAAATCAACGGCGCGAAGCACTCGAAAATTTTTACATTCTATCTCGCTAAAAGGCATTTCAACATTACAAAAATTGTACAAATCCGCGCAAATGAGGACTTTCAATAATAGTAAAGTTCTGAAGCAAGTTGTTGATAAGAGTGATGCAATCGGTGGGAGCAGCTTGAACATTAATAACAAGTAAGAATTAGGGCACTCATACAGAATAGTAGCTGCTGTTGTGCAAGGTCATCTAGTCGCAACAGTTATTGATTTTTTCATAGTTCTCAATCTTTTCTAGGCTTAAGCTTGATCTATACTCCATGCAGCGATTGGTGCGGCGTGCAAATTGTGCAGCGCGGCCGGTCAATCTATACTTCACGCGGTTGCTGTGCTGCAATAAAATTCACTAAAGTTAAAATTTTTTCTCTGCTATTCAATCTATCTTCTGCCGCGCTGCATGGACCAAAATTTGCTATTTTTAGCTTTTTTACGGATTTTTTTGCTGTGCCACAGAAGTTAAAATTCCGATTGCCCTTGCGATTGCAAATGAGATGTCAGAGTTGACACGTTGCTCAAGCAAATGCAAATGAGGTGTCGACAAACAAGCAAAAAGACAATTCGCAAAAGTATGAACAGATTTGGCGTAAGCGGCTGCAAAACAACGGTGGAAGGGTGCTAAGCACCTACTTGGGGCCACTTTTTTTGTCCACGCAGCAAGCTCGCCACCTGAAGTATAGATGCATGACACAGTGTGGCAAGCGGATTTAGCCGCAGAATACTCGCGCGGATAAGCTGATTTTTAGGCATGGTGTGGCCGTGAAACCCCTGTGTGGTGTGGTTCGTATGAAGTATATATGAGGCTTAGGGTATAAGTAAAAGAAGGCGTTGACGCTGGCCCTGGCGCACGTAGGTAACAGGTGGCGCTGGTAATGGCGCTGGCACTTGGCTTGGCCTTGGCCATGGCCAGTGGGTAAAAAGTAGTGCCGGCCATTCGCCCTTACTTATGTGAGCAAAGCTAGCAAAGATCATTCATATAATTTCTCTGAAACATCAACATACGGGTTAAACTTAATTATTGTTATTTATCATTCAATTGAAGGTAGAAGGCATCTTAAATGTTGTACAGACTATACTAACATATTCAACTGAAAATTTTAAAATATTTGAGTAATTTTTTTGAGTAAAATTAAGTTTCAAAATGCAGAAAATACGCGGTTCACTATAACTTTCGATTTCAACAAAAATTTTAGCTGAATATAGTTCCTTTTTAGAAAAATAAATTATTCCATACATTCTTCGCGTAAAATTATTTTTTGTAATGCAGAAGATATGTGTTTCTACGCCGCCTTCGACAGTCAATTAATATTTTCATCGAAAAATTTATTTTTCGTAAAAAGGAACTATATTCAGCTAAAATTTTTGTCGAAATCGAAAGATATATTGAACCGCGTATCTTCTGCATTTTAAAAGTTAATTTTACTCAAAAAATCACTCAAATAATTTTAAAAATTAAATTGAATATGTTAGTATAGTCTATACAACATTTAAGATGCCTTCTATCTCCAATTGAATGACAAATAACTATAATTAAGTTTGACCCGTATTTTGATGTTTCATAGAAACTATATAAAACATCTTTGCTAGCTTTGCTTACATAAGCTAGGGCTAATTACCGGCTCTACCTTTTACCCACTTGGCTATGGCCGAGCCAAGCGCCAGCGCCACCTTTAACCCAGTTGGCGAGGGCCGAAGCCAGCACCAGCGCCACCTTTTACCCAGTTAGCAATGGCCAGGGCCAATGCAAGCGCCACCTTTACCCAGTTGACAATGGCCAGGGCCAAGGCCAGCGCCAGCGCCACCTTTACCCAGTTGGCGAGGGCCAGGGCCAAAGCCAGCGCCACCTTTTACCCACTTAGCCATGGCCAAGGCCAGCGCCAGCGCCATTTCCAGCGCCCCTTTTTACCAATGTGCACCAGGGCCATCGCCAGCGCCACCTTTTACCCACGCCCGAGGCTTATGACTTAGACATATGTGGATGGTAGTACCTACTTGATATAAATACATCACATCGCTCCCGCTTATGTCGGTATCACTCCCGCTTAAATCGAGATACGGGCATTAGTTTTTCTGATGACGTCATAATAGTTACTATTCTGTAGAATTACCGGAATTCGGTATTCGGGCACCGGAAAATTTTTGATACTTAACCTCTCTAAGATGCATTTTTGCATTACAGAAAGTTTGCACAAAGGCCAGCTAACCCCGAAAATTTTTCCATTTTTTGGAATTTCAGTTGACAAATACCTACACCAAAAAGTGGAAAAAAACATCAATTGCCGTCATCACGGTTTTTCCCAGCGATTTGGTTGACATTATAGACCAGACCCAAAATTTTTTTCCACGTTTTCGTACCTTTTTCCACGTTTTTTGGAGGTTCAAAAACGTTAAAAATAGAGCGCCTGTGTTGAAAAATCAGTGTTTTTAAGTAAAAAATCCAATGTACACACATAATAGCGGTGTTTGATGCACTTTTTGTATGGAAATTTCGCGTTCTACTGGAAATATCCCGAATAGTATACTTTATTTCTGTAGAAACTTGAATTTCCTCCCTTCAGTAAAGCATTTTAGCCAATTCTGAAGTCGCTTTTAACAATAAAAACTATAATTTATCAAATGGCGCGAAGCGCCAGAAAATTTTGAAATTTTAGCCCTCTAAAACGCATTTTCGCATTACAAATTTAATCAAATCCATGCAGAAGATAAGAATTTTCAATCGTAGTAGTGAAGTTCTAGACCAGATTGTCGATAAAGATGCTGCAATTGGCGCGGCGCGGCTTAAAGATTAATAACAAGTAAGAATTGAATCGATCGAAATTTTTTGAAGTTTTACCACTCTAAAATGCATTCTAACATTACAAAAATTTTCCACAAATGCCAGCCAAGCCCAAAACTTTTTTCCATTTCCCAAAATTTTGGTTGACGAATATGTATAGCAAAAAGTGGAGAAAAACCGGAGTCATCCATCTCATATGTTAGACAGCTACAGTAAATATGCTTCGCTCCAAAAATTGCAGTTGACAAATGTGTAATTGGCTAAAACGAATAGCTTGCTAAAAAGAGCGATAAATCAAATATAAATGCGAACTCACATACGATACAGGCATCCATTTGTTACATGACTTATTACGGCTGTGTCGGTCGACTAATTATTGATTAAATTAGTTAGCTTCTGAGCTAGTCTATGTACAACATGCGCACGAAACGTCAAAGTGATCGTTCTCAAGCATTTTTGCTGAAAATGTTTGATTTTCATTTTCATCTTCATTCCTTCTCCCGAGATAATTCCTTCTATTCTATGTAGGAAACTCCCCAAACCTATCTGTCCTATTCACAACCATCCTTTTGAATAAAAGTCTTAAATTTTGCGGCATTTCGCGTCGCGTCGAACTTTTTATAAATTGGAAAAACTTAGACAACGTGAACACTTTTTTGGAAAAAAAATTGTTCATAATTTTTTTAATGTTTTCTTATTCTGCACGGCCATAAATTATTTTTAACAAAACCATATAGGTACCTTAAAAAACAACGAAAACCGTAATTTGCTTGTTTGCTTTCAATTATTCGGTTTACACAACTCATGGACTACAATATTTCATTCCTTCGACAGGGCTATCCTGATTCAGTCGCTTCTCCAAAATCGCATGAAATTTGCCTTCCGCCATTATGTTTCCTATATTTTACTTACGGCAGCCGCAAAACAAACTGCTTACACAGTTGAAGTTGGATTCGAAGCTTTACATCCACAACTGACATAGATTGCTCAGTCTTGGTATGTGAGCATAAATTTTTACGTTCAACGATAAGTCTTTGAATGTAAAATTTCCACAAGATAAGTAGGGGGAAACACACTGTATGTAGCTGCAGAGGACATATAAAACTTGAACATTTAACGATACAGACTGCGGTGTGGGTTCTAGGTATAGTCGTGTCAAAATTCCTGAGACCTTTTTTCAGTACGGTGATTCGAAAGTATTCCAACCGACCCAGTTTCCCCGCCTCTCGCATCAACTGATTCGCAAATTGTATTATGAGCTATGTAAAATTTTAAACTTCGCCGCCGCTTTCCCACGCAGACTAGCGGTCTTACCACTCACTTCACAGCGAGAAATACGGAGTTGGAATCCGCGCGTTATATGTATTTTTCTTGCGCATAAAAACTTTTTGAAGCCAACTCATTGATTAACTGTTAGTGAGGCGGCACTTACGCGCTCATCGAACTCCGAGTTATTTTTAGCTCCCTTCTTTTTTTACGCTCAAACCCGTAGGTTAGATGCTTCATCTCTAGATAGAATTGCAAGTAGCGCAATTCCTTATTTTTGGTTGAGCACTGGAAAGGTGCAAGCTTTTTCTGTTCTGTGCCGCCAGACACAGTGGCAAGCACTCAAGCTGCCCATCAGGACCATAAGTGGACAGCACCAAGATTCTAGGGGGTGTAGGATTTTTTAAAGGTAAAAAATGGTGGTATGGCACAGAAACGCTATTTTTTAACGTTCCTCTTCGAGCAGTATCCATTGGCATCAAAAAATCGCAAAAAACAAAAAATTTCACAACTCGAATTTTGAGGGTATTTCGACTTTTTTAGGGAGAGGTGGTATTCGACCGTCTGGGGGTGCATACCCACCATGCCCACGTGTGAATAGGACTCTCACATTGGATGTCCCACGGAGATCCCTTGGGGCCACTCCCCCAAAGGGCCTCTTTGTTAAAAGGGGTAGTGTAAGTGATGCGTACTTACACATTCATCGAACTCTGAGCTATTTTGAATTCTTGCATTTTTTGCGCTCAAACCCGTAGGTTTGATGCTATGTCTTTAGATGCAGTAGCGCAAATTTCATCTTTGGTCGAGCGCTCTCTGATGCGACCTCTTCTCTGAGCCACCAGACACAAGTCAGTGGCAGCACTCAAGCTGCCCAGTAGGGTTCTCACATATCTATCATTAGGGAATAGAAGAACGCCCAACCGACTCTAAATGTGATCAGTGGATCTCTGCTTGTGTCATCCCTTTGCGTCGTCATATTTTTTCTGGTCCTAAAAAGTTATTTTTAGGTCATTGTATGTGTTGTGATCATATGCACAGCATGACCGATCTGGGGGTCAGCCGTTCTAAGGAGTCATTTAGTCAGTTTTTTGGGCCAAAATCACCTCAAAAGGGATAAAGGCTAAAATAGCGTTAAAACAAAGCTATTTTACAGTGTAAAGCACTGTTAAGGACAATTTTAGATTTAAACTCATTTTTTTCGGTATTTTGCATTATTTTACTTGGAACATTTTCCATTTTTATATTGTGGGGATGACCCTTAAAGCCCCTACGTTCATGTCTGTTTGTGAGTTGTTTGGACTTAGCTGCGACTGACGCGTAAGAACCAAATAATGGTTGAACGGACTGTTGTTAAATTACAAAAACGTCGCCAAAGAATGACATCGATGCAGCGTCATCTCGCATCATGCTAAAATATACCATAAATTGACACTTGAAATGAAAGTTGCACCTTTTTGTACAATACTAGCCCCGAATAATATTTAAATAATATTTAAATAAATTAGCCATATTTAACGAAGCCTTTAAGATACCTGCATATGTTTATGGATTACAATTTTCGGATTAAAAGCGATTATAACAGCGGGCAGCAATCGTAATACCTACTTTATATAGCAGTTGATAAGCATTAATTCTACAAGTCAAAATTTAATCACTGTAAGCTGCCTGGAAATAACTTTTGAAGCTACTTTTAAGTAAGTTGATTCCTATAAGGTTTAGGCTATAACTTCCGTATTCCTTGTCGCAGGTATAAGCATGCTTAAAATAAATTGAGCTAATAAAATTGAATAATGATCTGTGTTGTCCAAACCTCTCTCATCGATACCTTCATTTTATTCAACATGTTTTTTGGAATCAACAATAGCTTAATTACGTAAATCCGCACAACGTATGAAAGTGTTATTCGGCCAGCAATTTGATTACGCTTAGTACAGTAATTTGGACAAAAAAACTGAATTCTGTCATCTCTCGATCAGCTTATGATATTTTAGCTACCTTTAAGAGCATCCTGAATAATTTTGTAGCCAGACAAAGGCATGTTGAGGAGCGAACGCCCTTTATCAGATATAAAATGAAGGACAGCCAAGCGTTCCCTTAAAATAATTTTCCGAATTTTTCCGGCTTTGCACGCTAAAATTATATGTAATTTGCTACCTGCCTTGGCATGTGTATTATATAAAGTGGTTTGTTTATACGGCAGAAGTTGTCTGGCTTTTACACACTTTTCTTGGATAAAGACATAGTAATTTATAAAGTTTCATCCAACTTTTAGGTTTAAATTTGAGAAATTTTAGGCGCATTCATCATGTTCTCTTAGCATTGTGATTGGCTTGAAACCAGATTTTCCGGTGATTCGAGCTTTATTTTTTTGATTAAAAGTTACAAATTGCGGCAATAAGTGAACGTTTTTCATGCAAACGCTTTCCAGAAATTTTCAAAAGTATTTAAACTTACAAAATTTTTCCCCCATGGGAATTACCTATGCTCATTAATGGCGAGAAATGCTCTAAGAACGAATTTGTGCTACAATTTATAAGTGTTTTGGGAAATTTCAGAGTTAATAAATTCATTTGATATAATAAAATTAATTTGTACACACTAATTATTTAATAATTTAAAGTCTGTAAAGTCTGCGCCGTTTACCGAAAAATTTGTACAATAGGCTCTCGGTAGGGTAATTAATTAATTTGATAAAATCATTTGGCTGCTTACTTTTCATTGAAAATGGAATTATTTTTGTCTCTTACTTATTATACACTCATTTTATGCTTATTCTACGTTTAGAATGCAAGATGAATATTTTTAAAAGCATGGCTTGCATTTAAATATGCAAAATTAACGAGCCAACCTGTAAATCCTGCTGGTGTTTCCCCGATGGGAGAAACGTTTCTCCCATCAAAATTTCATTAGGCGGGAGAAACGATTCTCCCATCAATAGTTTCGCCGTTTCTGTCATGATGTCGCCGTTTCTTCCGTTTCTCCCGTTTCTCCCAAGCTCCGGCTTTGGTTACCTATGCTTATCATGGTTTCTACCGTTTCTCCCAGGCTCCGGGTTTGGTTACCTACCTATGCTTATCAAGGTTTCGCCGTTTCTCCCAGGCTCCGGGTTTGATTACTAAATAATTATCATGGTTTCTCCCGTTTCTCCCAGGCTCCGGGTTTGGAAATCTATGCTTATCATGGTTTCACCGTTTCTTCCGTTTCTCCCAGGCTCTGGGTTTGGTTACCTATGCTTATCATGGTTTCTCCCGTTACTCCCAGGCTCAGGGTTTGGTTACCTACCTATGCTTATCATGGTTTCGCCGTTTCTTCCGTTCCTCCCAGGTTCCGGGTTCGGTTACCTATGCTTATCATGGTTTCGCCGATTCTCCTGGTTACCTATGCTATGCTTATCATGTATTTCTTTCTCCCTATCTTTTTTATCAGTAGGATTTACGAGTTGGGCCAAATTAAGCTTTAAATATATTCAAATTAAGTTTGAGCACACGTGTATAATTAGTCCATAGATTATTTGGCCTTTACAGTCACACATAGTCACACATATCTTTTATGTGACTGAAAAGACCAAATAATCTACACATTAATTAGGTGCCAATCACAAACATTCAGAGCTCAATCACATGTGAACATTTATGGTGGTAGGAAAACATTGTGCATTAAAAAAATTAGTATTCTACGATTTAGTATTGCTAATTTGCATAAGCAACTAAAGGTAGGTTTACATATGATTATGATTCGAAAAAACTCAATCATTTCCATGTCATGCAAATACGTTTAGAATTATCTGAAACGTGTGAAAATTATTTAAATGATTTAAATTACAGCTGAACTCACATATAAATAGAAAAGCATAAACGATGATATTTAATGAAATTTGAAAAAATAAAATAATTTGTTCACTCAAGGTTACGCATATTTGCTTTTGCCTTTAAAAATGTATATCTAATCTGCATAAAGCAAATAATGGGCAGGCTGAGCAAACACTGTTTTTGAATTTATAAATTTCTCTATAAAATGCTAATACAAGTGCTAAATTAGCTGGAATTTCAGTAAGTTTCGAAGTGCAAAATGCATCGCGTATTTTCAACCTTGACAATTATATTAACATTACAAGGTGAGAAAACATTTTTTATGTTGTAAACTGCGATGGTCTAATTTTGTGTTTCTTTTTTTGTTTATATAGGTATTTAAATAAGACAACTCTAATTATTTAAATTCAAGGAAAACATCGGAAAATCATGCAAGTAAGGGAAATAATATTTTGAATTTCGCTAATCAATGAACCTTAAATCTTTTATGCTTCTATTTTTCAAGACTGAACAAGAATATAAGGAACTTGTGAATAGTTATAAAGAACTGTTAGAGACATAAAAAATTATTATGTACAAAAGCTAACTACACTATAAAGTTCACAAATTAAAGTTAAAAGTGAAGGAATTATGTTAGTCGAAGTTGATCAGGAATGGAATTTGTAAATAGTAAGACAGATAGGTACATTTTGGGGTCAAAAAGTCGGAAGGAGAATTAGGGAATTAGGTTTTAAAAATTATTAATTCAATTAAAAGCCCCAATCGGCGTTTCTCATCGAAGACTAAGCGCTGACGATGAAACATCAACCAAAAAAATAATATACGTATGTACTTTATTGAAAAAAGAATCTCTTAGGAGCTTAGCTTTGTACATAGGCGCAGTCTGAAGATTGAAAATTTCAAAATCCTAAAAAATCATTGCATTGCACTCAAGCGCGTTTTTATACTCATTGAGTTATTTTCAGAGTGAAACGAAACCCCTGTTCCACGTATGCTTAATACTGTTTTAAAATCGTCTTCTTCAAATCCGAATCTGGGCATTTGCCACGCGATTTTCGTATATAAAGTACAGAAACATTAAGGTACATGCATATGTTGTAGGTCCAATCAGTCCGGAATCGAGTTGTCCGTCGGGTCAAAAGGAAGTGTTGGGTCATTGTGTGTTGGACATAGAATGTAAGCCGTCGATGGTATTTGCCGATAAGCCTCCGGATGGATGCACCAAGCCCAGCGATCCCCTGAACAAGCCTAAAAGCGCCATAGAAGATTGGTTCACGAAGGAGATTTTCGAAGATTTGTTCCCGAAATCTAATTTGGGATTCGGTCCTCACGCGTGTTTGCCGTTCAGTTACGAAGCGTTCATCATCGCCGCCCGCTACTTCCCCGAATTCGGCAATGCGGAGCCAAGCGCCAAGGACAAGTTGACAGCCGAACAGCACTATAAGAGGGACCTGGCGGCCTTTTTTGCGCACGCTATTCAAGAAACGGGCGAGAACGACGCCTCTTTGTACATGAATAACGCGGATAAAGAATCGGCCGACGCTTGCTTCTACAGGGGTGGCCTGTTCAATTGGTTCGAGGGTAAGTGCTCTAGGTGGGCAGCATTCAAGCTCTGCGGGAGGGGGGGTTCGATGGAAAAAAATCGCAAAAAAAATTAAAATTCAATTCTGGGGTCTATCGATTTTGGGAGATCCGCCGGATTCTCGGGGGGGCTCTAGCCGGACCACAGATGAACAACATGACCGATCTGGTGGGGTCAGCAGCTGTGGTCGAGGAAAGGGGTTAAAAATTGAGTTTTTTAAGCCAAAATGACGCTATAAAACGGGCATGAATGCTAAAATAGCGTTAAAACTACGTTATTCCGCAGTATCTGGGCAATTTCAAGCACATTTGAAGATTTTCACCCATTTTTTCTTTTCATTTTGCCTTGTTTTCCCCTAAAAATTTCTCATTTTTTCATTCTGGTGATCTAGACCCCTTAAGCCCCACCCTCATGTGCATGTCTGGTCCACACCCTCAAGCCCATGTTTGGTAAGCACTAAGCATGCAATTAGAGAAGGCGTTTGGGTCTATATGTAGATCCATGTTATCGGAAAGATTAAAAGCAAAATTAAGGCCAAATATAAACAAAAATCACAATTTTGTATACAAAAATATTGAAACTAACCAATAACCAAAAGTATTTTAGACACTACTTTGAGATTGATGACGATTTTGAGACCATTTTCAGATTAGAAACCCAAGCTAACCTTCCTACAGACCCAGTTGACTCAAGACCGGCGCTGTGTGTGCTGACTGACGAAAAATGGTGGAAAATCATAACTTCTATGTAAAAGTCTTTGAAATTGGCCAGAAACGTGAATCAAGTTTGTTTATGCAATGTCAACCTTTATACCAATTTATAGGTCTTCTAATTAAATAAGTTCTCTGGCTAAATCCTACAGAATGGGCTAACCATACACGGGCGGCACTCAAGGTCTGTGGTCTGATAGACCATAAAGTCGAGAAAAATCATAACATTCTAATTAGGTTAAAACGCAGCTTCTCGTTTATCATTAAATATGCTGCAATAAAATTTAATGAAAAAGCCAAAAAATTTCCCAAAAAATGATAGACTTGTAGCCAAAAAAGTTAATTTCAAAATGAAGTATGAATTCCTTTTTTTCAAAAGCATTAATTTTTTTCTCAGAAATTTAGTTTTTTGTCATCATGGTTTCACAAACAGAAAAAATAGATTTAAAGAATAATAACTAAAAAATTGCGTAAACCGTGTCAACTTAGCGCTTCGTTGCTGCTAGATAATTCGTCATTTTGTGGCTCCAGTGCTCATTATTTTACGATGAAGCTAATTTTAGCGTAATGTAGCGAATGTTCGAGTACTAACATGTCTTCTAGCAAGAAATTTTGGCTTATTCCTGAGGACGCCAAATTCTGAACCACTTATAATAGAGATAGATAGGTACACTCGAAAACAAAAGGTGATAAATAGCTCTTCTTGAAATTGATCTCAATGAGATTTAAGCTTACTTTGAAGCTGTTGATGCGCAATAAAATTTGCATTCATGCTCCTGCTATACCTATTTACTTATTTGCTGATCTGTCCGCAAAATTTCTGAAAAAATCAGGCTGCAAATTCTCCGGTATTTCTATCTCATGAAGACTCGCAAAATAAATTGTAAACTTAATCTTATAGAAAGTATCGAACATTTGTTTTAAAAGTGGAACTTCTTGTGACGGCAGCCCTTGCGATGTATACATAGAAATCTCGGAGAATAATTGGATTCGAACATTCATTCAATCGATGTAGAAGTACTTAATGGCTTATTTCTATGCAAAGGTGGCCCAGAAAGCATGTTCTTGCCACCCGGAAGAAGAGGCCGTTCGCCAACAGATGGAGAAGGATGCACAGTGGGCGGAAAGTACTGCGTGAATGCCCCCGAGTACGACTACTTTTTCCCGTGTAATCCGGAAACTTCGACTGAGGCTGGTACACAATTATTCAAAGGCTGCTATTTCGGTCGCGGTGCCTTGCAAATTTCCTACAATTTCAATTATGGTCAATACAAGATCTGGCTAGAAAAACAAGGATTGAATATCGATGTCCTCAAAGACCCTAATCTGGTCATTTCGAAAATGGATCCGCCGTTGGCTTTAATGGCGTCTCTGTGGTTCTACATGACCCCACAACCTCCCAAACCTGCGATACATGACATTCTTGTCGGTAAGATCCGATTGGAAAAAGAACTTAAAGTGTAGACATGTGCACAGGGTCGTCGTATTCAAGAGGAACGGGGGGAAGGCCGCCTATCCATAGTCGTAATTTTATGTTTTAGAAAGTACGCAGGAAAAGATGAAAAAATCGCAAGCTTTATCACAAAAAACGTCAAATTTTTGTGTGAATTATTTTTGATACGTGTGCCTCAAGCGCGACTAGACAGCTACGATTCTCGCAGCTTCTCAAGAAAGTAGAAAGCTACAGTTTTCGACTCTTGATCGCGCAATATTCGAATTTAGTACGAATAAATTATGCAATAATACGAACATTTCGGTCCAGCGACTCCTTTATTCATGCATAGTCTGAGCGGAAAATGAATGACTTTTTGTTAAAAATTGTCGCGCTCAACGCCTTGCTGTCATTAATTAGGTTTAACTGCGTCAAAAGAGAATAAATTTTTACTTTAAAAATTTTAAAATAGCATGTTGAAAAATCTCAAAAACGCATTTTTTCCTCTCTATTCCTACACAATTTCCGTGATATTGGCCACGAAATCCTGGGTCCACCCTCCCTTCCCTTTTGGGCGAATACACAAGTGAGTGAGATTCATTCTAAATACGAACGATGTAGTGAGTATTGATGAACAATACCTAATCTGTTTGTTATACATCGACTTCAAAAACGGCGTAAACTTAATAGGCAAAATGATATTTCTGTAGCGTTACAGTGAATTAGTTTGCCAAACTATTATCTGATTGAAAATTGCTTCCTATGCATAAAGTTTTGTGAAAAATAACAAATGATTTCGATCCGTCTTGTTAAAGGGTATTGCACTCGAAAACCTCGTTAAAGCATATTTTTCGTCGCACTACGTGTAGGTACACCAGTTATCTGATGAATTGCGGTTGCCCGACCAACGCGAAAACCGAGCTGCTTTTTTGTATTTTTCTTTTGTCTATAATATGTTAACTTCACTGGTAAAGTTATGAACACAGTGATTAACGATCAATTTTTAGCTTTTTGCTCGTACATAAAAATAGCTGCATCTTCTAGCACTCCAGTATTGTCCCATTTTGTCACAATGAGACGTCGCCTAAAAACTGTTTTGTTTACAAACAAGCCTCAAATCGTCGAGGAAGCTCGATCTTTATTGAATCGCTAAATTCTACACTATACTGATCATTTCTTTTTGTGATACATAGCAGTGTACGTTTTGTTACGATTTTGATACACACCTACTGGGCTACCTATATCTTATTTTAATTATTGGAATTTTACTATATCAAATTTGTGTCATACTGAAAATCAAGAAAATGTTAAAACATTTGGATCTAGTATACAATTTACCCGCCACCGTTTTTTAGCCGATTCAAATAAGCTACAGTGATCAAACTTTACACAAAAATTATCAAACACGTTCTGACTCGCATAAAAAAAATAGTGTTGGTCACTGTAGCTTATTTGAATCTACAGTGTTGGTTACTGTAGCTTATTTGAATCGGCTAAAAAACGGTGGTGGGTAAATTGTATACTAGATCCAAACATTTTTGATATAATTTCAATATAACTTTGTAATGAAGGATAGTGACCTCGCTTTTGTTTCCTGCGTTTACATCATTTAGTTTTTTGGAAGGATTTATCGCCATCATAAGCACCTTTACACTGTAATTAGTGCTCTGACCCTAAGTCTTAGCAGATATTTGCATCTTAAAAATTCAGGAACGTGCTACCGTTGCACACACGAGTACACGCAGGAGCGGATGTAGGGAGAGGGGGCGGGGGCGGCCGCCCTCCGCCCAAGTCAGGGTTCCGCCCCCTCTTAGGGGTACTGCCCCCCTCCCTTAGGAAAACGAAAACCCTGGATCCGCCACTGAGTACACGCACTTGAACTTAAAGAATACCTAATGAAGAGAAAGATCAATTTATTGATTGAGTACTGACTAATTAGTATTACAACAATTGAAACCACTCACAGATCCCTTCCATCAATATCGTAAATTTTTGAATTTTCTCGCTCCAAAGATGAAGGTAGCTTAAAAATCCAGCATACCTTGTGTTTAATTTTTTTATTTGCGCACAATGATTTTTTACCTGCCAGATTCCATAGGAAATACGCACATTTTATTTAATTTTTTTGCATCATCAATAATTCTGCTTATCAAAAGACAGCAAAAAACCGGTACTTTAAGCATAATATACGAATTTTTAGACAATGTTTGACAGTTTTGGTAAAATTTTGGGTTTCGCTCCCCCTACAGAAAATCCTTGATCCGCCACGCCACCTGTGATTTGACTAGGGTCTCCTATGTTACGGGATTTAACCGGCGCTTCGGATTAAATCTAGCGAAACCGATCACCGATCAACTGAAACGATTAAAAACTATTGTTTTTTACCGCAAAAATTATAGGAGATTGGGAACCGGGAGCGCAAAATCGCGACGTCGGATACAGCGGCGCCGTGTTCGGTCCGTCCAGCCTGATCATCAACAACGAGTGCAACGGCGAAGATAAGCAAGATCCGGGCGGCGCGGGCGAAAGCCGGCGAATCAAGGCCTTCAAGTGGTTCTGCGACTACTTCGACGTGCCCTATTACCCCGACGGCTCCAAAGAGCCCGGCCAGGTCGAAACCCTGTCCTGCAAAAATATGCCGGTCAAACTGGACATGATCCGGCACAATAAGAGTTGGCAGCCCGATTGGTCGTCGACGTGGAAGGAGCAGCAGTGCGATTGCGCGCCGGCCGAATACGGAGGCGTCATCCCCTATTTCCACCCCGGCTTTTACCCCGAGCGATTCGTGAAATTGAACGAGGAAAACCGAAAATGGTGCGTCGAAACCATTTACAAGAGTCCGTCAACCTTCTATCTCACACCGGACACTAGTCCCTGTCTTAATCACCCGTTATAAACAGACACGCATAGGGGTCAGGGACACACGTGGGCGTGGGAGGGTTGGAGTATGCACCCCAGAAGTTTGAACCCCAAGAAACCAAAATACCCCCTATAATTCAATTTTTGAAATTTATTTTTGTTTTTTTCGCAACTTTTTGATGCCAATGGATGTGTGATGAGGAACGATGTGCTTGATGAGGAACGTTTAAAAATGGTGTTTTTCGCCATACCACCATGTTTAAGACCAGTTTTTGACTTTTGAAAAATCTCGCACCCCCAGAATTTTTTGCTGCCCACCTATGGTCAGGGGTCTGAGGGCCCCCTCCCTTCGATGAAAAATTTTTGGCAAAAACGAGACAAAATGAAGACTAATCGATTTGAAAATATTTTTTCAAAGTAGCTTGAAATTGACCAGAGAGTGTGTATTAACGTAGCTTTAAGGCTAGCATTTATACCAGTTCTGGGGGTCATTTTGGCCCAAAAAAAGATCAATCTTTGACCCCGACAGACCGGCTGACCCCGCCATGCTGCGCATCTGGTTTTAACCGAGTGAATTCGTTATTCCGGGCATCATTTAATTATTCGAGATTAGTTTAAACTTTTCGGCAGATTTTCCTTCTTATACGCATTATAATACGCATAGATAGTTTTGAAAGAATCGTGTTAATTGTAGGTAAAATAATTATATGCAAGTGAAATTGATACTGTTTTCGTTCGAGTTGTAGTAATTAGATACCTACTGGATGTGTCTTTACTGTATGTATCTGTGGGCTTATTGTTTTAATCTCCAGTAGCTGTTCTAGTTTTATAGTAGATTTTAGAAGAATTTATAATAATTTCAACGTGAAAATTACATAAAGATACACGAATGAAATCTCACATTTATGCACGTGAATACTCCAAATTTCAGCATTGTATGTAAATCTTGGAAACATAAATCACTCGCACTTCACTTTTGCAACACTATCACTGCGACGACAAGGGATCCAGATTAATCAAAATATCCAAATATGCGCAGAAAAAGCTCCATAATCGGACCATTGCACCTTTTTGAACTGTGTTTCGATCTATCACGGTCCCAAACTGATGGCGTGAAAAGCATCCGAATAACTGATACGCAAATACTTTTAATCGGAAAATGACGAGAAATTAAGCAATAGTATCAGTTATTAGCTTTGTTTCGAAATCGTGAAATTCTGTATAACTGACAGCATTTTTCGAGCGGTTGGTCCGCAGCCCTTCAGGTTTCTCAAGAACATTATGTGATGCCAGAAGTTGTTGAATTTTTGAGCTATTAACTTTTTTGTTAAAAACCATAGCCTGTTTCACATAACTTTAGGCTTGTAATAATCGCAATCTGTCAGCTTGTTGTCGGTGTGAGACTTCTCTAAGGTTATGTCCAAACTTGAATGAAGGAATTTATAGCGACATTTCGTTCGGAAGGTCGTACCAGAGTTGATTAATCCTTGAAATTTGTGTCTATAGTCTGTTTCACACAAGTTCGGGCATAAATTTTAAAAACTTTACGACAATAAGTCGACAGATTGGGATTATAGCATTGATCTGATGTATAATTATCGTAATCCGTCGGCTTACTATTAAAATGAAAAATTCTTAAAATTTATGCCCAAACTCTTGTGAAACAGACTAAAATCATATCAAAGTTCATTTTTGAAGTGAAGCAGCAATGGACAAAAAATGGTGAGAGGGCGGATATGGTAGTTATATAAAGTTTAAAATTGTCGAAGGCGCAAGGTTATTAAAACGCCACAAGTGGAATCTTATTTTCGCCGTCTCAAGTCTATTTCTGCTATAGCGAATTCTTGAAAAAAATGAAGAGTTTTAAAAAACTTGTGTAAAAACTGCACTTGCCATACCTCAATATCGTTAGATCAGTCATGAACGGGATTCGAAAAATATTTGCGATATCTTGCGGCTAAATCGAAGAATTGGGGAGATTTTCAGGAGTTTCCCCGAAAAACTAAGAGTCATAACTTTTGTTATTCAAAAATTTATTTCAGATAAAAAACTAGATTTCGTGTCATCAGAAAAGTAAATAAATACGCTCAATAAGTGTTATCGGATGCATAGTGTCAGGGCAATTTCAGAAATCACGACAAATGATGGATGAACATAATCACGAATTTATTTATTCAATTTATGTAGGTATCATATATATTCGCTTTGAGATAGGTATATATAGCAAAGAAAAATGCTCCGATGGAACAAACAAGATCAACATACTTGGAATTGTGGATTATTAGGGATGTAAAAGGAGGGGACTAGGAAAAATCTACCTAAAGTAGCAAAATCTGCTACAAATCACACTTTCTCTAAGCAACGCAACAAATCGAAGTGTATTCTGCGGTCAACAGATTAAAATAAATATTTAAACATAAAATGATTGAAAAAGCAGCACATTAGCTATGCAGTAGCTATGGGAAATGATGTTGAGTAAACTAAGTCTTTCTAAGCCAATTGAATGAATGGTTTAAAACAGTAGGAAACGCATAAGTTGACTTGAAACAGACTAGTATGTACACTAGCATTAGTTAATACACTACATAATAATACAATACACTAGTACACTAGCATGCCCTTAACCATTGTGTGCACTAATCAATCGGCCTCTGCTTTGCTTGCTTTAATCCTCAAAACAAAATAAAACAACTTTAAATACAATACCACATATTTTTCTATCAATCAGGATACGAAGCTAGCCAGCGCTGCTACTTGCCAGCAATTTAAAAAAAATAAACATAGATTTCGTTAATACTTGAACATTATTTAAAAAAGACGCTTTTTTAGAGGCCGCAGAATATACTTCGATTTTTTGCGTTGCTTAGAGAAAGTGTGATTTTTAGCAGATTTTGCGACTTTAGGCAGATTTTTCCTAGTCCCCTCCTTTTACATCCTTAATAATCCACAATTCCAAGTATATTCATCTTTTTTGTTCCATCGGAGCATTTTTCTTTGCTAGTACACTACTTTTAATTAGCGTGATTTCAGTAAATCAGTGAGTAAACACATACAGTAACATGCCACAATAATGACAACAGTCCAAGAACGCGGAAAACAATATTGTTCTTAACATCAGCATTATCTTCTTAAAACAAGACAACCTTACATTATTTAAACAGATCAAAGTTTTTCGGCAAAAACTCAAAAACTTTACGCAAATATCAAGTGTAAGTAACACTAACGCTTAGATCTGGAAGGAAGATAAATTTGTAGTATAAACTATATATTAACAACAAATGAATAGTGCAAACTTAACACAACTACTAGGTGTAGAGAAAACTAACAGTCAGATTCCCAATTCTGATTTTACGTAGAACATTTTGCAAAAAAATTAAGCTTCACAAGGCTCTAGAACTAAAGTTAATATGCAGTGTAAATCTTACACATCCACAGAGTGTAAAGAAGACTTTAGTCGGATTCGTAATTCTAATATTACTCAGGTATTACGATAAAGATTTATGAAAAAATTGAGTCTCCACAATAAACCGAGAACAAATAGACATCAGTTGCAAACTACTTTACACTACTGTTGAGTGTAAGCGAACGCGCTCAACTAGCGTCTCACATTTGATTCCTGGTACATTTTTAGACTTTTAAAAAAAGTAAAGCTTCTACAAGGCTCTAGAACTAAAGTTAATATGCAGTGTAAACTTTACACAACCGCAGAGTGTAAAGAAAATTTCAGTCGTATACGTAATTCTGATATTACTCTGATATTACAATCAACATTTATAAAAAAATTAAGTCTCCACAATGGCCCGAGGACAAACAAATATCACATGTAAACCACTTTACACCACTGTTGTGCGCAAACAAACTGGCGTATCACATTTGGTTTCTGGTTCATTTTTAGACTTGAGATTATGTCCAGACTCATGACCCAGAACTTGACAGAAAAAACAAGACAGAAACACGTTTAACTCCCCCATTTTTTTGACTTTACACCTCCGAAAAAAGCTAAATATTGATGTAAACAAACGAAATTCGCTGTGACGCGTACCCCTTAGAAAGTACTTTATTTGTATTCTATTCGACCTCGCCCGACTTCTTAGCAGAGAAAGTGGCGAACAAAAAATGGACAAACACGTATTTTTCACTGTCCACCACATTGTAAACTTTTAAAATCTGAACCTAACGCCCAATGAATGTAAATGAATTCGGTTCGTGCCAGTTTGTTGCCCTTTAATTGTAGTACATTTGTATGTGCCAAACTTATGTTCCGCAAAATATTTTATATGACTTACCAATCAAAATACAAAAAAACCTGTTTTTTCGCCCATTTTACACCTCAGATTTCGAACTTTACACCCTATAAACAACTCAATATTACGTTTTTTTGAACGCGGCTTGCTTCGACGTGTAGCCATTAGGAGTTACTTTGTTTCTATTTCATTCAATTCATCCCAACCCATTACCGAAAAAGTTTGCAGAGAAATCTTGGACAAAATGGTTTTTTACTCATCTACTAGAGTGTAAAGTTTAAAACCCTCGTACTAACTGCGTATTGGTTGTAGAAAAGTTTGCTGGTAAGCACAAGATAGCCCTTGAACCGTAGTACATTTGTGTCAGAAACAATTTCCTAAAACTCATAACCGGAGTTGTTGGCAGACATAAACAAGTCGAAAATTCGACCAAAATGTGTCTACCCCTAGATTTTCGTACTCTTTACACTCCCATTCGAGAACCGAGGCGGAATTCTAAAAAACAAAAAAGTGTTATCTACAGAACCTAAATAGATATATGAGTCAAATGAAGTACATGGTTTTGCCGAAAGAATTGAAAAAATGAAAAAAGTCAGCATTCAGAAGATTCGAACCCATCATTCTTTCTTTAATACCGCATCCGAGAACGGAGTTGTCAACCACTGCGCCAACTCGACATATCAGCAGATTTCAGCTTGATTATCCTATTTTGAAAAATATTCATCATTCTACTTAAGTTTATAGAGATGATAAAAATAATTATTTATTAAAGACGAGTCAAAAACCTCTGAAATACGAAAAATCTGATCAAAAATATGCAATACGGAGTTATCTATCGGCGTTAGAAAATAGATGTAGGTATAATTCAAAGTTCACCTCTTCATACCTCAACAAACACTGGCTGTAGAAAAGTTTAAAGGTCAGATTCGTTATTCTGACCTTACGGAGAACATTTTTAAAAAAATTCATCATCCACGACTCTCTGGGCGCAAAAATGCTTCTCGGTGTAAACTTTACACTTGTGCTAATACCGCAATATTGGTTGTATGGAAACAAAATAAACTGGGATCTGTAACGCTAAGGTCAGGGCACCTTTTAAGCATAATTAGCATGTTCCGCTTACTCAGCGGAGTAGTTGAAGAAATATCGTTTTTCGTATCGAACCCTTTACACTAAATGATCACAGATCAAGAAATATTGCGTTATAAGAAAGAAAAAAATTCGGTATTGAGATTTTGCAACCCTCTACATTATAAAACCGATCGGACTGCACAGAAACCAAAATTGAGTTAGATAAGCTGAAGGACACGAGTAAAAAGTAAAAAAGTAAAAAACAAGAGTAAAAAACACGTATACTTTACACTTTTGTGCAACAACCATTGAGTGTGAAGAAATTTTAAGGTCAGATTCGTAATCTACAGCTGTGGGGGGCAACATTTTTAAAAGAAATTGGCCCTCCGCAAATTATTTGATTTTCCGGTTTACACTTTACACGCTCATTGCTAAGTCAGTATTGAGTGTAAACAAAAGAAAAAAAACGGGCATCGAATTTTTTAATTATCCCTCGATTAAAAAAAACCGCACTCCCCAGGTGTGTGCTGTTGTTGCTGTGAGGGGGGACACAAATTTCGCACTCGCTGTGATAAACATAT
This sequence comes from Mermis nigrescens, assembly GCA_036768485.1. Taxonomy (NCBI): domain Eukaryota; kingdom Metazoa; phylum Nematoda; class Enoplea; order Mermithida; family Mermithidae; genus Mermis; species Mermis nigrescens. The sequence continues at coordinate 3,784,932 of JAVLUZ010000191.1, forward strand.
AAGAAAAAGGATGGCCAAGTATATTATAGGTAGCGCTACCGCGCTACCTATGATGTATATAGGTACGCATCTACTCATTTTATGCGTTTCCCGCGTTTAGAACATCAATGAACATTTTTTTAAGCATACTTAATTCAATAGTGCATAAAGTATTCTAATAAATACAGAAAAAATGTTAGTTAACTACGTTTGTAAACATGTACATGCTTTCAAATATTAGCCCATCTGAACGTTTATGATGGGGAACGAGCTTAACATATTCACAATCAAAATGAAAATAATGCAGGTAATATTTCTACTCTGACTTTTTTAAATTTGCATACACAGATAACAGTAGGTTTACATATGATTATATTTTATATTTTTTCTCGAAAAAATGAGCCTTCGCATAATATTTTATGCAAATTCATACATATGTTTGTATGTGGTACGTCTAGTTTTATCGTTGTGGAAAAATAATTTGTCACTGGTTGAATTGCATCGAACTATCGTAGCAGCAGAAATGCAAAAATGGTGTATCAACGAGATGATTTGAAAAAAATTGAAAGATTTTTCACTATACGCGCATGTTTACATACCTATGAACGTATGTGCATAGGTAGTTTAGTATTTAAAAATCTTCACTTCATCTACATAGAGTGCCTACGAGTAAATAAAGAGGCAGGGCTAATCAAACAAAGTTCTTAAATTCTCCAATTTTACCATGTGCCTATAAAATATCAACAGAAGTGCGGCACAAGGTTGAATTTTAGCGATTTCAATTTTAACGCGAAATGTACTATTCGTTTAAAAACGTCTTTTCAACCTTGATAATAATATTAACATTGCCAGGTAAGACTAAACAGTTTTTATCTTAAAAAATGCAGAGAATCAAATTCTATGCTTACCTTTTGTACGTTTGTTTTGGCTATTTTAAAAAGAAATTTCAGCTCTTCCGCTGTCGAAGAAACTTTGAAAATCATGTGAACAAGAAAAATAAAACATATATAATACTTAACGACTGACTTCTGCTAAAAGAATTGGGTTCATATTCATATTGTTCTACAAATGACAGAGAATATAAAGAACACATTTACCGCAAACTGTTTTCATTAAATCACTGAGATCAAAAGATAAAGTTACGACGACATATGTTAAAACAGTGAATAAATATAGTGTAATACGTCTGAAGTCAACAAAATTCAAGGCCAATTATTCGGAGTCAAAAAATCAAAAAGTTCTTGACTGGACTACAAATTTTATTTTAAAGGCATAGTTATCAATTATTATTTTAATTATTATTTTAAAAACATAATTATATTAAACATATTTTAAAAGCATATATTAAACACATATTAAAAAGATAAACATTTTAAAAACATATTTTAAAAACATCTTAGGTAGTGCGATAGCGCTACCTATCACAAGAGTGTGAAATTTGTGCCCCCCTCACAGCAACAACGGCACACACCTGGGAGGTGCGGTTGTTTTTAATCGATGGATAATTAAGAAATTCGATGCCCGTCTTTTTTTGTTTACACTCAATACCGAGTTAGCAATGAGTGTGTAAAGTGTAAACCGAAAAATCAAATAATTTGCGGAGGGCCAATTTTTTTAAATGTTGCATCGAGTTGTAGATTACGAATCTGAACTTAAAATTTCTTCACACTCAATAATTATTGCATAAAAGTGTAAAGTATACGTGTTTTTTACTCTTTGCGTGTCCTTCAGATTATCCAACTCAATTTTGGTTTCTGTGCAGTCCAATTAGTTTTATAATGTAGAAGGTTGCAATATCTCAAAACTGAATTTGTTTCCCTCTTTTAACGCAATAATTCTTGATCTGTGATCGTTTTAGTGTAAAGGGTTCGAGACGAAAAACGAAATTTCTCCAACTACTCCGCTAAATAGGCGGAACATGCTAATTATGCTTAAAATGTGAACTGACCTTAGCGTTACAGATCCTAGTTTATTTTGTTTCTATACACCCAATATAGCGGTATAAGCACAAGTGTAAAGTTTACACCGAGAAGCATTTTTCCGCCCAGAACATTGGGAATCAAACAATTAGCGGAGGGCCAATTTATTTTTAAATGTTGTTCCTCAGTTGTAGATTACGAATCTGACCATAAAATTTCTTTACACTCAATGGTTGTTCTCAATGGTTGTTGCACAAAAGTGTAAAGTATACGTGCTTTTTACTCTTTGTGTGTGGCACAGCTTATCTAACTCAATTTTGGTTTCTGTGCAGTCCAATCAGTTCTATAATGTAGAGGGTTACAATATCTCGAGGCCAAATTTTTTTCTCTCTTTTAACGCAATATTTTTTCAAATTCCAAATTTATGTTTACTATTTTATTTTAGGGTCAGTATTTAATCATAGGTAGCGCGTTAACGCGTACCTATAATATACTTGGGTACCCCCAACACCTGTGCACCCCCTACAGCTATAACGGGACACATCTGGGAGGTGCGGTTTTTTTAAGAAAGATAATAAAAAAAGTTGCCGTCTGTTTTCTTTTTGTTTTTCGTTACACTTAAAACTGACTGTGTAAAGAAGGTGTAAAGTTTTGGTGTAACGTTATGACATATAGCGAATTTCTGGGTTTTTTAACCGGGCTTGTGGACAACTCAGTATTGACTCTTCATACAATTTAATGGCATAGAGTTATAGGAGAAGAAATTCTGCAGATGATAGTTTTTGTTTTTTGAATTTCGCCTTAGTTCTCGAATAGAAGTGTAAAGAGTGCGAAAATCTGGGGGTGAAAAGACACATTTTGGTCGAGTTTTTGACTTGTTTATGTCTGCCAACAACTCCGGTAATGAGTTTTAAGAAACTTTTTCTGACAAAAATGTACTATGGATCAAGGGCTATCTTGTGCTTACCAGCAAACTTTTCTACAATCAATACGCAGTTAGTAACAGGGGTTTAAACTTTACACGATAGTGGATGAGTAAAAAAGAGATTTTGTCTAAGATTTCTCTGCCAACTTTTTCGCTTATGAATCGGGATGAATTGAATGAAATAGAAATAAAGTGACTTCTAAGGTCTGCATGTCGAAGCAAGCCGCGTTCAAAAAAACGTATTATTGAGTTGTTTATGGGGGTGTAAAAATCAAAATCTGAGGTGTAAAATGGCCGAAAAAGGTTTTTTTCGTATTTTGATTGGTAAATCATATCAAATATTTTGCAGAACATAAGTTTGGCACATACAAGCGTACTACAATCAAAGATCTACAAACTGGCTCGAACCGAAAATTTGAAGTTTACAATGTGGTGGACAGTGGAAAATGCGTTTTGGTGCATTTTTTGTTCGCCACTTTCTCTGTTCAGAAGTCGTGCGAGGTCGAATAGGATAAAAATAAAGTACTTTCCAAGGGGTACGCGTCACAGCGAATTGCCTTTGTTTACAAAAATATTTAGCTTTTTCGGGAGGTGTAAAGTTAATAAACGGGAGTTAAACGTGTTTCTGTCTTGTTTTTTTTCTGCCAAGTTCTGGGTTATGAGTCTGGACATAATCTCACGTCTAAAAATGAAGCAGAAACCAAATGTGATACGCCAGTTTGTTTGCACTCAACAGTGGTGTAAAGTGGTTTACATCTGATATTTATTTGTCCTCAGGCCATTGTGGAGACTTAATTTTTTCATGAATGTTAATCGTAATATCAGAGTAATATCAGAATTACAAATCGACTAAAATTTTCTTTACACTCTGTGGTTGTGTAAAGTTTACACTGCATATTAACTTTAGTTCTAGAGCCGTGCAGAAGCTTGATTTTTTCTAAAGACTAAAAATGTACCAGGAATCAAATGTGAGACGCCAGTTGAGCGCGTTTGCTTACACTCAACAATAGTGTGGAGTAGTTTACAACTGATGTTTATTTGTTCTCGGCTTATTGTGGAGACTCAATTTTTTCATAAATCTTAATCCGACTAAAATCTTCTTTACACTCTGTGGTTGTGTAAAGTTTACACTGCATATTAACTTTAGTTCTAGAGCCTTGCGGAAGCTTAATTTTTTTCAAAATGTTCTACGTAAAATCAGATTTGGTAATCTGACTGTTAGTTTTCCCTACACCTAGTAGTTGTGTAAATATCGCACTATCCATTTGTTGTTAATATGTAGTTTACACTACAAATTTATCTTACTTCCAAATCTGAGCGTTAGTGTTCCTTACACTTGATATTTGCGTAAAGTTTATGCTGAAAAACTTTGATCTGTTTGAATAATGTAAGGTTGTCTTGTTTAAAAATGGACAATGCTTATGTTAAGAACAACATTGTTTTCCACGTTCTTGGACTTCTGTCATTATTGTGGCATGTTACTGTATGTGTTTACTGACTGATGTACTCAAATCATGCTAATTTAAAGTAGGGCACTAGCAAAAAAATGCTCCGATGGAACAAAAAAGATGAATATACTTGGAATTGTGGATTATTAAGGATGTAAAAGGAGGGGACTAGGAAAAAGCTACCTAAAGTCGCAAAATCTGCTAAAAATCACACTTTCTCTAATCAACGCGAAAAATCGAAGTATATTCTGCGGCCTCTAAAAAAGTGTCTTTTTTAAATAATTTCCAAAGTTTCAGATAAGTGTGTATAAACGAAATCTATAATGTTTACTTTTTTAAATTGCTGGCAAGTAGCAACGCTGAGTAGCTTCGTATCCTGATTGATAGAAAACTAAGTGGTATTGTATTTAAAGTTGTTTTATTTTGTTATGAGCATTTTAGCAAGCAAAGCAGGGGCCGGTTGATTAGTGCACACAATCCTTACGGGCATGCTGGTGTACCTACATTTAGTCTGTTTCAAGTCAACTTACGCGTTTCCTACTGTTTTAAACCAACAATTTCGTCAATTGTCTTGGATGCATCGATGTTTGCTATTTCATTCAATTGGCTTAGAAAGACTGTTAGTTTACTCAATATCATTTCCCATAGCTACTGCATAGCTAACGTGCTGCTTTTCCAATCATTTTTATGGTTAAATATTTATTTCAATCTGTTGGCCGCAGATATACTTCGATTTTTTGCGTTGCTTAGAGAAAGTGTGATTTTTAGCAGATTTTGTGACTTTAGGTAGCTTTTTCCTAGTCACTCCTTTTACATCCTTAATAACACACAATTCAAAGTATATTCATCTTTTTTGTTCCATCGGAGCATTTTTCTTTGCTAGTGTACGCGCTTATGTGAGTAGTTTCCGAAATTTGTCAAACTTAAGAATATTGAATCTATTCATACATTAGTTTCAACAAATGATTTTCAACTGGTCGACCTTTCTCAACCAAGTCTATACGAGAGCAAATAATTTCCCTGAGACAAATTCAAAACCTGGAGATTGTAAAAATTCGGGAGGGATATGGTTGTAAAGTTTGTTTTAAGTATAAAAAATAGTTTGCGCGTTTACATTTCAGCTGCCAGCGACAGTTACCTGTAATTGCGTTCAAGTGATCTGTAATTATTACAATCTTCTCATCTTTTTATCAGAAACAGCAGCACTATGTGAAACAAGTAGCAGTAGTAGACATAATTTTGAATCGTATAGGGAATGTTTGAAAAATTGAAAATTGTTCCAAATTTGGCATTCCGCATATGCATGCACAACCCTATCAAATCCCTGCATTCGCCTGCGATTCTGTGTAATGAATTAGTTTGTATATACAGCTCTTACCAGCCCGCAATCTAGTTGTCCGAAGGGCCAAAAGAGCGTATTTGGTCATTGCGTGTTGGACATAGAATGTAAGCCCAGTATGGTATTCGCCGATAAGCCGCCGGACACGTGCATCAAGCCGAGCGACCCCTTAAACAAAACTAAAAGCGCCGTTGAACACTGGTTCACTAAGGAGATTTTCGAAGATTTGTTTCCAAAAGCTAATTTAGGTTTTGGTCCCCATGCGTGTTTGCCGTTCAGTTACGACGCTTTCGTCATCGCCGCCCGCTACTTCCCCGAATTTGGCAACGGGGCGCCCAGCGTGCAGGACAAGCTATCCGCCGACCAGCACCACAGGAGGGACCTGGCGGCTTTCTTTGCCCACGCCATTCAAGAAACGGGCGAGAACGACGCCTCGTTGTACATGAATGGCGCGGAAAAAGCGTCGGCCGATGCTTGCTTTTATAGGGGTGGCCTCTTCAACTGGTTCGAAGGTAAGCGCCAGGCGTGTGCCGTAGTAAAGCAGGGGAATTCTGGGGGTCAGCCCTGAAAAATTCTTTGAAAGTGCCCTTTTGGGCTAAAAATGATTGGTACGCGTCAAAAACGCTGTTTGTGAAGCATTGGACGATGCTCGTTCTTTCTAAACATAGAAAAAAGAAAAAATTTAAGTTAACTGAAAATGCCTAACAAAACACTTTTTACGATTTCGGGAAATCAGAATCCCAGTGGGTCGCGCCATAGTCGCACAGTATGGCCGATCTAGAGTCCGTTGCACCGAATGCCTCTGAACCTAGGCACAAAATTCTCTCGCCTCAAACCTCTGAACCTATAGAAAGGTCCAATAACTATACATCGAGAAAGGCTTCTGTTACGTCAATGGTTCAAAAGTCCAGAGGCATAGGCGCTTAGTGTAGTTATTTCTAGTGATCAATTTGTGCCTTCATGAGCAATTTTTTAGCTAACAGCATCGAATAAAGGTTTTACGAATGTATAATTTTATATTTTTAGCTGCATAACTGAGGAAGGAGATCGATGGCTCAACTTAATCACAACAAATTTTTCTCTTCCATGATTGTTTTGCTAGCAATGACCCTATCATAAATTCTTCTCCTTCTCAATTCCAATTCTGCATGTGAAATTTTTTGATTATTAATGCATAAAATACGCCAAAAACAAAAACCACCGAACTTCTAGGAAGTACTTCCGAATCTCTGAAATAACAGACTTTCTAGGAGTCATCGGTGCAACAGAACACATCTGAACATCTGAAGCCCGCCTATGAACCATTGAACCTCCGAACCATTGATTTGGTGCAACAGGCCTCTGGGAATCCATCTGTCTGGGTTTCGTCAGCCATAGAGCTCTTTTGAGCTGTAATTGCATCAAAAAGGTAGGACTAAAATAGTGCCAAATTTATGCTAATTCGTTTCTGGTCAATTTTAGCGGAAAAAAATTGAAATTCATTTGTTTTTGACCGGCATTTTGCGTCATTTTTTTCATAAAATTCTCTATTCTCACCAAAAATATTTCCAAATTTTCCATTTTTGCAGGGTTTTAGCCATTCTGAGAGTCTAAATCGTAAAGAAAACGTGAAGTTCGCCCATGCGGAGAGCTTTCCTAAGGACAAGCAAAAGCTTTTCAGGCAAAGCACAACAAAATTAAAACCGAAAATTACAATTTTCTTAAACAAAGGTAAGAACCTGAAATTGACCAGAAACTCTCATAAGGCACTTTCAGCGCTATTTTAACATTACGATACCGCTTTTTAACGCCATTTTAGATTAAAAACTCTAAAGCTAATCCCTGTTAAATCAGGACACATCTTGGATTTTCGTAGGGCCCCACCTTCACAATTTTGTTTGAAGTCTCAAACAATTTTGTTGATGCACAAATAAAACCTCTTTTCGCAGTTTTCTAGGCTCTAGATAAAATCCTTCATGATTTTGTTTTTTTTTCGAAAAATTCTAAATTTTTTGGAAATTTTGCGTAAATTCATATTGCGTAAACTTAATCACTTATTGTTTAAACGCAAAAGTACAACTGAAAGCGTCGGAAATTTTCGAAATTTTTGGCTGAAGTATGTCAACGATGATCAAAATCGCAGATTGATTTCGTGTTCCTACAACATATGCAAATGCGAAAAGATTAAAATTAAAGAACTTGAGCTTATGAGCCTTAATTTATTGTTGACTTATAATTAAGCTTTTTTTGATCCTTACGGAAAAAAATCTAGATGAAAATTGAAATCTTATATTTTGTATTAAAATTTACTTCGGAGAAAAAACAAAAAAATTTAAGGCTAAAGCAGCGCATGAAACTTTCATATTGATTATTTATGATTGTAATCTTTTTTCTGACTAATTTAAAATTTTAATACCACATAGGCATGTCAGATCCGAAAAACAGAAAAAATTAATAAAGCATTAGTAAAACACGAAATATAAAAACTCAAATATAAAACAGCAAGCTTATTCTGCTCAGCGCTTCAATTTCATCTGAAAAAAACATTATTTTTAGACCGCCTATGCTCGTTTTTTTATAGCATAGATATTTCAATTTGCTGTACGCACTTACTTATGTATACCAACATATTCTAGCTGTGAATGTGTGTGTTAAAATTTGCATTTTCAGATAATGCTGTCATTTGCTGATTCCTCAAAAGATTTCAGAAAATTGAGTTGAGAGCTTTTTGGTTTCTCTACACCTAGTATACTGCAAGAAAAATGAAGCATTCTTTAGAACAAATTCATGAGAAAAAGTAGTTAATTTTGATTGAAATAATTGAAGTATGTACGTACGACAGACACCTCTAACGATGTTGATGTTGTGTAGACCTCTTTAAAAATTATGATTCAACTTTAAATCGGAGCCACAAAGTCTGTTTATATTATGTTATTCTCGTTAAAGGTGGGCCAGAAAGCATGTTCCTACCACCCGGAAAACGAGGCCGTTCCCCAACAGATGGAGAATCCTGTACAAAGGGTGGACGGTACTGCGTAAGCGCCAAAGAGTACGATTTCTTTTTCCCGTGTAATCCGGAAACTTCGACAGAAGCTGGCACAGAACTGTTTAAAGGCTGCTATTTTGGTCGCGGCGCTTTGCAAATTTCGTACAATTTTAATTACGGTCAATATAAAATATGGCTAGAAAAACAAGGCTTGAATATCGACGTCCTCAAAGACCCTAATTTGGTCATATCGAAAATGGATCCGCCGTTGGCTTTGATGGCGTCTCTGTGGTTCTACATGACCCCACAACCGCCCAAACCAGCGATACATGACATTGTTATGGGTAAGACCCAATTTGAAAAATTAGAAGAAAAATTAATTAAAAGAAAATAAACACTTTATGATGATTTCTCATAATCACATGTGGGCGTAGGAGGGGAGAAGGTTTAGACCTCGAAAATTCTAAATAATTTTAATTTTGGGCATAGCTTTTAATTTTTTTCAGGCATTAGTTCCCAATTAAGTGGCTCGATGCATAAGCCCATTTTACGGATGTATTTATGAACATTTTATGCAAACGGCTTATTATAATCGAGAAGCAATTTGCTTTGTTTTAAACTGTTTTGCGTAGATTTGTTTATTTTACTAATGATTTGATTAAAATTTTTTGAGTTTTAAAAATTATTAACCGATTATTTTGCGTTTTAATGACGCTAATTTATCCAATTCGAATTTTTAGCTTCTTACATTCTATCATTTATGCATGACAAGCTCTTAAGCATTTTGAAATTAATTTGCAAAGATAAAAGAAGTTAACGCACAGTTTTATAAAAAACTATAACTACAAATATTAAAAAATTGCTCTTTGTAGCCTTTTTTCCGCACCTAATTTTGACTTTGGTGCAAATTAAATGATTATACAAACTGACATTCAAAAATATTAAGACGTATCTAACACATCTACTTGATCTAAAATTTTTTGTAGTATAGTACACATGTACGTACAATAAATTTAGAAAATAATTTATGAACACTGATTAGAATAAAAAGCAACATATCGCATGCAAAGGCATTAGGCATGCATTTAAATTAAAATTAATTAAACAAAAAAGCAGTGTTAATTGAAGCTCTTTAGGCAACTCATCTGCTTCAAGGTGCGGATTTAGAGGTAGCGGCCACACCATCTCCCCCGACTCTGGTCGTCAGGGGCGGATTTAGGGGGGGGGCGGAGGAACGGCCGCCCCTCCCCCATTGGCCCAAAATAGTGCGCAAAATTAAGGATTTTTGAGCGATTTTTAGCGATTTTTGGCTTAAAACGGCTAATTTTTCCGCCCAAGTCAGGGTTCCGCCCCCCATCTAGGGAATTCCTGGATCCGCCACTGCTGGTCGTTGCAAGGTATAGCTAGCAATGCCGGATATGTAGGTACATATGTATTTCCGAACAACTTCAGCCATCGTCTGTCAAAATTTTGTCCATTTCTTTGCGTACAGTTTAACTGTACAGACCGGGTGATCTATACTGACTCTTTAAAGAACAAAAATGCATGCAGAAAATGGAAATATCATTTTTCGTTGTACTTCTTCAAGCTCAAATCGAAAGCCTGGCTTATATAAGCACACATGCGCGTGAAGGGGTCAGGGGTTATACCCCCACAGAAGTTGAAAACCCCGCAGACTACGGTAGACCTCCGCAGAACTCTAATTTTAGTAAAATTTTTGGCGATTTTTGGCGATTTCATCCAACCAGACCCTCATAATTTTCTTGCTGTCCATGTGTATATGTACATAAGTTTTCGATAGTCTCCCAAATTTCGAAATCCGACCAAGACTTAAGATTGATTGAAGTCAGAAACAATCAGGGGCGGATTTAAGGGGGACGCGGGGGAGGGGCGGCCGCCCCCCATCCCACTGGTCAAAAATGGTTGGCGGGATAAAGAATGGATGTGAAATTTACTATAATCTTTGGCCGTGTGATCATAATTTCTCTAATTTTTCTGGCGCCTTGCGCCCTATGATACCTATTAATGACCGATACTTACTTTCTTAGCGATCTGGAAGTCATTTTTTGCTTATTGAATAGGTTTTAAAGCAATTTCAAGAGCGGAAACATTTCTTCTATTTTCAAACATAAGTTAAAAATTCAAAATATAGGAAATCGAACGGTAAATCAAGCTTCTAAAATCCTTCCGCCTAATTTTCTTAGATTTCTCGGTGCTCCGCGCCGGATTAAAATTTCAAAATTTATAGAAAAACGTTGCGTATAAAGTAGTTTTAAATAAAAGAGAACAATTTAAGACGTGGAAAAAATGCTATTTCGCACATGAGGGCCAATTTTTGGACCTATTTTTGACTGTTTTAGGAAAAGTAGGGGTCCACCCCCCAAAGGAAATCCTATATCCGTCATTGGAAATAATCGTGGCTCAAATTGTCGTTTTCACTCAAAAACTATATAACAGGAGATTGGGAACCAGGAACACAAAATCGCGACGTCGGATACAAAGGCGCCGTGTTCGGTCCGTCCAGCCTGATAATCAACAACGAGTGCAATGGCGAAGATAAGCAAGATCCGGGCGGCGCGGGCGAAAACCGGCGAATCAAGGCGTTCAAGTGGTTCTGCGACTACTTCAACGTGCCCTATTACCCCGACGGCACCAACAAGCCCGCCCAATTCGACACCCTGTCGTGTAAAAATATGCCGGTCAAACTGGAATTGATCCGGCACAATCAGAGTTGGCAGCCGGATTGGTTGACGACGTGGAAAGAGCAAAGGTGCGACTGCGCGCCGGTCGAATACGGAGGCGTCATCCCCTATTTCCAGCCCGGCTATTACCCCGAGCGTTTCGTGAAATTGAACGAAAAAAACCGAAAATGGTGCGTCGAAACCATATACAAGAGCCCGTCAACCTTCTATCTCACACCGGACACTAGTCTATGCCTGAATCATCCGTAGCGGATGGTATTTTTTAGTGGCTGCAATTTTTAATTTAGGCAGCTATAACGATGTAGCTTGAGAGGCATGGGGACTAGCCCCCTCCAAAAATAAGAAAGAACGATTATCGTTTACAAGAGCCCTCCGAATGGAAAAATTGAGGTCTTGAAGCGCATTCGAAAGACTGCCGTAGAGGATTTTAATACTTACTTGAGCTAATTCACCCAAAATTTTCTAGCGGTTGCTAAATTTTCTATTTTGTCGCAGTAGTTTTGTATTCCAAACCGCCCAACTTTGAGAAGACATAGTAAATATTGCGTTAAAATTTTCTGACGCTTCGGACAGAATTTTTTATTTCCCGTATTGTTTTGTGAAATGTACATACATCATAATTGAGTATAAAATGTACCACAATTAATGAACAAGTTTTTCAGCAAGGTCAAGCTTATAAAATATAGCGGAATCATTTCTGCGGCCATTTTGTAAAATATATCTATTGAATAGGGCTGAAATCAAGGAAGCAGACTTTCAAATTTTTTCTCTTATACACAGAGGCCAGAGCTCACTGAAAAACGTTTGAAAACACAATTATTTTGGCCTATCTTGTATTTGTAATTCTTGAGATATCTGACTTTAAAAGTTTGTTTAGTCCAATATCAGAAGGCCATTTAGGTATCTACTTATCTGATATTTTAAAACAAGAACAGCAGCTTTTCTGTTTATGGATATTGTTAGTCGTCATAGGCAGCGCGTTAGCGCGTACTTATACTTGGGTACCCTTAACATGTCTACCCTACAGCAACACTGGGACACTTCTTTATTGTGCGATTTTTTAAAGATAGATATTAAAAAATTCGATGCCGCCATTTTTTAATTTTTTCTACCTTCTAACCGGTGTGTAAAGGAAGAACGTTTAAACTTTTACTGTAACGTTGTAACATATAGTTTTTTAGATTTTGGCGGGGCACACGACTTTTCTAGCTCAGTTTTGCATTCTGCTTAGTCTGGTTTTTTAAATTGAAGACAATTAATTAAGCTCGATGTCACTTTTTATTTTTTTTAAAGTGAATTATTTCTAAAGTGGCAGTGTAAAGAGTGTGAAAAATCTGAGGGTGAAAAACACATTTTGGACATTTTTTTCTGCCAACAACTGCGGTTATGAGTCTCGAGAAATTTTTTCCGATAGAAATGTACTATGGCTTAAGGGCTATTTTCGACTTGACAACAAAGGTTTTTGCACTCAATATTGAGTTGGATATAAGGGTTTAAAAATTAAAATTTAGTGGATGGTGCAAAAAAGGTTTTGTCTCAGATTTCTGTGGTAGTTGGTTAAAAAATACGATTTTGTCCCTTTTTTGTTCGCCACTTTCTCCATTTAGAAGTCGGGATAGGTCGAATAGAATAAAAACTAGCAAAGAAAAATGCTCCGATGGAACAAAAAAACGGGAATATACTTGGGATTGTGAATTATCGAGGATGTAAAAGGAGGGTACTAGGAAAAAAATCTCCCTATGTTATATGCCAAGAATCGCAAAATATGTAAAAAATCAGACTTTCTCTAAACAATGCAAAAAATCGAAGTATATTCTGCGGTCTCTGAAAAAACGTATTATTTTAAAATAATTTTTTCTGATTGACATATTATCTTAAAAGCATATTACGTAATGCAACTTTTTGCAGACTTCATTCAACTTTAAGTTGCTTAATAATGTGACTGAAAGTGAAATACTGTTAACAAATCATAATTAAGTTGTTCGTATTTCATTATTACTAAGCATGTCACTTAGCAGATACAGCCATTCTAAGTGTCAAAGTGCAAGCAATATTCAAATTACCAAAAAATTGATTGAAAAAGGAAGCGAGTTTTACACATGTCTACAGCAATTGTTTACTGAACTCTTACATTTTTCAAAGGTCGCAGAATATACTTTGATTTTTTGCATTGTTTAGAGAAAGTCTGATTTTTAACATATTTTGCGATTCTTGGCATATAACATAGGGAGATTTTTCCTAGTACCCTCCTTTTACATACTCGATAATTCACAATCCCAAGTATATTCCCCTTTTTTGTTCCATCGGAGCATTTTTCTTTGCTAGTACCCCACTTTTAATTAGCAAGATTTGGAAATACAATACTAGATTTCATTTACTGTGCGGTTCTTCTAATAATTAAATGGTTTAAACTTTACAAAGCTACTAGTTGTAGAAGAAACAAACATTCTGATTAGTAATTCTTATGTTACGTAGAACATCCTGTAAAGAAATATGCTTCCAAAACTTTCTAGAGCTCAACTTAATTTACATTTTAAACTTTATACAAGAGTGTAAAGAGTTTTAGTGGGATTAATAATTTCGATATTGCTCTGATATAACGATCAGCATTTATTAAGAAATGAAACCTCCATAATGTTCTAAGAACAAATTAACTTTGAGTATTAATCACTTTACACATACTCTTCATGCGCCCCTAGCAGACGTATCACATCTGTTTCCATATACATTTTACGACTTTAGAGAAAAAATAAGTTACCGTGAGGCTCTAGAATGAAGCTTATTATATAGTGTAAGCTTTTACACTAGCAACGAGTGTAAAGAAGATTTTAGTCTGATTTGTGAATTCGATATTACTCGGATATTTTGATCAACATTCATGAAAAAATTATGTCTCCATAACGATTTAATGACAAATAGACACAGATGTAAACCACTTTGCATCACTGTTGAGTGTAAACAAATGCGCCCAGCTGACGTCCTTTATTTGATTCCATGTAAATTTTCAGATTTCGGCAAAAGATTCAGGTTTTCGCAAAGCTCTAGAACGAAGATTAATTAGCAGTGTAAACTTTACACAACCGTCTAGTGTAAAGAGGATTTTATTCCGATTTGTAAATCTGATATTACTCGGATATTATTATCAACATTTATGAAGAAATCGCAGGTCTATAATGGTATGAGGACAAATAAACAATGAGTGTAAACTACTTTTACATCACTGTTGGATGTAAACAAACGCGCCTACGTGACGTCTCACATTTGATTCCTTGAAAATTTATAGACTCCAGGAAAAAATTAGGTTTCTGGAATGCTCAAAAACGAAGATAAATACATATGTAGTGTAAACTTCATGTAACACTTAGTGTAAAGAAGATTTTGGTCAAATTCGTAATTTTGATATTGTTCCGATATTACGATTAATATTTATGAAAAAATTAAGTCTCCATAATGTTCTATGGGCAAACTAACAATAGGTGTAAACCACTTTTCAACACTGTAGAGTGTAAACATATGCGCCAGACCGGCATATCAAATTTGGTTCCTGGTCCATTTCTAGACTTGATAATCGTGTCCCTGACTCATAACCGGAGATGCAGGCAGAAAAAATAAGACAGAAGCGCATTTTAAACACCACATTTTTGACTTTACACTCGCTAAATATTAATCTATAGACAATTTGCTTTGACATGCACCCGATATAAAGAACTTTATTTTTATTCTATTGGACTTATCCCGACTTCTGGACGGAGAAAGTGGCGAACAAAAACGCAGCAAAAACGTATTTTCCATCATTTAGAACACTGTAAACTTTAAAATTCCGTACCGAACTCCCCATTGAGTTTAAAGAAATTCGGTTTGGTACAATTTGTAGCTTTTAAATCGTAGTACATTCCTGTGTGCCAAAATTCTCTTGCAAAAATTATTTGGTATGATTTATTAATCAAAATTCGGAAAAAAACGTGTTTTTTCGCCTATTTTTTAACTCTGATTTCGAACTTTACACCCCCATTAATAACTTAATATTGCGTTTTTTAAATGCAGTTTGCTGCGATGTGTAGCCCCTAAAAAGGCACTTTATTACTGCTGTATTCAATTTACCCTGACTCATAAGCGAAAAAATTTGGCAGAGAAATCTTACTTAAAATCAGTTTTTTACACCATCCACTAGAGTGTAAACTTTAAACCCCAGGATCTAACTCACCATAGAGCGTAGAAGACTTTGCTTATATGCAGAATGTAGCCCTTGATCCGCTCTACATTTCTGTCAGAAAACATTTCAAAAAACTCATTACCGGAGTTAGTATCAGACATAAGCAGGTTGAAAACTCGACCAAAAAGTGCTTTTTCACCCCCAGATTTTCGCGCTCTTTACACTGTCATTCGATAACTAATGCGATATTCAAAAAACAAAAAAAGTGCTATCTGTAGAATTCATCCCTCTATTATCCTATGCTGTTCAATTCTTCGTGTCATCAATACTCAGTTGTCCACATGCCGCATTATAAATGTCCCTAAATTTGTCCTATGTTATAACGTTACACTAAAAACTTTACACCTTCTTTACACAGTCAGTTTTGAGTTTCAAGAAAAACAAAAAAAGACAGGCAGCTAATTTTTTTATTATCTTTCTTTTAAAAAAAACCGCACCTTCCAGAAGTGTCCCGTTATAGCTGTAGAGGGGTGCACAGGTGTTAGGGGTACCCAAGTATATCCGTATAGGTACGCGCTAACGCGCTACCTATGATAAAGCACTTCCGAAGAGGTACACGTCACAGCAAACTGCGTTTATGCACATCACTATTTAGCTTTTTCGAGAGGTGTCTTAAGGCCATTATGGAGACTTCATTTCTTGCATAAATGTTAATTGTAATATCAGAGCAATATCAGAATTACGAATCCGACTAAAATCTTCTTTACACTCTGTGGTTGTCTGAAGTTCACACTGCAGATTAACTTAAGTTCTAGAGCCTTGCGGAAGCTTAATTTTGAAAATTGTTTCACGTAAGGTCAAAATTACGAATCTGACTGTTAGTTTTCTCTACACCCAGTAGTTGTGTAAAGTTTGCACTATACATTTATTGTTGATGTGTACTTTACACTACACATTTGTTAGTTTACTTTCCGAGTTTTGCAAAATGTTAATTTTTTCAAAATATGCTTCGTAAGTCAGGATTAAGAATCTAACTGTATTTTTTTCTTTACACCCAATAGTTATGTAAAGTTTATACTCTTAATTAAATTTAGTTTCAGAGCGTTGCAGAAGCTTAATTTCGTTTCAAAAAATTCTATGTACCGTCAGAATAACGAATATGAGCGTAATTGTTCTCTACAACCAATAGTTGCGAAAAGTTTATGCGGAAAGTCTTTGATCCGTTTAAATAATGTAAGGTTGTCTTGTTCAAAAAGGATAATGCTGATGTTCAAAACAATATTGTTTTCGGCGTTCTTGGACTGCTGTCATTATTGTGGCATGATATCTTATGTATTAATTGACTGATTTACTCAAATCATACTAATTAAAAGTAGGGTACTAGCAAAGCAAAATGCTCCAATGGAACAAAAAGAACGAATATACTTGGAATTACGCATCATTAAGGACATAAAAAAGGGGACTAGGGAAGAGTTGCCTATTTATGCCTGTAAAAGTTGTAAGAATCTACCAGAAATTAGACTTCCGCTAAAAACACAAAAAATCTAAGTATGTATATTCTGCGGCTTCTGAAAAAGCGTGCCTTCACAAAACATTGCTCACTGATTCAGAAAAAGAGATTATGAGGAAGTTTTTATATGTTTCAACAAAACCGATTTGGTTCCTTGTCAATATCAATTCTCTTAGTTAGTCGTCAATGGCTCCCTAAACGAATTATAACAACCACATTGTTTGCTGCCCCATAGCAGTGCCTGCCATGCTAGCGTAAGAATGCACATCATGTCGTTTTTCCATTAGTGATCGCTTCTTTTCTATGAATAAGCTATCCATGCTATTTATTTTTACGTCGGAGGTGCAGTTCCCTTCTGCAGGACGCAGAATATACATCGATTTTATGCGTTTTTAGCGGAAGTCTAATATTCAGTAGATTCTTACAAGTTTCACAGGAATAAATAGGTAACTTTTCTTTAGTCCCCTCCTTTTATGTCCTTAATGATGCGTAATTCCAATTATATTCGTCCTTTTTGTTCCATCGGAGCATTGAAATTGCTTATTGTTTCAATGTAGAGCTGTTTTAGTTTTACCTGAAATTACAAAAGTAAAATTTTTAGTCTGTAGTAATAGTGTTTTGTTTTCCTGCATTCAAAATAAAATTCGACGTATGATTTAATTCAAAAGATTAACGATTAATTATATATGTAGATGTTTGTGAGAATTGTCAATTTTAGCACTGTTTGCCGTAACCTAAAAAATCACTCGAGTATCTTGCTGCCGTACGACATACAAAGGATGCGGGATTCGAATTCATTATAATAATAAGTTGCTTGAACCGCAAAGCTTCCTACAAGAGGCGATGATATGTAGCAGTCGACTGGGTGGATGACATAAATTACATAGAAAACGTCTCTTAAGTTGACTACTAGCAGACTTTTGAATCATACGAATGTACATAATGCTATTTTTTCCGAGAAAAAGAAAATGCCGGAATTTGCTCGATTGATGTGAAAATGCATTATATCACAAAAAATTAGAAAATTCTGAGCTTTATTATAAATGAATGCATTGAACTCCTCTTAGAAGCCTAGCGAATTTAAATAAATCGCAAGAAAAGTTCGGACTAAAAACTACTAACGTTAGAAGTAATGATAATAAATGTATGTAGGTACCATTCAATGCCTTATTTATTTTCTTATTAGCAAATAAGAAACTAGTTTACGGGCTAACGTAAAAGAAGTGTGCATAAGAGTATATTGAAGCACAGCACCTGTTCGAACAGATTTCTATAGTCTGTCTCACATAACTTCTTACATAAATTCTAAGAATTTTCATCGACAAGCCGAGGTTTACGATAATTATATATCAGATTAATGCTAAAATTGCAATCCGTCAGCTTATTATCGGACATACCTGACCGAAGTTGTATGAAACAGACTATTAATTCAAGTTAGAATTTCTGGATGAACGGAAAGCAAACTTTATGCATAAAAATTCGACAATTTTTAAAAATTTTATTTTGAGAGTATTCGAATTTTGCTTGGGCCTTCTGGATTCTGTGGGGTCCGCCGGACTCTAAAACCCCTTCGCCCATGTGAGTTCGTTTCCCTACTCCAATAAGTCTGTTTCATTTATTCGAGAGCGTTTTAAGTAACTTTTTTGAAGGCTACAGTATGCCTAACTTAACTAGGTGATTTACTGCAACTCGACAGAAAAGTTGAGTGGGGGCGAGCGGCCGCCATTCTTTCATTTTCGATGCACTAAACCGTGCATATAAACTTAATTCAAGCATCTAAACAGTGCTGTGACATACTACAGTAAGTGCGCTAAATAAAAATCTTCCGAATAAATCTTAGGGTCTTCTCGTGGTAATCTTTATAGATTTATCTTCAAATAGACGACAACCAGACGTTCTACCAATACGCTAAGTGGTAGCTTTCGGCGGTGTTTAAAATGCTAGTCTATTGTGTTTAAACTGACTTACGATTTATGACAAGTGGAATGCGCCAATTCCTTCCACATGTTGCATGATTTGCTGGAAGACGAGAAGAAATTACGCCGTAAGAAATTTTATTGAAAAACCCTTCTTTCCTATGTATACGTAGCTGCAATGATTTCTAAATGACCCACAGTAAGTAGGGAAGATAGAGTACTGTAGCTCGGGAAAGATTAGCTGAAAAAGCTCTCGGATAAATGAAACGGACTATAGTTAAGAAAGGCAACCTACAATTGAAATTTCGAAAACTTCTTAGTTTTTGTATTGGCATGCGCCTCTGCCAAGTCCTGTCCACCGGAATACTTTAGGCATTTCTATTTCAAATGAGTGAATGAAGCGTATAACTTTCTAGCTAATCTCACTGAGTAAATTGGAATATGTTAGAACGTTGAAACCGTTAAAAATTATAGATAAAACCTCTGACATTTCGGAATTTTTAAAAAATGGCCGCCCTTATGGCGCCATATTGAAAATGCGAATTCGCTATCACACCAAATAATTGAATAATCATTGAGAGCGCTTTTTCCGCAATTTTAAATAAGTGCTCAGCCATTAAATAATTTGTACAATCTACAGCGTGGTATGCATAGTTTATAGCTAGCCGTCGTATTGGAAAAAGATAAGAAGACATTAATAGAGTGAAGAGCGAGTTTAGAAGAAAAACCATAAGATACCTTGCTGAGCAGCAGGCGCGGATTTAAGGGGGGCGGGGGGCGGCCGCCCCCTATTGCTCAAAAATATTTGGCGAGATAAAGAATGGATATGCAATTTGCAATGATTTTTGGCCGTCAGTGACCATAATTTCTCAAATTTTTCTGGCGACGGATGATATCTATTAATGTCATTTATTAACTTTCTTGGCGACCAGGAAGCCATTTTCTGTTCTATTTTTGTATAGTTTTCTTATATTTTCAATTGAAAATTCCGATGTTTCGCATCAATGCTATAAAAACAGGAAATCAAGCAGTAAATCATGCTTCTAGACGTCTATCCGCCGTAATTTCACAAATTTTCCGGTGCTACGCGCCAGATTTTTGTACAGAGTCAAAGGAATTTAATGATTTTTTCGCACAAAATTGTCGAAAATTTTAAAATGTTTTGAAAAAATATTGCGTCAAAAGTTATCTCATGTAGAGTATACAATGTAAAACACCGAAAAAACGCTATTTCGCGCGTTAAGGGCAAATTTTCGGACCTATTTTTGACTGTTTTTGGAAAAGTTGGGATACCGCCCCCCTTAGGAAAATCCTAGATCCGCCACTTCTGAGCAGCGCAACTATTTTGTCAGTTTTCAGCATATCACAGACTAAAAAAATGCGGCCTTTTCTGTGATTTCAGCTGTTTTTGTTTCGTGCAGAGCCGGCCCGTGGGTGAGGTGACCGAGGCCTGTGCTTCAGGCCTCAGGATAAGACAGGCCTCAAATTTTCCTTATTTTTTTGTAAATTTTAGTTTAATAAAAATTCGAAATTAATTGTATAAATAGGTGTGCAATCAATTCATAACACAATAAATTCGATCGAGGCCTTCCTTAGCTTCTGACAATACTGCTTTTCTTTATAATGTTGCTTGATACAAAACATAATATAACAAATAGCAGACAGAACTTTGAGTGGATGACAGAAAAGGGCGCATACGCAATGAAGAGGACGCATACGTGAAGCTCTTTTTATCAGTTTGCATAATAGTTAAAATATCATCAGTGTACGAAATTTTCTTCACGCGCGGTGAACCAAATTTTCTTCCGGAATGGGACGTTTTGGCGCCACACTCTTTGCACTCTTTGTAATATTATTAATTATTTACATTTCATTTATAATTAAAGTATAATACAGATTCTGAAAGACCATTCAATTCTGTACATGATGGTGAATTATTTTCAGAATATCGTTGAACTTAGTTAGATAATTAAATGCATCTAAAAATACACTGGATTTTCTACAGTTTTTCAATCGTAACACAAATGAATACTAATCGAATCGAAAAGAACAATATACAATTTTCAGCTTGTAGAACTTGCTGTCTGAATATATAATATATTTTAAAATTGCTTCAAAATTGATTTAATTAGAATAATTTATAAGTTGCTGGCGCCAAAACGTCGTAGATACATTTCCTTTATATTCAGAAGCATTTTTGCGAAGAATTCTTGTAGATTAAAAAACTTGATGCTTCGCATTTTTAAAATGCAATGCTTGCCTTTGATTCTACTTCTCGAACTTTTGCTAAATTACTGAAAGTCTTTAGTCTGCTTACGAAAATTTGACTTTTTTGTGGTGATAACTTCTAAATTATTATTTCATTTTGACTCTACGTGTTATATTTTTGTCAAATTGCATGCGTTGAATTTTCATTATTTTTCAGAATAAGTGTCAAAAATTCACCATTCTCGTTTTGTTTTAAGCTAATTTTTTCTCATTTTGTTTAACCTCCGATGTGAGTAATCATAATTTTGTCATTTTACCGTTTTTCCTCTTCAAATGAAAGCGAAATTCATAGTTTCAGAACCTTTTGTTTTTCATTCTGAGCTATTACAAAAACATCTTTTGTCACTTTGCAAATGCCTTAGCTCTGAATACTTGTGCTTTATTGTTTAAGCTACTTCTTGAACTTTAATATTCGTAATTCTTCTGAAATATTTGATAAGCAGCAGCGCAATTTTATAAACGGTACATTATTTATTTAAAAACACGTTTGGTGCCCTACTGAAAGTTTTATGGTACTTATTAATTTTTTGAGAAAACTTACGTGATCATCATTAAGTGTTTGTTTCCATAAAATATAACAAAATACAAACATTGTAAGTTTTGTGAATCTGATGAGTTACATTTAAAAAAAAGTTTTATAAGTTTTAGAAGTCTTAGTAAAAAATAGAACAAACAGCCCACTCCAATTGAAAGTCTCCAAAAAATAAATGATGATTTTTTATTAAAATAAATACGGTAATTAATTTTATATTTTCAACTTTATAAGGTACTAGTTGAGCTGCCCGGCGTTGCCCGGGCTGAACTTAGGCCTGATAGCTATATGGAATTAATATGTCTCTTGTATTTTTTATTTTTCAAGACTTTTGATGTTTTTGGGATATTTCTAAAAAAATTGTTGGTACAAACCATATTTTATTGTTTGGATTTTTTTAAAATGTCTTTTGTCAACCATTTTTTGATCAAATCCATATTTTTGACGTTACAGAATGGTTTTTGAAATTTGTTTAGCCATAATCATATTTTTGATGTTCTGGGGTGTTCTGGAAATTTTTTTAATAAAACCCATATTGTTGATGTTTTGGGATGTTTTGGAAAATTTTTTTTCGTCAAACCATATTTTTGATGTTTTAGGATGTTTTGAAAAATTTTTTCGGTCAAACCAGATTTTTGATGTTTTAAAAATTTTTTGTTTGTTGTAGCAAAGGGTGTCATATATCACGTGATATGTTATAGCTGATGGTATCTCCTATCTTATATCACTGCATGTTATGGCACAGACAGGGTATCTATACCAAACCTATCTTATAGCATTGCCTATCTCGTAGCACAGGGTATCTTATATCCCATACTATCTTATAACATTGCCTATCTTGCAGCTCGGGGTATCTTATATCACTTCCTATCTTATAGCATTGCCTATCTTGTAGCACGGGGTATCTTTTATAACGTTCTATCTTATAGCATTGCCTATCTTGTAGCACGGGGTGTCTTATATCACGTCCTATCTTATAGTATTGCCTATCCTGTAGCACAGAGTATCTTATATCACGTCCTATCTTATAGCATTGCTTATCTTGTTGCACATAGTATCTCATACCATGCCTATCTTATAAAATTGCCTATGTTATAGCATCATTTAGTTAAACCCGTATTTTGATGTTTCACAGTGCCGACCAATGCTATAACATATAACAATGTACATAGTGTCGCCAGGCATGCTCCTCTTGGCCGGGGTATCCCTATACAAACAGTATAAACTAATTTTTGAAAAAAATAGCAAAAAATCGGCCATCTCCCGAAATCGTGGAGGCTTATAGCACAGGGGCCAAACCCTGCTCCTTCCCTGCCCAGGGCCAATGGGTGCGTTTTTCGAAATTTCAAGATCGCTACGGCTCCTTCCCCCATTGGACCGACCTCGGCCCAAAATATCAGCCCACCAAATTTCATTGGGCCGGAGCCAATCCGGCACAAACATACATACAAACAAACAAACTTTCAAAAATATATAGTAGATATGTATAGTAACATTGTGCTTTTGTCTCAACGATTATGTGACGTAAGTAAAATACAGTAAAAATGAGTGAATGCACATTATAAAATTTGTAACTGTGAGAGTTACACGGTGCGAACTCGATCCATTAGTTCGCACATGCCTACCGACAACAGCTTGGCACTGTATCGGTTAACATAGCCATTTGCGAGTTGACATCTGCGGATGGGTGAGCTCGTGGCTATGCCTTCAGTTCTCACTTTAATCCCTTATTTTTCATTACAAAATCTTTTAGATACTTGTCCGGTAGAACAGAATTAAGTATATGATAATAGTAATTGTTTTACTTGTTACCGCTTATCGTATTATCGTAAGACTCGATTTGAGAGTATTCTTGGTTAATCTTAATTTGACTTGAACTTTTGTTTTACTGTATCGATCCCCTGATGGGATGTTAGTCAGTCTGGTTTTGACGATTTAGTCGTTTGGCTTTTATCGTTTAGCGATATTGTTATTTGCTTCCCGGCATACGCCGTGTGTACATAATCGAAATAAAATTATAAAATCCACCTAGGGGTGAATTATACCGAGGGTGAGATTGGCCGGCCCCGACCGTCGAGGATTTCTGAGATTTTGGTGGAAAGGATAGGTAAATAGTTTTCGATTATTTATTTCGTTCAAAATTCAATATTCTTTTCTCAACCCCAAAATTGGTCAAAAACATTATTTAATTATTTATGATGATTGATCAGTCTAGAGCTCGTTGGTGTTGTTTTCAAATTTCATTGTGCTACGTACATTAGGAACCAAAACATTTCTGAACAAGTGTAAACTTTGAAAACAAGCTAAATTATCAACTTGGGCTGGGTTGAGATAGGTCAACTGACCTCGCGGCAATTCCGGGATTTAGGTAGGTACTTGTAGGATCTAGGGCGTATCTGCTAAGACTCCTGACGAAAGTGCAGTCAGCAATATTAGGACTGAGGGAGTCGAAGCCGTAGGTCTACAAGGGTTCAGAAGATCGAAGTTGTTAGCGACTACGCGATCGGAACCAGCGCTAAGAGCAGTCTAGGTACCTACTTAAGTAAGTCCCGAAGGTGAATGTTAGTGCGGTTCGTATCAACGTCGATTCTGTAGACCCAGTGCGAACCCCTACATTTACAAATTGTATGAAAAAACTTTCATAAAAAGGCCTCATTTATATGTTCTCGCTTCAGGCAGGTCTCACTGAAGCACGGGCCGGGCCTGGTTTTGTGATTAAATAAATAAAAATCCTATAAAAAATGAAAGATTTTTTCGGAAAATATTTTCATTTTGTTGTTCTATATTCAACAAATTTTATTTTTCAGCAGACTGGAAAAATAGGAAATTTTCTTGAAGAAAATTATGACAAAAGGCCAAAAATATATTACATAAGCATCGTTCATTTCACGAAACCTTGTATGTAGGTATACGGATTTTAATATTTACAATAATCCAAATCGACTACAAACAAATGCGGTTTAAAATGAAGTAATAATCATGATGCTGTAGTGGAGGGTCTAGGATTTTCTAATGAAGGAACGGAATCCCAAATTTTCGTAATGGAGTCAAAAATTGTGAAAAAATCCGTCCATCATGCTTAAAGTATCGGTTTTTGCCGTCTTAGTTATTTGTTATCTGATTGGAAATTTCCAAAAATTTTCTTCGAAAAACGCGTACAACCATTGCAAAAATCGGCTTAAAGCGCCGAAAAAACACTCAAAAAATCATTTTAAGAGTATATAGGTATCACATGATCAGCTCATCTGACTTAAGAATTTAAATTTTAGAGCGCCAAAAAAGTCATTATCAAGATGCATTATTTTACCCACACCCAACTGCGAGTTGCCGGTTTATTTTCAAAGTAAGGCTCCCTTGCCAAAGGGGGGTGGATACCCAGCGTTACCGGAATGAAGACAATAATATGCAGGACACAATATTGTATACGTTGGGCCAGGTGGACACCACAAGTACAAGTTTATTTGCTGCGGAGACGGTTTTGCTCTTGGATGAGCTCAGGTATCACACGTAGGCGTGGGGGATGTTGGGTTTTGCACCTCCAGAAGGCCGAATATTCCTCCCGAAACCAAACTACCCACCAGAATTCAATTTTTGAAAGTTTTTCGTTTTTTTCGAAATTTTTTGATGTCAATTGTAACTACGAGAGTTACACGGTTTGGCGAACTTGCCTTAGCAGTTCGCGGTAGCCACTTACATAGCCAATACTAGTAGCTATCTACGATAGTGTACTGTGGGCTATGCCTTCGGTCGTCCCACATTTTCCCCAATTTTCAATAATAAAAACAATAAGATACTTGTCCGGTAACATAGAGTTAAGTATATGATAATAGTAATCGTTTCATGCATACCGCTTGTATTAATCTAGAACATTCTTTGTGATTTAAAAGAGTTCCAGTATTATCTTAATTTGACGTTTGTTTATTTTACTGTAATGGTCCCTTGAGGCCATCGTAGTTAGTCTGGTGGCACTTGCTCGCTTATATAGTGGAGAGCGTTTTCTTTTCTTTGGTGTTATTTTGCTGTCCGGCAACTTGGCCGTGTATTCTACGTTGAAATAAATTAGAGAAAACCTACCCAGGGGTTTCGGATATACCGAGGGTTAGGTCGGAATTTCCAACGTCGAGTATTTCGACTCTCAGAGTGGACGGATAGGTAAATTCCATATGATTGCTATTTTTATTCGAAAGTCTTAATTCTTTTCTCAAACCTAAAATTGATCAAAAATATTATTTAATCTTTAAGGATGATTGATCAGTATAGAGCTCGTTGTTGTTGTTTTCAAGGTTTATTGTGCTGTACACATTAGGAACCGAAAAACATTTCTGTTGGAATCGAATCTTGAAAATAAGTTAAATAATTAACTTGAGCCTTGAGGTAGGTCAACTGACCTCCGCGGCAATTCCGAGATTTGGGTATGTAGGTAGCCTTAGGTCTTAGGGCGTAGCTGCTGAGATCACCCAACCAGAAGCGGTCAGCAATATTAGGACCGAGGGGATCAAAGCCGTAAGGTTTGTGAGGGTCCAAGGATCGAAGCGATCCCAGGCTAAGCGATCGGGGCCAGCGCTAAGCGCAGATCTAAGTACCTACGTACCTAAGTAAGTCCTCGAAGGCAAATACATCCAACCCCTACGTCGATTTCGTAGACGTTAGGGGCTCATGTATTTACACAATGGATAGTGATCGATGATAAACGTTGAAAAATGGTGTTTTTGCCAGACATACCACCATTTTAGGACCATTTTTTGACCTTTGAAAAACCTTGCACCCCCAGAATTTAGGGGCTGCGATGGCCAAAGTTAAATATGGTGGTTCCTGAATTGTGTAGTGCTAGACGTGAATTCGCAACTCGGACAGTTTGAGGCGAGCGGCAGCCGTGTCCCGAATTTTAAGTAATGTGAGAATTTCAAATTAGTTTAGAAATGTGATTTTTCATGACAATAACAATGTTAAACTCACGTCTTTATTGCAGAAAACCGGTAACCAACCACCGGTGACGTCAATACCATCAAAATAAAAATACGAATTAAACAAGAACATACGCTCAGCTGGCGCGGCAAGATCGACGAGGTGTGGAATAAGACCATTCGCACGTGTCACAGCACAGGCACACCTGGTCGAGGGGGAGGGGGTTGGGGGGTATGCATCCCCCGAGAAACCAAAATACCCCCCAGAAAACAAAACCCCCTCCAGAAATCAATTTTTTTTCAAATTTTTTTGTTTTTTTTCCGCAATTTTTTGATGCCAATGGATAGTGCTCGATGAGAAATGTTGAAAAATGGTGTTCGCCTAGCCACCATTTTTTAGGGCTTCTTTTGACCTTTGAAAAATCGTGCACCCCAGAATTTTGCTGCTGCCCACGTATGGTCACAGGGCTATTGATTAGAATAGAATCAGGAGAATGCTAATCACTATCTTATAATACGTTTATTTATACCAACGTTACAGTAATTGTAAGAGTGTCACAAAACTGGGCAGACCCGAAGGTCCGCTACTGATCAGTGTTCAGTCGCATTGGCGAGCTGAACCAGTGCTCAAACAAAAACGAGATCGGCTGAGTTTCATGCCCACCTGAAGCATGAACTCACGGGTTAACACCCAACTGCAGCACTGTTGAAAAGGCAGCGTGCAATACCGATCGAATGCAACACCAAGAGAGCAACAGATGGGCTCTATCGATTGGTGAGCATGATGCAACCGAGAGAGCAACAGATGGGCTCTATCGATTAGTGCATAATGGCCTGGTGAGCGTGGTAGGCATACCGCTATAGCCCGTCTTAGCTCGTCATCGGCTTGTTGAATGCCTGTTGGGGTATTACCTTACCATCATAGGCGTTTGAACCGGAGTTCAAAAGGCGTGTAACTACTGACAGCAGTTACATAATTATGTATATTGATTCCGACGTCAAGCTGATTTATCGCCGGCTAATCATAGTGGCTAAGGAATAATAGTAATAGAATCAACAAATGTTGAATTCGTCAATAAATGAGCATATGAACTTTTACTGAGAAAAGTTTTATTATTGCGGGTCCCAATCCTGAAAACGACTTTTTACACATTTTCTGAAATGCTAAAAACTGATTTTCGTGTGCAACGTTTCGCTAAATTGAGTAAAAGAATCAACTGCGAAAATGCTCTACAGTTAACCGGCTCGAAAAAGTTAGCTGTTACATGACCCCCAGTTCTGCTGGCCTGGCCCCACATCGGCCACTCTGTGCATCAACGATCCTGTTTTGTCATTAGTCAGGTTGATCAGGTAGACAAAAATTGTATTAAGTTCTAATAACTGTTTGCGTTGCTATTCGGACTCCGCTCTAATGCATGAATGTGGTTAAAGAATTTGAAATGATAGTGAAAACTATATCCCAAGTAATTCATTTTTGCTAAATAAAAAACATATGTAGGAAGTACTGTAGGCTTCAAAGAATAAACGTCTTTCAGGATGTGTGCACCATATTAATGCCTACATCTTGACCTAAACGGGAGCAATACCGACCTAAGAGGGAGCGAAACCGACCTAAGCGGGAGCACTACCACTCAGGTTAAACTAAGCCTAAGCCTATGAAAAATAGATTTGTTAGAACAAAACGATGTTTACGGCTATGCACTTTGTACAGGCGCACAGAGCAGGTTTTAAACGTTCGTGAAAAATGACAAGCGTTTAATCCTGACATGTGTGCAGTGCAAGTACAAACAAACTGTTAGCGTTACTGATTATTTTGAACTTCTCTGTTTTTTGTAGGCTTAGGTATAGTTTTGCATGGGCGGTAATAATTCCGCTTTGGTCGGGATTATAGGCATAGGTGGGCAGCAACAAAATTCGGGTATTTTGCACTTTACTAGAATTTTTTATTTTTTCGGTAAAATAACTTTTTCTGGCATTTTAAAGGTCGGTGATTCCAAAAAACCGATCATTTTTGCGCGGAAACTTTTATTTTTTTCTGTTTGAAATTTAAAAAAAAATAAAAAAATTTTCATTTTTTTCATGTTTTTTTCGGTTTTACTTGATAAGATATAGGAAAATCTAAGTTTTTGCTTCTAATATACTTAGGCTTATGCTTAGTATATCTGAAAAGGTGTTTTAAGTTGCTTAGGTCGAGGTAGCTCCCGCTCAGGTCAATGTATGGCTAAAGGCACTGGCTATTCGCATCGGCCGTGCAAATAGCCCTCGGTCTATTGGCACGGACATCTACAGTAAAATAAACTTTTAATTGCGCGAACAATCTAACTTGCGTACACAATATATTGGGATAGTGCGATATCACTGAACTTACCAATGTTATGCTGTTATTGTGTTCATTATTTTAATTATTTTAATCAATATCCTCTACAATTGTTGTCTTCACCATTTTAATTATTTTGATGATCATGATTTACATTTATTGATCAAAAATTGCCTATTGTAAGGGCAGTGAAAGTTGTTGATTGCTTATCTTTCTGCGAAAAGCTACATTCAGCCAATGTACATATCTTAAGTTGACACTAACACAATAGACTAATATTTCAAGAAGCGCCGCGAACTTCCGCATAGCTGAGTGGTAAAACGTCTGCTTGACGTTTTAGCCACCGAGTTCGATTTCAGCTCTAGCTTTTTATATCAGCGCACTTACTGTGGTACGTCCCACACTGTTTGAATGCCTGAGTTGAATTTATATAGACGGTCTAGTGTACAATTAAAAATGGAAGCGTACCAGCCGCTCGCCCTCACTAAGCTTACCTGTCGAATTACAGTAAATGATTTCCTTACTCTTACTGTAGCTTCAAAAAATTTACTGAAAAAGCTCTCGAATAAATGAAACAGGCTATAGTTATGAACTATGTGATTCGAATTTAGTAGGTACCGACTGGCTTACTTATACATATCTAAATTCTGTTTCGATATTAATAAAAAAATTATTTTCTTTGATACTATAGTCTGTTTCATTTATCCGAGAGCTTTTTCATTAAATGTTTTCGGAGCCTACAGTAACTAGTGTTATTTTGGTAGCCCAAAAATAATTAAAATATGATATTGGTATAGTTGACTTATTTTTAATATGATATAAATATGATATTCTGCTATTTTTCATTTAAAATATGATATATTTTTGATATTTAGTATATATTTAATATACTTTTGGTAGGTAAGTACTTATA
Organism: Mermis nigrescens; assembly: GCA_036768485.1. Classification (NCBI taxonomy): domain Eukaryota; kingdom Metazoa; phylum Nematoda; class Enoplea; order Mermithida; family Mermithidae; genus Mermis; species Mermis nigrescens. Next base: position 3,814,722 of record JAVLUZ010000191.1, read on the forward strand.
GTGTAATTTCTGCAGCCATGTAACAGTAGGTATCTATGTAAGCAAAATACAGGTAATTAAGACCATAGGTGGGCAGCACCGAAATTCTGGGGGGGTGAAAAAATTTCTGGGGGGGTGAAAAATTTTTAAAGGTCAAAAAATGGTCTTAAAAGTGGTCGTATGGCAAAAAAACACCATTTTTCGACGTTTCTCATCAAGCTCTATCCAATGGCATCAAAAAATTGCTGAAAAAGCAAAAAAAAATTTTTCTGGGGGGGGTATTTTGATTTCTGGGGGGGGGGGTATTTCAACTTCTCGGGGGGGGTGTATACCCCCAAACCCCCACGCCCATGTGTGATTAAGACTCGTTTATTGTATTTCAAAGCCAAACGACTAATGCAAGTAATCAATATTTTTCGAAGAAAAGCATAAGCATTACATTTCAAGACGCTGTTTAAAAAATTTTCATATATTTATAAAACTTTCAAAATTTACGAGATTAAGTTACAAAATTACATAAATTCTTTTCACTTTTCGTCAAATAACAAGATTTCGGAATAACGATCAGACATGTGCGTGGGGATGTGGGGTCCACCCAGAATAGAAAGATGGAAAATCTTGTAGGGAAAATGAGGCAAAATGAAGGCCAAAACCGGATGCAAATTAAAAATTTTCTTCATAAGTGTTTCAAATTGACTAGAAACCATGTAATATTGTGGTTTTAACGCTATTTACGCGCTTATGCAAGTTATTGAGGTCATTTTGGCCTGAAAAGCTGAATTCTTGACCTCTACCCCAAATCGCCCATGCTGTGCACCACACCTGAGCGTGGGGGTTTAAGGGGTATGCAGTGCACCCAGAAACTAAGGATCTAGGACAATTCGTAGGAAGACAATTCGTAGAACGACAACTGGTAGGAGGACAATTGGTAGGATGACAATTTGTAGGATAGGACAATTGGTCGGAGGACAATTCGTAGGATGCAGTACCACGATAGATGAAATCAAATTATATGAAGTTTAATCATACGAACAGCACAAAAATCATGCTCAGATGAAGGAGAGGGTCAATGCGACCAGAGCAATGGGCTTCTGGGAGATATTTTTTATTATTGTGTGATTTTGGCCCAAAATTTTCGGAAAATCGCTAAAAATTTCGTGCTTATTTCTCGAGCCCGGACCATACATGGGCAGCAAGAAAATTCTGGGGTACAACCTATTTCTAAAGGTCAAAAAATTGCCTTAAAAATGGGGTATGGCAAAAACACCATTTTTCGACGTTTCTCATCGAGCATTATCCATTGGCATCAAAAAATTGCGCAAAAAACGAAAAAAATTTTAAAAATTGAATTCTGGGGGGTATTTTTGTTTGAGGGTGCATACCCTCACGCCCAGGTGTGGTCCAGACGGTTGGGAGTGGGGAGACGGACCCATCTTAGGTGGGGCGATGCCCCATCCCCTGTTACATGTAATGGCTAATTGATTTCAAAGTGGTCCAAGCTTTCGCTACTCAAGAACATTGCTGTGCATGGGAATGACTTCCCGGATACGTTAGTTTGTCAGCGCAAGCTCAGCATCAAAGTCAGTATGTGCCCAAAGAATTGCATGTCGTTGATTGTAAGCATATCCGTCAAAGAAAGCTTTCTTTTCCAAGCTTAGTCGAGTGAAATTCGGACATTTAGCAACAAGTCAACGAAATCATGAAAAATAGCGACCACAACTCTCCTGGCATTTAACCGTAAATGATTTTGACCACTGTAACATGTTGACCGAAATTAACCAATTTTTGCCTCCTGTTTACCATACTGCACTCTCTTTGCCTAATTGCTACCTTCGATTATGTACATACGATACCTACTAGTTGGTATCCTACCAATTGACCTATACAACAAATTGTCTTCCTACGAATTGTCATCCTACCAGTTGTCCTCCTACGAATTGTTTTCCTACCAATTGTCCGGATTCCGAAACTAAAATACCTCCCAGAAATCAAAATACCCCCCAGAATTCAATTTTTGAATTTATTTTTGTTTTTTCGCAATTTTTTGATGCCAATAGATAGTGCTCGATGAGAAACGTTGAAAAATGGTATTTTTTTTCGCCATACCACTATTTTTAAGGTCATTTTTTCACGGGTTTAGGATAATTCGTAGGAAGACAATTCGTAGAACGACAACTGGTAGGAGGACAATTGGTAGGATGACAATTTGTAGGATAGGACAATTGGTCGGAGGACAATTCGTAGGATGCACTACCACGATAAATGAAATCAAATTATATGAAGCTTAATCACACACGAACAGCACAAAAATCATGCTCAGATGAAGGAGAGGGTCAATGCGACCAGAGCAATGGGCTTCTGGGGGATATTTTTTATTATTGTGCGATTTTGGCCCAAAAATTGCGAAAAATCGCTAAAAATTTCATGTTTTTTCTCGAGCCCGGACCATACATGGGCAGCAAGAAAATTCTGGGGTACAAGATTTTCTAAAGGTCAAAAAATTGCCTTAAAAATGGGGGTATGGCGAAAAACACCATTTTTCGACGTTTCTCATCGAGCATTATCCATTGGCATCAAAAAATTGCGAAAAAAACGAAAAAAAATTTTAAAAATTGAATTCTGGGGGGTATTTTTGTTTCTCGGAGGGTGCATACCCTCACGCCCAGGTGTGGTCCGGACGGTTGGGAGTGGGGGAGACGGACCCATCTTAGGTGGGGCGATGCCCCATCCCCCGGTTACATGTAATGTCAATTGATTTCAAAGTAGTCCAAGCTTTCGCTACTCAAAAAATTGCCGTGCATGGGAATGATTTCCCGGATCGTTACTCTGTCGCCATGCTCAGCATCAAAGTCAGTATGTGCCCTAGCTTTGCATGTCGTCGATTGTAAGCATATCCGTCAAAAGAAAGCTTTCTTTTTCCAAGCTTAGTCAAGTGAAATTCGGTCATTTAGCAAAAGTCAACGAAATCATGAAAAATAGCGACCACAACTCTCCTGACATTTAACCGTAAATGATTTTGACCACTGTGACATTTTGACCGAAATTAACCCATTTTTTACCTCCTGTTTACTTTACTGCACTTTTTGCCACCTACGATTATGTGCATACGATACCTACTAGTTGGTATCCTACCAATTGACCTATACGACAAATTGTCTTCCTACGAATTGTCATCCTACCAGTTGTCCTCCTACGAATTGTTTTCCCACCAATTGTCCGGATTCCTTTTTCACCGTTGAAAAATCTTGCACTCCCCCAGAATGTTCTTGCTGCCCACGTATGCTGTGCACCTATGATCACTATTAGCGAATCACAACGGTAAACAATACAGGTGGCAAACAAGAATCGAGAAAACAAATATAATTTGATGGGTCAATGTCATGTGTTGTGGTACATATGCACTTACCGACCTAACTGAGATTTTGAAATCTCCCTGATCTAGGCCACCCTTAATGATCTGAGCTTGCCGAAAGTTTTGCATTTATCTATATCGGCAGGATGTCACTCAATCATACTACACTGTGCTACGCAGGTGTACACAAACCTTAACGGACTCTACAGTATACATATGTACGAGACGAAGTTGGCTTGGTTCGGTATATGTACATCATAATTAAGTAGGTACACTGCATGCATAATTAAGTATGGTATTATGAAGATATGACCTGGTAAATACCTACTGCAGCATGCTTCGAAATTTGCAGGTAAGGTATAGAGCGAAAGAAGGAAAAAAGTGCTACCACTTTGTACCAAAATTATACCAAAATTATATCAAAAATATTTTCACATTTTCCGGAGTTTCAATATGATAAGAATATGATATACCAAAATTCTCAGAATTAAAAATATGATATTGGTAGTCCAACAAGTGTCTACCAGAATCATACCAAAATTTATTTTTGGTATATCAAAATAACACTAACAGTAAGCCCTTTTTTCTTATTTAATGTAGGTCGCTAGATCTCACTGTAGCTATACTGTAGTTATAAGTAGCAGAAATGGGGTTTTCAATAACATTTTTGCGACATAATTTATTCCCTTCCTCCAGCATATCAATAAACTTACAGATAAAAATCGGGCATACAGCTTATTCTAAGTTGACACCTTAAACAAAATAGACTAAAATGTTAAGAAACGCCGCTAACTCCCGCATAGCTCAGTGGTAAAACGTCTGCTTGTCGTCGAGGCAACCCGGGTTCGACTCCAGCCGATAGCTTTTTATTTAGCGCACTTACTGTAGTATGTCCCAGCACTAAATTAAATGCTTAAATTAAATTTATATGGGCGGATTAGTGCATTAAAAATGGAAGAATTCCAGCCACTTGCCCTCACTGTGCTGATTACCGAATCACAGTGATTCGTCTTGTTTTGCTTACTGCAGCCTTTAGAAAATTGATTAAAAAATCTCTCGAATAAATGAAACAGATCATAGTTTGATACGACAGTCTGTCAAATAAGCCACATATTAAACGAAGCATGTTGAACTTCAATACGAAGTGTTTAAATCAGTCAGCTGTTACGGAAGCGTAATTGAAGAAGCCGTTTGTGACGTTAAAATCTATTACAGTAAGACTAGCTAAAAATGGGCCGTTTGGAATGGAACTGACTAAAGCAGATAACAGTAGGACATTGTTACGTTTATGGATATTACTACATTATCATTTTTTGTTTTTGTATGCAAGTCAGGTCTTTTGCGCGATAAAGAAGCATATCTTTTACTGTAGATGTCTGTGCGAATAGACCGAGAGCTATTTGCACGGCCGTGCGAATAGCCAGTGCCATGGCTAAACTTTACTGGTGTGGCTGTGAACGGAAAACATGCAGATGCACGTGGAAAGGAACGATACTGGTTGAAATGAGGAGGACATGCAAAAAGAAAGTGCGGAAAAAAATTTCATGGAAAACGGACTAAATATTGGTGAAGATAGAGTTACTCAGGATTATCGCTACATTAAAGTGAGGTATTTGACAGTTTACCAAAAATGTTCCGGAATTCGGGCTGAAAACATATGTATCTGACATTTTCAAGGTCGCTGATTACGAAAAAAGTAACTTTTATTGCACGAAAAAATTTTCTCTGAACATTTAAAATTTGAAAAAAAACAATTCTGTCTAGAAATGTGAAAATTCAAGTTTCTGCTTAAATGATGCTTAGGCTTAGGCTTAGTTTATCTGAGGTGTTTTTGGCTGCTTAGGTCGAGGTCGTTCCCGCTTAGGTCGAGGTATAGATGCTTAGGTCAACGTATAGATGCTTAGGTCGATGTATAGATGCTCAGGTCGATGAATAGATGCTTAGGACGACCTAAGTTGGGTACATGTTATTCTGCATTCCACTGTTTGAATCTTCAAATGGTTGGAACTTTAAGATAATCCAAAAATGCTGTTTGAATCGTATTTAAGAAGAAATCTTCAACTGGATGTAAACAATGCTAAAAATAGTGAAATTAAAAAAAATTTCATGAAGATTTGGTCAAAAAATTACCAAAAAAATTTTTCTTCAATCTTGGTTTATGCGCAGTGTAACCTAATCTTTTGTAATCTGCGACCTTGAAAATGTGGCAGGAAAATATTACTTAGTAAAAATTGGAAACTTTTGATAAACTGCTGAAATTCCTTAAAGTGGCTCAAAATGGTAAATGTCGCAGCATGATGTCGGAAGTAACGTAATCTCTGTGAATTTTGTATGGATTTGGTTTATTATTTTTTCCCGCGTCTCTTAGTGACACAAAGTATCGTTTTATGCGCAATTGTATGACAGTTCTGCCGGAATGGCGCAAAAATCGGTTCACACCATATTCTTCAGAAACTCCCAATGTATAGATGCTTAGGTCGAGGTAGCTCCCGCTCAGGTCAATGTATAGATGCTTAGGTCGATGTATAGATGCTTAGGTCGATGTATAGATGCTTAGGTCGATGTATAGATGCCTATATCGACGTAAGAATGGTTATTAAATACATAAGATTTCCATATTTTGTGTTGAAAATTTTCATGATACGGTGTTTTCCGCACGACATGATTGATTTTTTTGGAATCGGCGACCTTTCAAATGGCAGAAAAAGTTGTTTTCAGGAAAAAACAAAAAATTCCGGTGAAGCGCAAAAATTCCCTAAAATTCTTGGAGATGCAAGATTTTTCAATGGGAATTTCAAATTAAACGTATTATAAGATAGTGATTAGCATTCTCCTGATATTATTGTAATCGATAGCCCTGTTGTGTGACACGTGCGAATGGTCTAATTCCACACCTCGTCGATCTCGCCGCGCCAGCCGAGCGCATATTCTTGTTTAATTCGTTTATTTTTATTTTGATGGTACCTTTGTAAAAATTTTTGGTTGTACTTGCGAATAGATACGGTCTACTTAACGATTTAAAAAAGCATTCCTTTGATAGAACTGAAAGCGTGAAGTTCAAAAAAAGAAAAAATTGTAGGTCGATCGTAAATATTTAGAAAGGTTTGAGATTTTTTTGGTGTAAAGTTGAATTTGTAGGGTAAAGCGGCAATTCGCTAAGTATTAGTATTATTTGGTTCACAATGAACTTTTGACAGATTAAAGATACGCCCTTTGACTACTTAATCTGAAAAAATAACTCCCTATGTTGCTTTCCTCAAGTAATTCAGGGCATTTTTAAAAACGTTTAGGTGTTCTACGTTACACGTGGGCGTGAGGGTTTTGAGGGAGGGGTATGAACCCCCAGGAGGCCGAATACCCCCTTTCCAAAAAAACTGAAACCCCTCCCGGAATTAAATTTTTGAAAATTTTCGTTGTTGTTTTTTTCGCTTTTTTGATGCAGTGGATAGTGCTCGATTACATGTTGAAAAATGGCGTTTTTTCGTCACACCACCATTTTTATGACCATTTTTTGTCCTTTAAAAAATCTTGCACCCCTACACCCACAGAATTTTGGTGCTGCTCACTTATGTGTTAAACCCCAATCGGGTAAAATATGGAACGCCTTTTTTTAAAAGAATGGTAAAAAGCACCTGAAAGCTTTAAAATGCGCTCTCCACCCATCTGCAAAATCAGTATGAACAAGAATAGAGCGCCGATTGTTCATTTCTATGCTGTATAAGCAACAAAATGTTTAATTAACTTGATGCCTCAAAAGCCTGACAAACGCGACTTTTGGCTGCACCTAAAGGGCGCAAGACGATTCATAAATACGAAGACGGTAATCCTTATCAAGCAAAATGATTTTTTCGAGTGAAAATGAACTTAATCGACGGAATTGATTGCTCCAACTTAAACCTGAATCGATCTAACATGGAACACCAGACCAAATTTAAAAAATCGACTACAAACCATGTGTAAGGAAATCTGTGCATGGGCGACAGTAACAGCAGATCAGCTAAATTAATCATGACTAGATATTAAATTGTTGCACAAATCAAAAGGTTCTTTATGATCAATAAGCTAATTTCATAGGTTTTCAGAACGCTTGGGTATACTTATGCTGAATAAGCTTGTACAATGAGCAAGACTGGTATGTGGTTTTTTCTGCGATACCGTGGTGATATAAAGCTTAAAGTAGTGCAAAATAAATATCGTTTATGTTTAAAAAGCACATGTTCCATGTTAAAGAGGCATGATACATATGAGACATGAGAAATAATTATTACTGAACAGTGAACAAGGAAGACGTATAACATATTCTGATAGAGCATGAAAAATTATTTTGGTAAGGGAGATTTAAGCGATACATAGTTGCTGTAAGGTAAGTTTTTAGTGAAAGAAATTAAAAATGAGGTTCGACCTACTTTGACAAGATTAAAAACCATGGGGACCTTCAGTGATACGTTTTAATATAAATACTTGATCCAAGCAGATCGCTGTCTTGATTTTCTTAACAAAACCAATTTAGAATTCATTCGTTCGTGAAATATCACAGCTGGCATGAAGTGTGTTCTATGTTAGACACCATTCCAAGTTGGTCCGTTTAAACTACTTAAGCACTATTTTATAATGTGTTTTTCGTGATAATATAAAATAATAATATAATATAATATAATACTAATACCTATTTGCAATGGGATGTATTATTAATGATTCCTGTTAGGTATCTACGGACTTTAGCTTAGACTTAGTTATGTGCTGCGTATCCATGAGCCTAAGCTTGTGCACATAATAGCCACTGAGCCTAACCACCATACATGTACAGCATGGAAATTCTGGGGGGGGGGTTCAGCAGGCCTGAAATTTTTTTGAAAAGTGCCTTTTTTGGGCTAAAAACGATGGGTACACGTCAAAAACACTGTTTTTTGATGTTTCAGACAATTCCAGCTTATTCTAGAATATAAAAATGTGAAAGAAATCTAAAAAAAATTTGGAAAAAGATTGAGTAAATTGAACAAAATATAGTAAAGAATGTGTATATTGTGAGAAGCGCCAAAAATTTGAGATTTTTGAGCCAGAAATGAACTAAAAACGCCTAAAAGGCACACTTTTTACAACATTTACAAAAAGTCGATAAGTCTGTGGGGGTTCGCAGCCATTTTGTGGGGGGGGGTCAGTTGCCATTGGGGAGGGGGGTCAAAACCATATTTGGGCAGCAAGAAAATTCTGGGAAATTACTAAAATAAGAATTCTGGGGTTCTATAGTAATCTGGGAGGGGGTTTACAAATTCTGAGGGTAGGGCGAAAGCCTCTCCTCTCAAACTCCTCACGCCCATGTGTGGTCAAACCCCCCAAGAACACGTATTCTAACCAATATTTGACCCCGAGCGAGTGAAGGAAGCGAGCGAGGGGGCACTTTGTGGATAGGCTTAGTGGGTTTGTACATCAACTTAAGCTTACGTATCCTTATGCGGCCAAAATGCTCAAAAAATTTTTCCTATATTGAGGCCCGTATCCTGAATTTTGTTTCGGAGGTGACGACCAGAATTTTCCAAAAACAAGCGGGGATCAAAGGATTAATTAATTGAGAAATTTTTACGATCACAGTGCTAATACACACTTTGCAAATTTTGTTACTCAGTTAGCCAAGCCCGTATCCAGGGGGATAGGGTGACACGTACCGCCCTCCGAGACAAAATATGAGATTGATTTTTTCTTTTCTCCCCCATTGCTTTTTTAGCCGAAATTAGAATTAATTAGAATCTATTTAGTCACAAGCGCGCGGTTTAAACACTCCATTTTTAGTCTTCATACAACCTAAAGCGTATTTGGCATCTATACCTTCTGTGTTGCACTGGTTTTATGCAGAAAATGAGATTTGCTCAAGAGGGTGTCTATTGGATTCTCACCATATTTAAGGCTTGTGGGCACGTGTTTTTTGTATTTGGCAAAGATTTTTTCAGATGTACAAAGACTTTTGGGGACCGTCTTTGTACATGTACAAAGATTTTTGGGAAGATAAAAGCTGCAAAAAATGTTTGAAATTCGCAAAAGTTTTCGGCGCTTCGCGCCGAAATGAGTAATTGTGTGTGCTATATATCTTTATAATGTCAGAAATTGCATTTTGAAAGGATAAATGCCAAATTTTCCGGCGCTTTGCGCCGTTTTGAGACGATTATCAGTGATTTTTGCTCTCAGAAACCTAGAAATTAGCTAAAATACTCTATCAAAGGTCGAACAACTCTGTTTTTACCATACTAGAATTGCTAATGTACCATATTCTGGACCCAAAATTTGTGTGTACAAAATGTACAAAGACTTTTAGGGATCATCGTTGTACATGTACAAACGGACCTTTTGCAAAAAACACTGCATCTGGATAGCAAAATTTAAAAAGTGTATAGCTGTAGTGGTCGTCGTAGAACGTCTTTTTTAATTCATCCTTTGGTCCCCCTAACCGTTTTAAAAAACTTTGGTCTTCCCTCTTAAACAAAATCTGGATACGGGCCTGCAGTTACCTGAAATATGTTGTGATTTGAGAACCCAAGAGATTATCCCTCTTATGGGGTTGGTGGTCTGGGGTGGCGTGCTCAAGCGCCCTCCTCCCAGCGAGGTCCGGGACAGAGCTCGGGAAATTTTGTAAGAAGAACATCTTTCAAGTTTAATCGAAAACGATAACATTCTCATTAAACCAGCCGGATTTTGGTTCGAAAGTTAGCCTCTAAATTGTCAAAATTCATCACCAAAATTCATTATCATCACTAGAATATTTATCACGGATCTCATTTTTCCCGTAAAACCTTAAAAAAACCAGACACAAATGCAAAATAAGCTGTAGGCTGTATAATGACTGAATGTCAAGCGATTTAACCACGCACTTGGGGCTAAACAGATTGCGATCACATGTGGGCGTGGAGGGGGAGGGGGCTATGCAGTGGGCAGCATCAAAATTCTGGGTTGGGGGTCGCAAGATTTTTCAAAGGTAAAAAAATGGTTTTAAAAATGGTGGTATGGCGAAAAAACACAATTTTTCAACGTTTCTCATCGAGCACTATCCATTGGCATCGAAAATTGCAAAAAAAAACAAAATTTTCTAAAATTGAATTATGGGGGTGGGTATATTTTTCGGCCTTCTGGGGGCTGCACACCCCAAAACACCGTTCTCTCATGCCCACGTGTGGCATGCATCCCCGAGAAGGCCGAGTACCCCCTAGAAACCGAAATACCACCCCCATAATTCAATTTTTGAATTTTTTTGTTTTTTTTCGCAATTCTTTGATGCCAATGGATAGTTTCCGATGAAAACGCCTCACCACCATTTTTAAGACCATTTTTTGACCTTCGAAAAATCTTGCACTCCACCCCAGAATTTCGGTGCTGCCCACCTATAATTGCGATTAGTAATTTTGCATTTCGCCGAAAATTTTTTCACCTTAAATATGGTTCGAATCCAAGGGATAACCTCTCATGTGGGGTTGGGGGTCTGGGGTGGCGCGCTTAAGAGCCCCCACCACGGTACGTGTGCAGCAAGAAAAATTCTGGGGGGCGGGGTGCAAGATTATTCAAAGGTCAAAAATGGCCTTAAAAATGGTAGTATGGCGTAAAAAACACTATTTTTTGACGTTTCTCATCAAGGACTATCCACTGGCATCAAAAAATTGTGAAAAAAAACGGAAAAAATTTTCAAAAATTGAATTCTGGGGGGTATTTTGGTTTATCGGGGGGGGGTGCATACCCCCAAACCCCCCACGCCCAGGTGTGCCCACCACCCTAGTGGGGTCCGGGACAGAGCACTGAAAAATTTTGTGAAGAAAGCACCATGGAGCTGAATCATAACTCTAAAATTTTCATAAAATTAGCTAAATTCTGGTTCTGAAATCAGTCTAAAAATAATCAAACTCTTCTAAAATTTTTTATCATCGCCCACGTTTCTTGCACGAATCTCATTTTCGGCATGAAACAGAAGACATAGATGTGAAATATGCTTTAGGTTGTATAAAGATTGAATACGGAGTGTTTTAAGCTCGCGTTTGGGACTAAATGTATAACGATTAATAATGGTGGAATTCAGCGCGAAGCGCCGAAAATTTTTGCGATTTTTAGCTAAAAAAGCAAAGGTAGAGTAAAGGAATAAAATCGTTCTTAAATTTCGTTTGTGGGCATGTACCCTCTATCCCCCGGAATACGTGTCTGTCTGTATCCCTCGGTCTCCCCTTAGAAAAATTCAATCTTCCGAGGACTGCAACTTTTCAAAATGATTGCGGCAGAATTAAAAATATCCCTATCCTGAACGTAGCATGCTCCACTTCATCAGGAAACTTGTTTTATTTGTAAATCTCGGAGTAGTCCATTTTCACCAATTTTAGTTTCCTCTTTTGTCCATCTTTGAGAAACAAAACTTGAAAACCTCATAACTTTCTGAATATTTGTGATCGACTCAAAATTTTGTCTTCTTTGAACTCAGCGCACTCGGTTCTATCAGAAAACTTGATTTTATTAAATATCGGTGAGTTGACCTTATTCGCCGTAAAATTCCTAAAATTCTCACGTAGCTGCCCTTTCATTTCACATCCTTATCGCCTGCCTACGTTACTTAAAGCTGTAATTCGCATGTGTATTTTCTCTTTTAATTCCGTTTCATTTCATGTCTTGATTGATTGAAGCATTGTCCATGCAGTATAATATGGTAGGAATATACATTGGTATGGTATGTCACTTGCACTATGTGTGTCTTGTATAGGCTGAGGCATACATGTAACGGGCTCGAAATTGGGGGGGGTCCCGGCCATCTTTAGGGGAGGGATAAATGACCACCAATTTATGGCCAAAAACGCTTAAAAACGGCCAAAAATCAAATTGTTTTCCAACAATTGGGGGGGTGGTGGTCAGTGATCGGACCGAGAGTATTTCTGGACCTTGCTGGGTCGATGCCGGGCGACTTGAAACCTTGCCTCGACTTTGGGGGATGGGGACGTCCGACTTGGGCCCCCATCCTTCTCCCTGTTACATGTATGGGCTAAGGCCAGGTTTCTATCCTGGTTCCGCTAAAAAGGACGGCCTCGGCGGCACACCTCTACTGAGAATAACGTTTCATAAGGTATGTTCTTGTCTTTTGTTCATGCGTCTTTTCCGTAAAGATTACTACTACTACTACACTAATTGTTTGATGTTAGGTGAGATCCAGTGTTTTTTTTGTATTCGGCAAAGATTTTTCCCGATGAACAAACACTTTTCGGGACCGTCTTTGTACATGCACAAAGATTTTTGGGAAGACAAAAATTGCATAAAAAGGTCGTGTTCTATATATCTTTATAATGGTAGAAATTGCATTTCAAAAGGAAAAATGTCAAATTTTTCGGCGCTTCGCGCCGTTTTAAGATGATTCTTAGTGATTTTTGCCCTTAGATACGCAGAAATAAGCTAAAATACACTACCAAAAGTCGAACAACTCTGTTTCTACCACACTTAAATCGCTACTGTACCATATTATAGTACCCAAAAATTTATGTGTACAAAATGTACAAAGATATTTCGGGAAGACGAAAACTGTAAAAAGGTGTAAAGTTCCTAAAAATTGAGTAATTGTTTGTCCTATATATCATCAAAATGGCAGAATTTGCATTTAGAATGGAAAAATGTCAAATTTTTCGGCGCGCCGTTTTGAGACAATTTTTAGTAATTTTTGGTGTCAGAAACTCAGAAATTAGCTAAAATACACTACCAAAGATCGAAAACCCTGTTTTACCACGCTAACATCGCTACTGTACTATATTATAGTACACAAAAATTTGCATGTACAAAATGTACAAAGACTTTTGGGAACCATCCTTGTACATGTACAAACGGACCTTGTAAAAAAATTTTGGTGAGATCCGAAAATTCATGTCGATTATGCATGATATGTTACTTCATACTGCGAAATGGGAAAGGATCGAAATAGTGAATGCAAGATGATTTCATGCATTAAAAATGCATTTTCGAGGCTTTAAGCTTTTTTAGTACATTTTTACGCTATTTTCGACTGGATTTGTAGACTTTATGTAATCATTGCTAGCGTTTCCATAAAAACTCACTAGGCCTTTAGTGATCAGTTGAATGCATTAAAACGTTGTGCTGCTCAAAATTCACACGCATTGGCCAATAATATTTTCAATAAAAGCAAAAAATTTAGCGGACACTTCTTATTAATTTGAAATCATTGTCTTTTTTCAGCGCGGCGCAAAGGAAATTGGTTCTGTGCTAAAGTAACACTGTGCGTATTAGCACTATGCATAAAGGCTTTTTAGATCAAAGGATAGGAACATTAGCATTTCTAAAGCGTTTTTCAATAACATGTTCTAAAAATTTTAACGAATATCGTAAAAATGTACTATTTTCGTTTCCATTGTTAGATACTGGTTATAGATGCACACTGTCAAAAATTCTGGGAGGAGGGTAAACCGGGTTTCCTTAGGGGGGTCAGCAACATTAGAGCGCAGCAACATTAGAGCGCAGCGACATTAGAGCGCGCGACATTAGAGCGCAGTCATAATAGATGTTTTTCACGTGACTTTACAAAACTTCTACGCTGATAAATGAAAGGATTAGCCGGTTAAAGCTTCATGGACAAAACGAGCATGCTTTTGAAAAAGTCCTTCTGTATCTTACACTCGAGACTATTTGCAACGATTCATACACTTTCCGATTCAGAATTGGATACGCTTTATATTATAAAGGGCAAACTTAACTACCTACACGAGATCAAAATTTGTGTAAACTTATCCTGCATTTCTGTGTCAAGAAAAGTGAAAAGGGTGTAGTTCCATTAGAAAGGATAAAAATGGTATATTAAGTTTCAAGCTTAATTATGAAAGACCAATTAGTACAATAATTTTTTACTTTTCATGTGTAAAAAACAGTCATGGACAGTTTCTGAATAAAATTTGGCAAAAAAAGGTCAAAAATCCACATTTTCACAGATATGCAAATTAGTTACAATGTTTTATTATTTTTGGGAAATCACCAAAAACCCAATTTTGTTTCAAATCTTAAGGTAACATAAAGTTTTGTAGATCTTAACAGGGCCTTTAAAATGAACCATATTACAAAAGTATCCGATTAATGCATAATGTGCAAAAAGGCTTCAAAGTCACCGACTGATAATATGGAGCGCATAATAAAGGGTTAAACAATAGGTTGTACTTAGATTGAATCACAGATGCCTCCTGAATAAAATGGTAATTATTTTATTACCCAATATGCAAAGACGAATCATTATTTATTAAAAAAATACGAAAAACGGAAGAAATTGAAGCAAACAGCATTACAACATTAATGTTTAAGGTCTGAAGAAAGGTACGAGATTCGTGGTCAAATTTTTCCCAGACATTGTCTCTCAAATGGTAAATAATACCTGTCGATAAATTAAACAATCGTGAGTTAGCCTTCGTTTCCTCTTTCATGATTGCTTAAAAACATCATTCATTTTTAAAGGACCAAAGTTATAAAAAATAGTTACCAGCCACTTCTTAACCAAACAAGGAATTTAAATAATTTTCGTAATGTTTGCTAGGTATATTTCTGTAAACCAATTATTAGAAACAAAAAGTTACAAATTTTTTTGTGGGAAAGGAAAAGTCTATGTCTGTCTCCATGACGCACCATTGTAACTGCACTTTAATGTCGGCGCTCTAATGTCGCTGCGCTCTAATGTCGCACGTTCTAATGTCGTTGCGCTCTAATGTCGTTGGGCTCTAATGTTGTTGCGCTCTAATGTCGCGCGCTCTAATGTCGTTGCGCTCTAATATCGCGCGCTCTAATGTCGTTGCGCTCTAATGTCGCGCGCTCTAATGTCGCGCGCTCTAATGTCGGCCGGCGCTCTGATGTCGTGCGCTCTAATGTCTGCGTGCCCGAGCAGCACTGTTTGGCTGTATTTTTTCTACGACAGTATTTCAAGATGTCTGATCCTCGTTTCCTGGTTCCGACTTAGACTTAGTAAGTGCGAACAAGAGGAGCCGCTAGTAGACTCGTTTTAGATGTCATAAGAGTAGTTTATGTCGCACTCTGTCTTTAATGACGTCACTTCGCGTACGTGCTGAAAGTACCGGCTCTAATTCGCTTAGTTAAGTCACTGTGCTAATGAAGTCGTTCATTCGCACGTAGCTTTATCGTCTGCTTCTCAAAAAAGAATGCTTGGTTTTTTCGAACCGAACAGACGCGCACTATCAGTATGGGATTTGTAATCCTTTAACCAGAACTGTTGCGATGTTTCGAAAAACAACGAAGTAGCATCAGCGGAGGTTTAGTGGTACTCAAAGTAAAATTAAAGTATGTTTTCTGCGCGCTAGCATGTTCAGGCAATTTATGTAGACCTTTTTTCATCGAGTCGACCATTTGAATAGGTACTCAAATTGGATTTACGATGCAGTGTGGCGAAGATGAGAAACGATGTTCTTTTCATTTAAATATGGAAAAAATCGCAAAAGTGGACAGATCTACGAAGATTATCAAGAGTAAGGCAGACTTTATTGAAAAGACGGTAAATTTTGATTAGGAATCAACACTCGTTTGAAAGAACGGCAAATCTTCTTATGTAGACGATTTTAGCGTTGTATAAAAAAGCCCCGAACAGACAGCAAAAAAACCATATTTAACGTTTATCCTCATTCTATCATCCGACCGACTAATCTGCCCACTTTCTTTGTTTATACTTCACACTTCACCAAGGAAGTTTTTACCGCTAACTTTTTGTGCCCAAAGTAATTCAACTCTTATCACATTTTTTTAATCGTCATATTACAGCTTTTTAATATTTCGTCTTATTTCGGTCCACGTTCTTTTATGCGTACAAATCTATTTGTTCAATTGAATTTCCCATTCCTGCGTTTTGCTATTAGCAAAATCGTTTCTGCTTCGTGCAAATCACGCGCACTAACGGTGCAATAGATAAAATAAAATAAGTTAGGATGCCAGGCGAAAATGTCATGAGATAGGATTTATTTCCAAATTTTCTGCTGACGTCAAAGCTAAGAAGGTCATTCCCCGATGGTTTATTCTTATAGTTTAAACGCTAACCGGCGACTGTTATTATTTTACTCTTTTTATGTAAACGGCGACCGCCTCAATGCCATCCTTCACTATTCATAGCTTGTTTTGAACGTCGTCCGTGCCGCCACTGAACAGTCGATATTTTTGTTTAATATTATTCTGTGCATAATACGTGTGACGCCTTCTGTCTCGCACGCACGAGCTTGTCAGTCGGTCGGTTGGGTGGTGTGTCTGTCTGTCTGGCATAGGACAGTGCCGGATTAGTGTTCATGCGTGCCTTTCCCGTGCTCTCCTTTATTTTCGACAGCCAGCAAACACTGGTTCATAGCATTTTTAAGAAGATCTCCCCAGCCTTGTTATCTTTCCTGGATGATTTGTTGACTGCACTTGGAAGTGATAGCCGCATTAATTTGTATTTAATTTGGGGAAATAATCTCACGCATTGTTTTTTGCACAGTGCAGACTTTTTTAGTCACGTACAAAGAAAAATTTTGGCAATTTTTGCACGGTACAAAAAAATCTGAGAATAAGTCGTGTAAAAGATGTTGATTTTTGAACTAGCAGGTGACTTTTGATTATCGAATATCCAACGATTTCGGCGCTTCGCCCCGGTAATTCGAGTGATATAATTTCCTTCCAATTGGCGACTATACTGCTATAAATTTTTCGTGTCGTTTATGACTTTTGTACTGACATGGTTATTCTACGTGGCACATTCTATTACTGAATTAATATTTTATCTGCTTCGACGAAAATACATCGTGAAAAAAGAAAATGCGCTCAAAATACAATGACAGAACAGATTTGGTTTGACCTTTCCTTTCGAAATGAGTCGCTTAACTTTGGATGTTCGCTTCAACACAAGTACTTTCCTGTGGAAGGCACAGAACTCTTGGATACTTAAAAGTGAAATTACTTTTCCTTCAACAAATCTGACGAATGCCGACTGAATGATATAAGAAATCATTTAAAGGAACACTTTAATGGATGAAATTCTATCAATTTTAAGCGCTTTATTTCATTTTTCCTACTTTTTTAATCTCTATGCAGAAACAAGCAAGTAAACATGCTCAACAATTATTCCTGAGGCTTTTGTATCGAAGCAGCAGTACCTCCAAGTTGTTGGAAATCGTACCATTTATTTGTTCAAATTTTAAACAGATCTTTTGATCAAATAAAGAATCAAAACTAGTGTAATTTTCAATGTTAGACTCGCTCATAAAATTATTAAATGTTATTTTTAAACTTTAAAACTTAAGCAGAAAATGTGCAAGAGCTATGCATGTCTAAGGAAACGACCGAGGAAATTGCGATTTTATAATTTTGGCATTGAAAAAATGGAAAGCATTCAAAAATGCAAGATTTGTGGCCGCAGACTTAGCATATAGCGATTTTCTAAATGTAAACATAATGTGAAAGGCAATACAGTATTTAATCCTACCGCGTGCGCGGAAAATTTTTGTATACATATGTATGGTACAAAAAAATTTTCGGTCGTGCAACAGGATTCTTGGGAGGTTTTTGCACGGTGCAAAGAGGCCTGTGCAAAAACTGATCTCACGTAAAAAATTTGCCATTTCTTTCTGTTTCCGGTCAAGATAATGGAATATTTAGCCTTTTTTCTACGCTTGATATCTTTCTCCGTTTTATTCATCGAAATGCTCCTCGATTTTTTGTTTTGATTTTTCTGATTTCAAATAGTTTACGCCATTTTTTGCTGCATCAGTTATTTAATGTCGGCGTCATATATGTATTACCTTACTTAGGTAAGTGAAGGTTTGTTTGCCTTATTTGTTTTCTTTCTGACTAAAAATAATCGTGATGTTGCGGCAGAGCCGTTATCGGATTTTTTGCTGCCACTTTCTAAAACGGTTGCAATAGCGGAACTTAATAAGCGAAAAGCGATGACCTCTTATCGATAAGT
Organism: Mermis nigrescens; assembly: GCA_036768485.1. NCBI lineage: Eukaryota > Metazoa > Nematoda > Enoplea > Mermithida > Mermithidae > Mermis > Mermis nigrescens. The sequence continues at coordinate 3,832,985 of JAVLUZ010000191.1, forward strand.
ACGGTAACCTCTTCCTTGTCAGATGCTTTCCCTATAAAATGCATTCGACAGATAAGAATTTCTGACTCAGCTTTTGGTATTTCTTAGAATTGGAGGTAAAAATCGAAAATATTGTAGGTATGAATGGATAAACTTTGATTTAATCGAATAATGTGGACAAGAAGAAGGGATATTCTACTAACTTTTGCACTGCTTGTAGTCAGAATTGATCGCGTACGTGTAAGTGTACATAATGCATTCACCTCACTAATTAATGCCGGATTTCTTTCTTTCATATAATATTAGCTTTTAATTATGTGAGGTTATTTAATGTCTAATTACTTATTTGCATTTTGCTATCTTCCGAGCTTTTCTTAAAAAATAGCTCTAGTAAGTGATTTTTGTGTCATCTAATTTGATAATATGTTAGCCTTAATACCTATATGTACATATATTTTTTGCGTCCAGTGTTGATGTTTTTAACCAATGGAAGGAGCCTCTTATTAAACGCGGTATCATATGTTGTGCAGTAACCTGTTTTTTCGAAAACAAGTCTTATTCTGGCCGACTAACGAACTTGCCGCATTCTAAAAAACCTTCATCGTATCTACACATGCTTAATCATAGCATGCCAGCGTTATTATCACGTGGGCATTGGGGGTGTGAGAGGGGGTTTTACCTACCCCTACCTGTGGTTTTGTAAAACTAGATACTGTCAGGCGATATTGAGGAAATGAAAAGTGCTGCAAGACATGAGCTTTGCAGAAACAGGGCCGAAAATTCTACCTGAAAAGAATTAAAAATATCAAAATTTTCCGGCGCATCGCGCCGTATTGATATTTTTTGTTATTTTTCATCGTTAGAAACCTATAAATTAGCCGAACTTACTGATAACGGTCAAGAAACCCAGTTTACCGCATATAACGTGCTACTGCCATATTATAGTACCCTAAAATATACACTCACAAAGAGCACATGAACTTTTAGAAATCGCCTTTATGCCTGTACAAAGAGACCTATTCAAAAACGATGACCACAGTTCACTATATGACCATTCCTGGATTTCACCCCCCCCTCTGGCCACTTCTACGTTGCCCATGTATGGCTATTAATAATTATTATCTGCTTGTCAATATGCACGCTTGAATACTGAATGAAAAATGCATATAACTTATTCGAATAGCCCTAGAATGTTTTTGACCACTCATATGCATGAAAGGTCTTAATATGCATGGCGGATCCTGCATTATTTTATTTCTTTTAAGGAAAATAACGATTTTTCACGAAATAATTAGCTTTTCATTATGTTTTGTAACAAGCAGTAATGCTACTGATTTTTGTCATAACGATTAGCAGGAACTGTATCAAATGTTTTGACAATGCTCCAGGATGCAGTAACACTACTGAAAATATTGTTCACCGCGTTTGACTGCGCTTATTTTTTGCTTATTATGATTACGCCAATTCAATTATCATTCCTCAAGCTAAACATAATGATGCATGAAGCATCTTGGTAACGAACGACCTACTGTTTACTATTATGGAGAATCAACGTGTGAACAATTTTCCAGATAGCCTATCATAAAATCGGGATCAAAAAACGGAATGACATGCTTTTAGGCGGAGAGAATAAACATAGGAAAAAATTACATAACTATCGTCGTCAGATCCTTATAATTCTTTTATGCAGAATGTAGAACTAAGGAAAAGGCGGAAGCGAATTACGGTTATAAAATAATTAGATGCCTGAAAAAGTATCGCGCAAGGCTAATGTCTACGTGATCATGTTAGTTGAACTTCCTCATCTGCTCATAAGTTAATTTGTCGGGGCTGATTGAATAGGCCTCCGATCGTGATAAATAGTTTGGAAACAGTTTGGCTACACACATATTTAGAACGCTGGCTTAATGCTGCTTGATATGAATATTAAGCTGAAATGGACGACTATTTAACTCAGATTCTTAGATGAGTGACGATGTATGATTTTTAGTTTGCCAGTTCCAGTTTAGTTAGTGACGGATATGCCTTATACATTAGAACGTTTAACAAAGTAAATTTTTATTCATTCACATTTATACTGACTAAAAGATCGATAAAAATAAAAATAAGAATAAAAAATCAAACACAAATAAAATAAATCTGAAAAATTCATACTTATCTAATCTGATTAATCTTATATACTCGCATATCGAAAAGAAAAATATAACTTGCTAATTTATGAAGACGATATGATAAAAAATGAGAGTGAAATCGTGGATATCAAAACTGTATGTAGTTTAGTATCACCTACAGTCTTAGCTTTAAAGGCTTATAACCAGTGTTTTTTTGTACAAGGTTCCTTTGTAAATGTACAAAGATGGTCCTCAAAAGTCTTTGTACTTTTATACACGCTAATTTTTGCGTACTAAAATATAGTACAGTAGCGCTTTCAGTGTGATAAATTAGTGTTTCTCGACCTTTGGCAGTGTATTTTAGCTATAGTCTGTTTCACACAACTTCGGTCATAAATTTTAAATTTATTTCCGTCAATAAGCTGACAGATTGCAATTATAGCATGGATCTGATAAGTAATTATCGTAACCCCTCGGCCTACTGTCGATGAAAATTCTTAGAATTTATGCACGAAGTTATGTGAAACAGACTATAATTTCTGGGCTTTGGTGGCAAAAAATAATAAAAATTTCCTCAAACGAATCATTTTGGCATTTTTGCCCTCCAAGTGCCAATTCTGCCATTATAAAGATATGGACAATTGTTCATTTCGACGAAAAGTTTTGGGAATTTGTACCTTTTTACAGTTTTTGACTTACCAAAAATCTTTGTGCATGTACAAGGACGGTTTCGAAAAGACTTTGTACATCGGGGAAAATCTTTGCCGAATAAAAAAAACTGTGCTTAGAAATGGATGATTTTGGTTTATCTTTAATGAAATTTTTTGTCCCTTTCTATTGTTTTCCTTAAAGCGATTTATGTTGGGTTCGGATGAAATTGTTGATGATTGGTATTGACTTTCCAACTGTTTAGCCGCCCTCTCGTTACCTTATTATGAAATTCAGCCATCATTGACTCCATTGATTCGATGGGTCTTGCTCACATTGGCTCACGCTTCTGCCTCAATGCTTAGCTATCGTCGTTCGCGTTTTATTGACACAAGTGTTTGTGTCACAGTCGCGTCATCAATCGTTATCGTTGTGTCAGAAATCTAACTTTTCTGTATCATTTTTGTAGTCTGTCCGGAAACACCCTCGCGCTGTCCAATTTTATTAACTTTTTCTGTTAAGGCGGATCAACTATCATCCGTCCTTACAACTATAACGCCTACTTTGCCTTATTCAATCGTCAAACGTTTTGCATTCAAAAACGATTTTGTTGTGCTGTGACGTAGCGAAGTTGGATTTTTAGCTTTTCAGTTGGATGCATTAACAGTTAGCTTGTATTTATATTGCCGGAACGAACGCGAAAATGCCTTGGGAGGAACGTTCTTTTATGGTTGAGGCGAAACCAGGAGCCGAATATTCCAGCTTGTACGTGGCTTGCTTAGAAAAGTAAGTGCCGCTCGGTCCTTCGTTGGATGTGTCTTCAATTGACCTAATTCGTAGTCATTCGACTGTTAGGGCTTAAGGTTTTTGTGGTTTAAAATAAAATTCGTGTCTTTTCAGTACAAGTTCCCTTTGTAAATATACAAAAATAGTCCTTGAAAGTCTTTGTACATTTTGCACATATACAGTTTATTTCACTCTAATATGGTACAGTATTGCATTCTGTATTGTATAAATAGGTCTTTCGACCTTTGTAGTGCCGTTCAGCCAATCTCTGGGTTTTATGACGATGAAAAACAGAAATTTTCAAATACCATCAATTATTTTAGATATTCTTTACTCGTTTTCAAAAGTCACAGCTTAAACTTAAGTGGCCAAAGCGTCAAAGAAATTTTAGTAATTTTTACCGTACTAAACACAGTTTTAAAGCTCTTAAAACTAACAAAGCAAAAATATCGAGATTGTACGAAACCGAAAAATGAAAATACGATAAAGAAATTGTTTGACATTAAACAATGTTTTACAATACGGTCTTCGTTTTAATCTGAAATACTGATATAACAATGCTCAAATCAGACATTTAATAGCTCAAGATTTTGGGAGAGGTTATTAGGCTATTTTTAATGAGGTGGTAAATGACCTTCAATTTTTGACGAAAAACGATTAAAAAGCACATGGCCAAAAAACACATGTTTTTACCTAATGTGGGAGAGGGGGCATACATGTTGTAGGGAGGATGGGGATGGGTGATCTCTCTCATTGGTCGTAGCCCCACCCCTTCAAAGCAATAAAATTTTTAACCCCCGGATTTAAAAAAAAATTGATTTTTTTGGCCGTTTTCACGTGTTTTTTGGCCATTTTTGGCCAAAATTTGAGGTCATTCACCCCCTGCCCCCTCAAATTGGCCGAAGACCCCCACCATACATGACCTGGGGGGGGGTGGGGCCCCCAGAAAAATTTTCACCCCCTGCAAAAATTTTTGTACCCTCCAGAATTGGCAATTTTTGGAAGTTCTCAAAAATTTTTTAAAAATTTGTAGAAAAGATGCTTTTTTAAGCGTTTTTAGCTATCTATTTGCTCGTTTTGACTATTTTGTTCAATTAATTCCGACTTTTTTTGATTTTTACTGAAAATTTTTTATTGTTTTTACGCTCTAGAAAGATAGAGTATAGTCAGAAACGCTGAAAAACGGAGTTTTTGACGCGTACCTACCATTTTTGGACATTAAAAAAAGGCACTGTATAATTTCACCCCCCCCCCCCCGCCGCCGAATTCCCTTGCTGTGCATGTTTGCCCCCCACCCGAAATTTTGATCCCTTACATGTCTTGAGAGAGGTCGCAAAATTTTGACGTTTGGGGGAACGGCCAATTTCGAGAGGAGGATCCCCATCCCTCATGATACACGTATGACTCAAATAGGTATTAAAAAGATAAATGTTTTTCATTGTTAGAATCTTAAATTTTGTTTCTTATAAGCATTAAATGTTCCGGGAAAAATAGTTGGGTCGCGTCAGTCGGCGACAAATGAATTAATGTTCCTGACCTGTCAGAAATGACGTTCCATAGCATCCACTCTGTTTGAATAATATAAAATCAAAAATTGTGGTGCGCGTCGTATTTTTTGAATGTCTTTCATCAAAAGACGGAATTGCGTGCCTACTAAAAACTTGTATTGGCAATTATTTAGTGGCAATTTTGTTGCGCATAGGCAGCTGAGTTGGTTCAGTTTTTGCACAACCTATTTTGTTTAGCATTTAAATGTCAAAAAACTCATGGCCTACAACTGAACTTTAAATATGAATAAGGCCTATATATACGGACGTTTTGTACGCTTTAACTTTTTAGAATCTTTAAATTCGTGACGAATTTGTTACGCGTACGCTATTCAAAAATACTAAAACGTTCGAGACGCGTAAGTCAATAATGCTGACAGCAACGGTTAGTTGTGAAGCATAACTTAAAACGAAAAATCGATTTTTCAATGACAATTCAATTCGATACGTATCCTTATTTACTGTTACAATAGAGAATAGTGGAAAAATCGGACTTTTTAGCTGTAGACTTAATAAATCATCTCTTTCTTAATTTTTTCACGTGCGTGATCGGTATTTCCATTTACGAAAATTTAATGTGCACAAACAAAAACAAACAAAACAAACGAAAAAATTCGAATTTAAAAACGTATTTAATAGCTGTTATGTTTTCAAAAAGCTCATTTGCACTAGTGCCGAAATGCAAAATTTTATTTTCACATGGATTTTCCGTCCTCATAATGCAAAGTAAAAGATCTAGGGCTTTTATCATTATATAATTACTTTCTGGAAATCAGTTTTTTCGTCGACTTTTCATAAAATAGATCCACTGTGCCATGTTATGAAGAATTATCTGTGAATTGGTTAGCTGGTAATACCGTCGATTCTTCGTACCAGCTTAGTGTGCATCTAAATGTCTTATGAACATGAAGAGCTGTGCATACTGCACGTAAATTGACCACTATATGAGTATATCAGACTGGATGATTGCAGATCAGCATCGTGGGGAAGGAAATATACCTACAGTAGTCTATTGTTTCTTGGACGATTTTCATATACGACTCACTAGAATGCTTAAAAAGCTAAATTATTCGCCTTTAAGTCAACTTATTTAAGACGGCTGCGTAAATACGAGTATCTAACGAGTAATGACGGAAAAGGCTGTCTGGGTTTCATTGTGTAATTTTTCGTATGTCTAGTCATTTTTGGAGCATTGCACGAAATCTGTTCAAAAACATTGTTTCGGATTACGGTCCTGAAATAAGACAGCGTGAACAACATCTACTTCGGGTTTATGAATTAAGCCTAATTTCGTTTCGTTTGTGAGACTTTTGAATTTGCATGCGCGCCTGTAAAGGTCTTTTAGTAGATTTTTCGGTCTTTGCGTCTGCTATTGAGATATAAGGTAGCCTTGCATAACCAATAATACATGCAAGTGCAAATATCGCATATTCTTACTTTTTAGTGAAGAGCTGATTAATTTTTTACGATTTCGATTTCAATTCTAATGTAATATCTGATATTCATCACTTAATTTTGCTTTCAAATGTCAAATATTGATACTTGATTAGTTATATTTAATCGTCATGAATTTTTGAGGTCGAATTTGCATGAAAGCAATTAAGAATAAGGGCGATTGAATGACCAGCAGCATCAAATATATACAACGTAGTAGATGAATAGTATCTGAATGAAAGAATCGGACAGAAAATAAGTATTGGTACTTGATATAATACCGTTTGACGTCGTTTGAAGCTTTTTCATGATTTGAGCAATAGGTTCGGTCCGCAAATGGCCTGCCGAGGGGGTATGCCTTTCAAAAGTTCTGGTAGAAGGTTGGTAGGGGTTTAAGATCTCCCCGATAATCCGGTGGACTTTCCCCCGAGAGTCGATAGACCATAGAATTGAATTTTTGGCATGTTTCTTTGGGATTTTTGCCAGTTGTATTCCACTCAGACCTCCCAGAATTCGGCTGCTGCCCATGTAGGCCCCTCCAGCGTGCATGCGTGACGCACACCAGACATCCACAGCATAGGAATTCTGGGGGGGGCAGTGCTTTTTTGTATTCGGCAAAGATTTTTCCCGATGTACAAAGACTTTTCGGGACCGTCTTTGTCATACATGCACAGTATGGGAATTATGGGGGGGTGAAAACCTAAAATGCCTTTTTTGGGCCAAAAAATGGCCGGTACGCGTTAAAAAACATCGTTTTCTGGCGTTTCTGACGATACTCTATCCTTCTAGAGCATGAAATCATGAAAAAAATTTCGAAAAAAGTCGAATAAATTGACCAATATATCGCTTAAAACATGAATATATGGCGCGAAGCGCCGAAAATTTGGCGATTTTGAGCAAATAGATAGCCAAAAACCCTTAAAAAGACACTTTTTCTAAAAATTTTTAGGTAAGTTTATGAAACTTTTGAAAAATCGCCAATTCTGGGGGGGGTGAAAAATTTTTTGTGGGGGTGAAAAATGATTCTTGCGGGGGGTGAAAACCCCCCCAAACCCCCAAGATCATGTATGGTCTTTGTACATGTACAAAGATTTTTGGGAAGATAAAAATTGCAAAAAAGGTCTATAATTCGTAAAAATTTTCGGCGCTTCTTACTTAAATGAGTAATTGTGTGTACCATATAGCTTTATATTGGCATAAATCGTATTTCAAAAGGAAAAATGTCAAATTTTTTAAGTCGAACAATTCTTGTTTTTGACACACTAAAACCGCTACTGTACCATATCATAGTATTCGAAAATTTGTGTGTGCAAAATGTACAAAGACTTTTGGGGACTATCTTTGTACATGTACAAACGGACCTTGTACAAAAGAGAACACTGGGGGGGGTGAAATTTTGTAGTGCCTTTTTTGGGCTAAAAAATCGTGCATACGCGTCAAAAATATCGTTTTTCGGCGTTTCTGACGATGTCCTATCTTTCTAGAGTAGAAAAAAGATTTCGAAAAATCAGAAAATTCGAATAAATTCAACAAAATATGGCCAAGAAATGACTACTTATCGAAAATTTGACGCTTTAGAGCAAACAGATGGCTAAAAAAGCTAAAACAGCACCTTTTCAACGAACTTTTTTGAAACTTTTGAAAAATCGAGAATTCTGACTATTTTTCGTCTTATTTGATTAAAACGATCCGCGCGATATCGTTCGCATAGTTCAAGACGGAATCGATTTATGCTCGTCGAACGACATCGGCGACGTCGAAGAAGCGGACGGCTTGATGGTCGAAAAATTGGGCGATTTGCATTTGAATCGCCGCGTCGGCGATGGCGATCGCGAGCCGTCGCTGCCGTCGGTCGGCGTCGACGTTTGTTCGCCGCTCACGGACCGAAATGCGTCGATCGCGCGCAATAACGCGGCGTCGAGCGCCGCCGCCGTCGCCGCCGTCAAATCGCCGGACAAAGAAAATGGCGGCGGCGCGTCGGGATTGGTCGACGCTTCCGACCGATTAGGCGCTAAAGCCAATAAAACGACGACCAAATCGTCTTTGTGCGCGTTCATCAAAGGCGTCCGCTTGCACCCCGAGTCGGTCAAAAATTATTTGTGGACCGACGATCAGCAAACTTTCGCCTGTAAACTTAAACTGAATTTGATCGACGAATATAACGGAGGTCAGTTTGACAGCTCGCCTGTTAAGCGCGCTATTATCGCTTTTCATTAATCGTTCGTTATTAGATGCGGGGCTGGGTCTTATCTTTTTTGGGGGGAGGGGGCGGCTCCCCCTTAGCCACGCAAGCCAACATGCATGTGGGGGTTGGGGTATAGAACATACATGATCTTGGGGGCAGTGGGGAACGGCCCGATTTCGGGCGCGGAATGTCACAAATGCCCTCTTGCGGCTACGTCATCAATAGAGACCGGATTTTTAGGTGCAAAAAAAAGTTGAATTAGGTGCAAAAAATTCACCAATTAGGTGCAGAATTAGGTGCAAATATTATTGGAAATCCAAATGCTAAGAGCGCTTTTACTCAAGCAAAAACTTGTTAAATGCGTATATTATTAGCCCAATACTTGCAAAAAACACTTTTACTCGAACAAAAGCTTATTAAATGCGATAATATTGTACATTTCGATGTTGTCGAATGTCAGATTTGGCGGCGATCGGATAAGATTAATTTATACAGTGTAAAAGATCGCTCGGCGTCCACAGAAGCGAGGGGTGCAAATAGCGTCTTCAGTCTTTTATCAGTATTCGTTTCAATGACAAAAGCTTCAACGTCCGGATGTCTTTGTATACTTCCGCGGAATTTTTCTTAGATCGATCCATCCAGAAATGCCGACACGTCTTAATACGTGCCTGTGGGAGGGGCGGGTGAGGAAGGAATAATTCACTGAAATTAGATCAGAAAAAAAGATCAGCCTATCAATTCTGTTTAAACGAGGTAGGTACCATAGGCCGATTTTTGCTGAAAAAACTTTTCTATATCCGCTTTTTAATTCGAAAAATTTCTTTACCCTACCCTCCCTAAGAGTTTGACCTCTGCGTGTGTGAAAACAGCTACTAATAGAAGTTGTAAACAATCCCTGCAGCAACATCGGCTTCGATGGCTTTCCATTTAATTGTCAAACCAGTATGTTCAGCACGCTGTTTTGCATCTGTTGTTTCGTCCAAAACAAAATACACCGGATTATCGCCTATCAACCGTTTAATCTTGATCGTTCGATTGTAAATTGGCAAAACATAATTCTTACGCAGGGTTCTTTCATCAGAAATTGTGCAGTTGGTATATTTTTCAAGAAAATTTCTCATAGGCACTGAATTATTTTTAAATAGAGGAACACCCAATTGAACAAAAGCTATATTTAAATCTGACTCAAATTCCTTGGCTAATTCTGTAGAATTTTCAGCTTTTTTGAATCCAGCAGCCAAAAAGACTGTTAGCCTTTGGCTGGATCTTGAATTTTCCCCAGAATGCCGAGCACTTTGAATATGCTGCGTAACTCATTGTCTTTGATGTTTTTCATCAATCTGAATAACGACGTCACAGGCATCACATTTTAGGATAGCGCCATTGGTAATAATTTTTTCTGCATGGAAATCTTTGGCTAAAGCATTCAATTTATCAGTTCCCAACTTTCGGCATGTTGCCAAAAACAGAATTATGCACCCGCGCTCGCTCAACAAAGTAAACGCCATGTACCATCTACAGTAACTGAGCTAAATTTGAAAAACATGCGTAAAATGTGTAATTTGTGAGCTAAATTATTGAGTTTTAGGTGCAAAATTGACAAAAATCAAAATTAGGTGCAATTAGGTGCGCAAATCCTATTTTAGGTGCAATTAGGTGCAACAAACCATTTACTATATGCTTCAAAAACACTGTATTTATGCTTTTCTGGCATTCTCCTGTCAAGGCGGGTCAAAAAAATAAAAAGGTGTAGCACCTAATAATCCGGTCTCTAGTCATCAATAACTATTTGCATCCTTTCAAATTAGATGGTATCATATGTGGCTTGAAATTTTTGGAGGGAATAGTCGTCCATTTTTTAGGGTAGGGTAAACAAGCTTCTAGTTTTCGCCAAAATAGCAAAAAAGGTTAAAATAAAACCGGAATTTTTTTGCTGAAAAGAGGGGGTTAAAAAGTTTCAGGCAGCTCTGAGAGGGGGGTAAGGGACGATCGTCTTTGATTGGAGTATCCCCATCGATCGTTACATTTGCAATCGGGTGGCTTAGTTGAACATAAATTAAGCAACATTATACAAGTTTTTCTCGGTTCGTCCAACAAATATCCGAGCCATTATTAGAATTTTTAGTGATTGTGATCATCTAATATGCATCCGAAATACGATGGAACGGTGTGTTTACTGCTCGTTTTTTCGAAAATAAATTTTGTACTTCCTATGGGCGTATGAATAGGCAAAAATGCAATAGTAAATTGACGTAAACATATTTTGCTGCTTGCTACGACCCGTAATTTTTGTGCAGTGCGTCGTTATTATATGCGCAAGATGGGCAAAAACAGCGCGCTGTGATCATCACGCTTTTAACGCGTGATAAGACTTGATTATTTATTCGCACGTTTGCTTGTTGACTCTGCGTTGCACCATGCGTGCTCTTCATTGCAATGGCACGAGTTTTTCATTCGCTTGTCAACATAACATACAAAAACTTGTTTTCCTCTTTGCCTAGATTGAGATTAACTTATGAAATCAATAGATGTAACAGGCGTAAGTAAATTGCCCAAATTTATATAGTTTGACCGAATGGTTCCTCATCGCGAATGAATAAATGGAAAAACATGAATTAATCGGAATTTATATGCTCCGTTCAAATGGTTTCTAATCGCAAATGCATAATGTTTTACGCGGTGAGGCGCGAAGCTCTTCAATTATAAGTGCACAGCGTGACCAATTTGGGGATGGGGGAGGGGGTGGAAATTGAACTTTTTAGGGCCAAAATGACTTGAAAAACTGATAAAAGCGATAGAATAGCGTTAAAACAACGTTACTTCACAGTTTCTTGTCAATTTCAAGCATTTTCGAAGAAAATCTCAAAATTTTTATCCGTTTTTGGCCTTCATTTTGCCTTATTTCCCACAAAATTTTTCATTTTTCCATTCTGGGGGTCTAGAGACCTCTTCAATGCCCCCTCCCACATTCATGTTTGTATACAACCAGCCCCATATTCAAGATTTTTATGTACTCATATACATACACATGCACAACATGGGAATTCTGGGGTGGAGGGGGGGGTGAAATTATAAAGCGTCTTTTTTGGGTCCAAAGGTACCCGTCAAAAACATCGTTTTTCAGTGTTTCTGACGATGCTCTATCTTTCTAGAGCAAAAAAACACAAAAAATTCCGATAAAAATTAAAAAAGTCGGAACAAATTGAACAAAATATAGTCAAACATGAGTATACAAGCGGCTTTTTGAGCAAATAGATAGTTAAAACCGCTCGGAAAAGCATATTTTCGACAAATTTTCAGATAATATCGGGAAATTTCAGGGGGATTTTTTAAGGGAAAGGAAAGAAAATATTTTTCGGTGGGGGTGAAGATTTTTCTGGGGACGGGAGGGTGAAAACCCCCCAAACCCCCCTAGATCATGTATGCTCATATAACAAACATTACATTAACTGAATAACTTGTTTGTATTAGCTGATATATTTCTTCATAATATATAGGAATGTTTTGTAGCTCAGTTACAAATAGTGCTTTTTGGCTTTTAAGCTGTTAGACGCTCATGAAGAATATTATTTTTTAGGTCTATCTGATAATGATATTGGCTACGACAAAACATCTTGTAATAAGTTATTTAGTAATTGGGCAGATTATTCATTTAACTTTTAACGTTTAAAATCGAGAGCCCCATAGAATCTTAGTTCCTCAGATCAAGAAGTACAGGCCCGTATCCAAAAGGACGGATGCCCCTAGATTTTAAGAATTTTCAGCTAAGAAACTGCGTAGACGTTTTGAATTTTTCATAGTGAAAATACTCAAATCTTTGGCTTCAGTAAAATAAAACTTTGTTTATTAAAATATATTATACTACATTCAGAACGCTCGAATTTTTTTCGGCTTCGTGCAATTGATTCAATCAAAAATACTATTATGACACATGTTCCAATTTTTTCAGATAAAATGTTCGCCAGATGAAATTTTCCACGCTTCTTATCTTCAGAAAGGTGGCAAATTGATTTCAGGAGAAAAAGGCCGAAAATGTCAGGCGCTTCGCGCCCTATATAATTTATGATTCCTGCATTGCTTATCTTCAGAAAACTGTAAGACTAAGCTTAAAAGGATGAAAACGTCAAAACTTTTTGACGCTCTATGTCAATTGTAGTTCCTGCTTTGTTTATCTTCAAAAAAGTGCAAAATTGAGCTCAAATGAATAAAGTCGTCGAAAATTTCCGACGCTTCGCTTCACAAAATCCTGCATTATCTAGTTTTCGGAAAGGCGCGAAATATGGCTTATAGGATAGAAATGCCTGAAATTTTCGACGCATTTCGTCAAATATAATTACCGTATTGCCTATATCCACAAAGCTGCATCCAAATCTTCTGATGCTTGCACCAGATATAATTTACCTATTTTGCTTTTCTTCCGAAAGCTAAAAAAATTGGGCTGGAGGTATAAAAATGTCTATTTGATTTTTATTATATGTCGCTCCTGTATTGCTTTTCATCAGAAAGGCTGGGAATTGGTGTTTTTTGTATTCGGCAAAGATTTTTCCTGATGTACAAAGACTTTTCGGGACCGTCTTTGTACATGTACAAAGATTTTTGGGAAGACAAAAATTGCTAAAAAGGTCTAAAATTCGCAAGTTCTATATATCTATATATAATGGCAGAAATCGCATTTCAAAAGGAAAATGTCTAATTTTTCGGCGCTTAGCGCCGTTCTAAGACGATTCTTGGTGATTTTTGCCTTTAGAGACCCAGAAATTAGCTAAAATACATTACCAAAAGTCGAACAAATCTGTTTTTACAACACTAAAATCGCTACTGTATGATATTTTAGTACCCTAAAATTTGTGTGTACAAAATGCACAAAGACTTTTGGGGACCATCTTTGTACATGTATTAACGGACCTTGTACAAAAAAACACTGCTGGGAATGAGTTTAAGAGTGTAAAAGTGTAAGAATTTCGCTCAATCGCGTAATTTTAATGTTTTTCACCACATGATGCTACACAAGTGATCCAGGAATGCAAAACGTCGAAAATGTCGTTTTATCGCGCGCTCGAAAAATTTTCAAGCTTGTTTCTCATGACTATGTACTTTCTGCCTGTTGCCTAATCTCCATTGACCCTTAGTGCGGTGACTTTAGCAACGAGAAGCGCATGACAAGACAATATGATCTATATAATCAACCAAGTCCATGTGATTAAGTAAAACATGACGAAGTCGAATTTTTTCTGCTTAATTTATGTTTCCGAAGTACAAGTGTCAAAGTACTAGCATTGCTTGTTTAGAAAGATTTTATTTGCTGGACTGGACTTATTTATTTACCTAAGTATCGTTTATTTGCGCGCGTCGTTATTCGTAAGGGCAGGTGTGACTTAAAATAATTGGCAGCTTTCGTCACGAATAAATCGCATTTCTATGTATTGTGCTGCTTTATTAATGCTACGCTCAGGGGCGGATTTAAGGGGGCGGCCGCCCCCCCATTGGCCCAAAATAGAGCGCAAAATTAGGGATTTTTGAGCGATTTTCGGATTAAAACGGCTAATTTTTTCACCCAAGTCAGGGTTCCGTTCCCCCCTTCCCCCTTAGGAAAATCCTGAATCCGCCGCTGGCTACGCTTCTTCGAATACTGTTTGTAGCCAATTCAAAGACATAAGAAGAATAGACGGAAATGTAAAAAATGTAAGAAGCATGTACAAAAAAAATTAACACAGAATCTACCAATGTCAAAGTCTGAGTAGGTAGTAAAAGATTTGATTTTTTTGAATACATTTTGAAGTGCTGATTTTTAAAATTTTTGTAATTAAACGCGCAAGGTCTTCAACACACATGCTCTCTTGGATTGAGCGTATTAAAACAAATTAAAAATTAAGACAAAGACATTTGTTAGTCGAAGTGGAATATGTATATAAATGTAAACAAAGCGTATTACTTGCTCTGACAATCTTGTTATTTTTTGCTTTTTCTGATTCAGAAGAACGAACCTGGAATGAAGCTATAAAAAGCACTAGGACAATACTTTCCGGTCTGGAATCGTATTGCAGATGCCTCAATGACTGTGACGTCATTTTACGTTGCAACAAATGCAGCCAAGCTCTACATCGTTGCGATCAATTAAGGTGGGACATATAATTTCGATACGTCAGAATTTATGTGAAATTTTTTATTCTCAATCAGTACCGGATCCAGAATTTTTTAAGGGGGGGGGGCAGAATATCAACCTCCCAAGGTCGGAAATAGTCTAGAAAATTTCATATTAAGGTGAGAAATTGTCTTTTTTTGCCATTTCACGAAATTCATCCCTATTCAAAATCATTCTTGCTGCAACGATTTTCGCAAAAATCTTAGAAAATAAGGAAATTTCTCAGGAAAAATGCTTACTGTAAATGTTCCATTAAGTTTCATTTCTGAACAACAATCTATTTTTGAAATTTAAGCTGAAATGTCAGAGACACATGATATAGGGGACGGAATGGTTCGGTGGTCCCGTTCTTCCGCCCGTAAAAAGTTTCCCAGCTTCGTAAAACAGTTCACCCGTAGGCAATTTTTCGATTTTCCAAGTAATCATAGAAAACGTCCTGTTTTTTGCTATATTTTAGTCCAAAAGTGATAATTTGATCGACAGTCATTTTTACTAATTTCGTTTGAAACCTGTCTTCGAATTTTTCGTGTTTTTATCTCCCACAAAGAAGGAACATCGTTAGAAACGCCGAAAACGATCTTATGAATGCGCATCTATCCGTTTTTAAGCCTGAAAGGGTTTAGAAAAATTATCTGGTTTTAGCTCCCTGAATTCCCATGCGGGCACGCATGATTAAAGACAGTACCGTATCCAAGTTTCGCCCAAGGGGGGCAGACCAAGCATAAATTGGTCTATATCTCGGGAAATTCGACGGGATAGCTCGCAAAAATCGCATTTTTCGACATGCTCTATCCATTAAGATCATAAAATTGAAATTTTTT
The DNA here is from genome assembly GCA_036768485.1 of Mermis nigrescens. Taxonomy (NCBI): domain Eukaryota; kingdom Metazoa; phylum Nematoda; class Enoplea; order Mermithida; family Mermithidae; genus Mermis; species Mermis nigrescens. Next base: position 3,848,638 of record JAVLUZ010000191.1, read on the forward strand.
ATTAAAAAATTGCTTTTCTCACCCGAAATGCCATAAAAAGTGTATTTTTTTGGTCGCGCTTGAGCCGCCAAAAATTTGAAGATTTTTTCGTCAAAGACAGTCATTCCCATCTTTCCGTGCATTAGCTTGCCTTTCAAAATTTTGTTTCCGGCAAAGAGGGGGGCAGCCGCCCCCATCTGTTTCCCCTAAATACGGTTCTGTAGAGATAATGAGTGAATGGACATTTTCGCTCTGTTGGCTGTATTCATTCACCTTGAACAATATACAGACCCAAGAAATGAACATTCTCATAAATTCTAACTAAAGAACTGCTGAACTTACCAAGTTTTAGCTTGGGAAATCCTTTTAATGCCATAAATCTTCTTTGCCTACGAATATACTTATTTCAAACGAAAAATGTAAGTTCCAGGCTGCCAAGAAGTAAATAAATGCTGTTTTTGATTGTTTCGCAGACAAATGAAAGCCATAATCGTTTGAAAAATACGTATCCATTCTTTTTGTCGCCAATGAGTCAATGAGGGTCACTCACCTTCCCGCCTTCTAAAATTCGCCCTGAGGTCGTATTTGTAAAACCTCCATTGAGGTAGGGTCTACCTGCCGGTAGAATCAGGCCTACCTTGCGGTATATTTCTATTCATTCAAAAATTCTACCTGGTTTTATGAAAAGCGGCTCTACTCAAAGATGGACCCATGATAATCTATCTCTACCAACAGGTAGGCATATACCTGCATTCATGAATACGGCCTCAATTGATCGTTCATTCTTTATTGACTTGAAAACATAGACGCATAAGGTCAGAATTGGCAGGGGGTGAAATTCTGGAAATCCCGACTAATAAATTTAGTCATCAGGCTTTTTTGCCATTCAAATGACAAGAATGGTCAACGTTGCCTATGTGGAGCGATTTTATGTTGTGAGACACTATTTCAAGTTCATTTTGATTGCATTATGCCGCTTTTAACACTAGAAAGTATTCAAATTGGTCGATTTGGCGAGAATTTTTGATTTTTTGTAGACCATTTGACACAGTTATAGGCATTTTTTAAGCAAGCACCAAACAGCACGTAAAATTATTAATCCGGCGCTTAGCGCCAGAACAATTCTGTCATTATTACTGTTTTTGTCCTCAACAATGATGCAATAAATGTTAGGGAAGTTGAAAATCGTCGGACAGTACCTTTCTGTGACTGCCTGACCCTTTAGCCTTCACTCGCTATCCCTACATACATTCATGCTTGGAAAGTAGAATTAGAAGATTTACTATTCATCAATTCATACCGTTTGCTGAACTCACAGACAAGAATTTAATTTATTGCCAAAAATTAAAAAAGAACGGGAAAGGCAGACTGCGGCAACCGACTTTAAGGTAAATTAGGCTCATACCTGGGTAATGGATTTTGATTCTGAAGGGGTCCTTTTTGTTGAGGTTGGTTGGTTGGTTGTTTGTTTGGCCGGTTGATTAATTGTTTGGCTGGGTAGGTGGTTGGTTGGTTGTTTGGTTGGCTAGTTGGTTGGTTAGTTGGCCGCTTAGTTGGTTGGTTGGTTGGCTAGTTGGTTGGTTATTTGGCCGGTCGGTTGGTTGTTTGGTTGGCTAGTTGGCTGGTTGGTTGGCCGGTTAGTTAATTGGTTGTATCATTTTCTCACTTTTTTATTTTTGGGTCAAAAATTCTACCCCCCCCCCAATCAAAAACTGTTTTTTCTGGCGCCACCCAGCTGGGGTTCTTGAAGGTACCGAAGTGCCTTCTGGCCCCACCCGGTGGCGCGGGTGGTGCGGCATTGCCCACCTGTGATTAAGCTATTAAAAATTTTCGGATTATAAGTGCTACTGGGAATTTCTCCGTGAATTTTTAGAGGGTGGGTCGTTACTTTTGTAACATTTTATCATAAAATTTAGAGTGGTACTCCAAATAATTAGTTTTTCAATGCGATCCTTAGCTAAATGGGCTTCTATTATCTACTGTATCATCTAATAATTTCCAAGTCTGCGTTTTTTCTGTTGATAGATTAAGGCGTGTCGTATTTTCAGGTCACTTCGGTATTATAAGCTGCCTTCGGTAGAATTTAACGAAATAGTGGACGAACTATACTGCCACCAACACGAACACGACGTTCTCAACAATAATATAATGTATAGCTATTTCATTAATGGTCCTAAGCTTGATCAATGCTTCGTAGGCAGTCATTATTTGCTTTTGAACCCCGATTTGGTCGACAACTGCCTGATCACAGATTCAGACTTGGTCATTTGCAAAAACTGCTTACAAAACGTTGGCTGCCTGGACAAAGCCGCATCAAGTTTGTTCACACTATCGTTTGTGTGTATGTGTAAACTGCCAACGATCTTCGAAATTCGATTAATTTCCATTAAAGTGCTCTACAGTCAATTTTTCTTCTAAGACGCCGGTGAATTCGTAAGAAGCAAGGCCTTTCGCTTACTGTTGAAATTATAACATTTATTATACTTCGATTGGAGCGCATACATGCACATAGTTGTTGAGGGTGGTATCACCCCTTCTTTTGAAGAGTCAGCGAGGCAGGTAATGTTCGGCGATTTTGAACTGACGGAACGTTTTTTTGTATCATTTTTTAAGGTCGAAAGCAAAAAAATGTCAAATTTTTTCTGCTCTTCGAGCTGGATTAGTACTTTTATGTACTGCTTACTCAGAAAAGCGCCCATTTAATCAATTTCTGTATTTTATAGTGTTAAAAGTGTTATGTTGCAGTCAAAATGGACTGAAAATGCTTTAAAAAAGTGATATTACCCCGAAATAACGTTTTATAGGCTATTTTGACCATTTTGGTTCTTAAAACAGCAAAAAAATCGTGAACGTTAAATTTACTGTTTCGGATTTCTTGGATTTTAGCCTTTCCCGTGTTGACTCTGACCTTGTGCACCTATGTTGAAGCGTCATAGTCATTTTGAGTGCGAGATTTTTATAATGTTGACAGAAAATTGAGCTGTAAAAGGGAGTAATTGCTGTAAGATGAGTATTTGATTGTTAATTGAATTAACCGAGCACGTCTGAGTTTTTTCATATTTGATGGAAAATTGAGTTGTAAAAGGAGTAATTACCGTTGTATGACTTTGTGACTGTCAATTAAATTAAGTATCTAGACTAAAGAAAATTAAATGTAATATACTGCACTATAATCTGTTGCATATAAGTTTAGGCACACATCTTGGGAATTTTTATTGACAGTAAGCCGTCAATTTACGGTAATTATGGATCAATTCAATGCACTTAGCGCAATCGGTCCGCTCGTTGTTGGAGAATATTTTTAGAATTCATGCACGTGTAACTGACTATAGATAAGATTGTATTCAAAAATTTCGATAAAATTGTTCGATTTAAATGATCCGTAAAGTTAATATTCTTTTCATTAAGCGATTAATTGTGCTATGCACTGTCTTTTTTGCACGAGCCTCTTTGTACATGTACAAGAAAAGTCTTTGTCTGACCGAAATTCTTTTCGTACATATAACATGAAGATATATTCTATTGAATATAAACATTTTTAAATACTATCAGACTAGGATCTTCGACCTAAATGCTGTCCAAAAAAGCGTTACTTCGTCCTAAATTAAGTTGATGATACTAGTTAGGCGCGAAGTGCCGACATTTTTATCAGTTTTTGATTAAATTTACACCTAAAAATCGAATCAGAGAGCTAAAATAACTTGTATGAGACAATCAGATACGAAAAGCAATTGCAATATGCAGGTCGAATGTCGTAACAAAGACTGATTTGCTTATGAATTTCATGCAACATAAAGACAAAACAAGTCAGTTTTACCTTCAAACGGCAGAAATACTTCAAAGTTGTCAAATAAATCTTATTTTCATCATAAAATCTGCGTAGAACACAGCAGTGTTTTTTTGTACTCGGCGGAGATTTTTCCCGATGTACAAAGACTTTTCGGGACCGTCTTTGTACATGTACAAAGATTTTTGGGGAGACAAAAACTGCAAAAAGGTGTAAAATTCCCAAACATTTTCGGAGCTTCGCGCTGAAATGAGTAACTGTTTGTCCTATATATCTTTAAAATGGCAGAATTTGCATTTAGAATGGAAAAATTGCCCAGAAATTAGCTAAAATACACTACCAAAGGTCGAAAACCCTGTTTAACCACACTAAAATCGCTACCGTACTTAGATGCAAAAGATGTTTGAGTCTGTACAAAGATGCTTGAAATTATTCAAAGTTAGATTTTGGAGTGTTTAATGTCCGCGCTTTGAGCTAAATAGACTGCGATCACGATATTTGGCGCGAAGCGTCAAAGAGTTTCTTGAAATTTTACTGAAAAATACTCAAAAAAGCGTCATAACTACTATTACTTTGCGACAAAAAATCTTTGTACATTGTACAAAGATGGCTCTAAAAAGTCTGTACGAGTATCAAAATCTTTGACTCGTACAAAAAAAGCAGTGGTGCTCCGTGTTTATAATTAATCCTTGTATCTTTTCGGTCGATTATGTTTACTAGGTATCATTCATGTACACAGAAGTGTGAGAGGGGTATTAAACCTCGCCGAAGAATCCACATATCAGGTATCGTTGAGCGATTTTCCTAAAAACGGCTGTTTTTTGCATTTCTGGCACGAGATGCCTTTTAAAATCAATCTAGAATCCTCACCACAGCTTCCGGATGTCCTCAAAAAATGAACAAAAACGAATAAATCGGAGAATTTCAGGCCCTTATCCAGGATTTGGCCAAGGGGGCGGGCGGACCCAATATAAATCGGTCTATATCTCGAGAAATTCGTCGGGATAGCTCAAAAAACCGAATTTTCCGACCTATTTCGCTATACTTTACCCATTAAGGTCATAAAATACGAAAAAAAAATTTTACGAGAGTATAAGTAGTGTCGTTTTTTGGTCGCACTTGAGCCTAAATTATCGAAAATACATCATATCTGGCGGCGAAGCGCCGAAAATTTGAAGATTTTACGTCAAAGGCGTGCAATTTATTCATCTTTTCGCACATTATCTTATCTTTGGAAATTTTTTTTGCGGATATGGAGGTAACCCCCTCCCGCCTTTAGATATGACCCTGTTTATAACAATTTTTTTCTAGCTCGGTATTTCCCGAAGAAGACCGCATTCAGATTTTATCATGTCGCAACTGATCTGCTCGGAAGGTCTCGATATGATCTACCATCCGAATCAATAGAGCAAAATTTCTTCCGCATCAGGTAAATATTACACATACGCACTGGGGGGTATGGGGTCCCCTACCACAATTTTTCGAGGGCATACTCCCCTCAGGCCGTTTTGGGATCAAACCTGTTGCTCGCATGAAAAAGCGTTAAATGACGTCCAGCAGTTTTGTTTCAGGTACGTATACTAATTTTTCGAGCAGTAGCCTGTCCAATTCATTCTTCCAGACAATTATCTTCCATTATTCTGTATATTTTTGATGTTGCAGATCAATTAATAGCCCTTATTATTACTGTTTTCGTTCAAATTTAATCGTAAATATTCATGAGAAATGAAATAAAACGAATTAAGTATCAAAATTTGTCAAAATTTAACATTAAATAGGTAAAAAATTGCTTATTTGCCCTTCTTCCTCTCCCAAGGAAACCCGGTTCACCCTCTCCCAGAACTTTTGACCGTGCGCATGTATGATATATATTATTTCATTGTGGACAACGGCAACATAAGGGCTTTGAACGGCGTTTCATTATTTTTGACCACAATGGACGGTCATCAGTTATATTAGTCATATGTATACGAATAATAATTACATTAATTTTCTTGTATATTGTTTATTATTATTTATTATCACTCATGCACATTGGGGGTATGGGGGTATCCCCCTCCACAACTTTTGTGAAGCATACCCCCTCAGGCCATTTTGGACCAAACCTGGCTGCTTGAACCATGAAAAACGTGACAAATGACGGCCAAGAGTGTAATTTCGAGTACGTACACTAATTTTTTAAGCAGTAGATTGTTCAATTCGTTCATCTGGACACGTTTCTTCCATTATTTTGCACATACTTGATGTTGAAGGTCATTCAACTGCCCGTATTGTTAGTGCTTTCATGCAAATTTAAGCATAAATATTCATGAAAAATAAAATAAGACGGATTAAGTACAAAAATTTGACATTAAGGTGAAAAATCACTCCTTTACCACCCCCGGTAAACTCGATTCACCCCCTTCCAGAGCTTTTGACCATGTGCATTTATGTTTATCATTATTATAATAGTTAGTGTAATGATAAGTTTGTATCTTTCGCTGTCTTTCTGGCGGCCTAATTTTACGAAGATTAGATAGCGCTTGTTTCCCTACGAAGCTTAGTAAACATTTCGAGCTTCGGTAACCGGAAGCGATTCTAAGTAAAATAACACGACGCGCAGTGCGGACAACTAGCCTTTGCGCGGCTTTTTTTATTTTAAATTTTAACAGATTTCGCTAAAGTACCTTTTTGGGCTCAAACACGACGGGAAGCGCCAAAAACACTATTTTTTGGCGCTGCTGACAATGCATGTCCCTTTTAGGACGTGAAAATATTAAGAGAATTTTCGAAAAAATGTGAAAGAGCCAATTGAATAAGTATAGCCAAAAAAATCAGCACATGGCGCGAACCGCCGAAAATCTGATACTGTCGGACCAAAACATCGCTAAAAACGGTTTAAAACCGCACCTTTTCATCGTTTTTTTCGCATAATCAAAAATTCCTGGGGTGAATCGCTTAAACTCCTCAAAGTTCATGTGTTACTGATTGATTACTACTATTTATGTGCACTCTGCAGTAATTCAGCTTATGTGCTCCATTTGTTCCCTCGTAGTTTTTTGGGTTATTTGTGGTTTTATGTATTTCCGTCACATAATTCTGCGTTTTGTTTCAGGTACGAAACGAAGGAACAATATTTTTCATGGCTGATACTCACTGAATGCGAATCTTATTCAACGTTATATTTCGTGATCAAAACGTTGGACCTTAAGCCTAAGCTGCTTGTAAGATATTACTAGAGCTCTTAGAACCATACTTTTTAATTAAGAATCAGCTGGCTAGCCTAGATAACATGAAGTATTATGGTCCATAGCATATATATATATATATATATATATATATATATATATATATATATATATATATATATATATATATATATATATATATATATATATATATATATATATATATATATATATATATATATATATATATATATATATATATATATATATATATATATATATATATATATATATATATATATATATATATATATATATATATGCACAGCACTGTTTTTTTCAGCGCGGCGCAAATAGAGCAGGGTCTGCGCTAAAGGAAAATTTTAAGCATTAGCGCAGTGCGCAAATGAAAAATTTTGGATTAGAAAAGATTAGAATTTAATCTCTTCATCAGTAACGCCTGTTACTGCTGATGATTTCTTGAAGAACGTGAATAAGGACGACTGGGACATTAATTAAGAATATTTCGCTGTAAAATAATTATTAGACAAATTTAATTATCATTTTTAATCAGTTTTGCATAAAAGTTTTGGCATAAATTTGAAGAGTCAACTTATTGTTGGATTTAGTTTCTAACATTTATGCCCAAACTTTTGCAAAACAGACTATTATAAGTCACAGCTCTCAGAGGATTATTAGCAAATTAAGCAATTTAAAGAAAAGAAAAAATAAGCCATTTGACTCGGGTGTTTACAATACGTCAATGCCATGTTTCCATACAGCTGAAATTTGCTTAAATATACCATAAGGTTTCGAGATATTCGTTACATCACTAAAGTCATATAAAAACACTAAGACATTTAGATTTCTGTTTTTCTATCCTCTAAATTTTGGAATTAGGCTGTTAATCAAAGAACGCCAGTTCTTATGGAATGAAAAAATTAATATCAAATTAATTCTTCATTTCATTCAATAATAAGCATAGACATCCACTCACAATATTTTATTATTGCAACAATCAGGCAAACATAGAATAATCACGAGCGATTCACATAATAAGATTGGATGGCATAATCATATAAACAGAACAACATGTCAGTATTCAACTGCGTGTTGTTAAGCATCTATCTATCGTTTTTCAGTGCGCTAAGAAAAAGCTTCCTGCGCAAACGCTTATCAGCACCCATTAGCGGCTGCGCAAATGGGGGTGGCGCTAAAAAAAAATCCCTGATGCACAGCATGGCCGATCTGGGGGAGGGGGTCAGAAACATACATGATCTTGGGGGTTTGGGGGGTTTCACCCCCCGCAGAATCATTTTTATCCCCCGCAAAAAATTTTTCACCCCACCCAGAATTGGCGATTTTTCAAAAGTTTCCTAAACTTACCCGAAAATTGGTAGAAAAAGTGTCTTTTTAAGGGTTTTTGGCTATCTATTTGCTCAAAATCGCCAAATTTTCGGCGCTTCGCGTCATATATTCATGTTTTAAGCGATATATAATGGTCAATTTATTCGACTTTTTTCGAAATTTTTTCCATGATTTCATGCTCTAGAAGGATAGAGTATCGTCAGAAACGCCAAAAAACGATGTTTTTCAACGCGTACCGGCCATTTTTGGGCCCAAAAAGGCACTTTAGCTTTTCACTACCCCCTCAGAATTCCCATACTGTGCATGCGTGGTCAGAAATTGAGCTTTTTGGGCCAAAATGACCTCAAAAACTGGTATAAGTGCTATAAATGCGTTAAAACGACGTTATCACACACTTTCTGGTCAATTTGAAACACATTTGGAAAAACTTGCAATTTTCATCCGTTTTTGGCCTTCATTTGCCTTATTTTCCCCCACAAAATTTTCCATTTTTTTCATTCTGGGGTGTCTAGACCCCCTAAACTCCCCGACGGGCATGTCTGGTCCAAAGTCAACCATCCTCCAAATTTCAATATTTAATCAATATTTTTTTGCTAGAATTGTCTTCACTCTTGCCTAACCTTTTTTTAGATTTCTATGCACGTAGGTTATTCATAAAAAAGTGGTTTTTTCGAAGGTTTTTGGTCAAAGATTCGTCTATTTATAAGATATCTGGCATGTATTTTTTATTGTTGATTATTTTCTCTTCTTTCGGCGAGCTCTATACTAACAAATTGACTAAATTTGCTTATGTATCGGAAGGGTATAAATTACTAATTCAAATCCTTAATGTTATAAGGCCAAAATAGGAATAAATTAATAAATTTAATAATTTCTGAAAACAATGCTTTGCAATCTAATACATTTATCCTGCAATGCAAGTAATTTAAGAAATTTTTTCCACTTGTCGTAAGAATTTATTCTCCCGTAGTACAATCATACCTGGGCGTGGGGGGTTATGCATCCCCCCCCCCCGAGAAACCAAACCCCCCAGAAACCAAATACCCCCTGACAATTTTTGAATTTTTTGTTGTTGTTTTTTTCGCAATTTTCTGATGCCAATGGATAGTGCTCGATGAGAAACGTTGAAAAATGGTGTTTTTTCGCCATACCACCATTATTAAGGCCATTTTTTGACCTTTGAAAAATCTTGCACCCCCTCAGAATTTTGGTGCTGCTCACGTATGAGTACAATGCGTATATCCTTCCTAAGCTTTGGATTTTGGATGCTTTCACCGTAATGGCACTTGGAAAGCTATGTGACGTTCCAAACGGTCAAATTTCCAAGTGTCGGCCCTTTCCTGCGGTCAAAGTTCTATTCAAAGAACTTAGCGCCAGCGACGTCAAGTAAGCTTAACGCTATAGTTTAAATTATTATACTTTATTTTTATATTTGTTTCCATTTTTATATTTTTCTATCTTTATATTTTTTCTATTTTAATCTTTTTCGTTATATTTAAAGTCTCATTACGTACATATTAAACCACTTTGCGTCACAAACTCGCTTTTTCTCTTACTTTGCATCGCATTTTAATCTTTCAGTAATCCGTTCGTGAACGGAGAACAACCCGGGGTCGCTCCAATTTATTTGCCCCACGATGCTTGCGATGCGTTGGAAGTACTGCTCGAGAACAGTTCTTTACAAATGCCTTCCGCTTGCAGAAATTTGGGTAACTTTAAAGTGAGGCTTTAAAACTTTTTTACTTCACACCACACATTTGCGTGGGGGGTGAGAGAGGGGTACGATATTACCCCAACCTAAGGTTTTGGAAAATCCGGTACTGTCAAGCGATTTTGGGAAGACGAATAATGCTGCAAGACAATTCTTTAGATTACTGTGAAACAAGGCCGAAAATGCAAATATCAAAATTTTCCGGCCGCCATGTTGGTTAATTTTTGTATTTGTCGTCGCTATTAATTCATAAATTGGCTAAACTTCGCTAGTAAGGGTTAAGAAACCTAGATTACCGCACATAATGTGCTATTTTACCATATTATGGTACCCTAATATTTACATATACAATATTTTTTGATTTTTTAGGACCGTGTTTGTACATGCACAAAGAGATCTTGTACAAAAAAGAATGACCATAGTTTACTATTTGATCCTTCATGGATTTCACCCCCCTCTGGCCACCCCTTCCTTGCCCATGTATGCTTTACACTGCCTATTTGTATCTAGCATTATACTCGAATATTTTGTTGAGCATTTTGCTTTTGATAGCAATCGATCTTTCTTTTATTAGTGAGTAATATTTCTTTCTGGCAACAGCAAGAATATGTTAATCATCTAACGCATGATGATCGTACATGCACAGCATGGGAATTCTGGGGGGTTTCAAAGTGCCTTCTGTGGGCCTAAAAAGGTAGGTACGCGTCAAAAACATCGTTTTTCGGCGTTTCTGACGATGCTCTATCTTTCTAGAGCATAAAAACATAAAATCTCGAAAAAAACAAACAAAAAACATGTATAAATTGAGCAAAATATAGTCAAAACATGAGTATTATGGCGCGACACGCCGAAAAGTTTGACACTTTTGAGCGAATAGATAGCTAAAAACGCTTAGAAAAGCACTTTTTTCACGGAGAAAATATTTTGGGAACTCATGGAAAATCGCGAATTCTGGGGGAGTGATAAAATTTCTGCGGGGGATGAAAATTTTCCTGGGGGAAGGGGTGAAAAAGATCATGCATGATGACGATGTCAGTGTTTTTTTATTGAACGACGTTTCCAGGTCCTTAAAATTTGCTTAAGATTATTTTTTGAATCGACACTTTCAAGACCGGTTTTTGTTGAGTTGTCAGATATTACCACTTTGGTCAAGATCATATGTGTAATGGCTCAATGGGGAGTCCCGGCTGTTTCAGGGGGTGCGGAAGAAGACCTCCAATTTTTAGCCAAAAATGGCCAAAAACACCTAAAAATTGCAAAAAATCGCTAGTTCTTTCGAAAAGGGGGTGTTTGAATTTTCCGGCTTTGGGGTGGGCGACGACCAACTTTGGGTGCGGTCGTTCCCCCACCCCTGTTACATTTAAGGTCGAAATTGTTGAACATTTTTTTGCGTCGAAACTCGTCTTTTGCTATCAACGAATCGTATTTAAGGAGAAACCTTATCAAGCTATAAAATTTTACTAAACGAGCAAGCGAAGTTTGGACTTTCGACTGAAACTTAATAGCTTACACCGAAAATATATATTACACGGTGCGGCATGAAACACCCTTTGTAATCAGTTTTTTTAAATGGTCTCAAATCCTTCCAGGTTGGCTTTTTGCCAATGGCGACGGAATTTTGATTAATGCCGTTTCCGATAGCTGATTGACTGACGTTCAGTCCACAATGTTCGTATTTTTATATGACAAAGAGTGGCGCGTCATTTGCTGGTCAAAATTTACCGTTGTTTTAGTTTATCACATTATGTATACTACGCTTAAACGACGGGCGTACAAAAATTTTTGGTAATAGACTCTAGTTAAATTGCTAAGTAACTTAATTGAAAATGTGTTTTTTCTGTATTTTTATCGATTGCGATGCGAAAGATTAATAGCCTATCAATCTAAAATATTACTCTCCAATTAGTTGAGTTAACGTCACAACGTGTCACAAGCTTTTTTATTGAACTGTTGCAGATGCTACGCTACGATCTCATTCGTGTTACTGTACTCTGCCGTTTTCGGGCCCGGTTTTTATTGGGATATTTAACTAAAGTTGATTTCCTTAATTAATTAATGGCAAAATGCCGTATGAGTTTGTTTATTCTTTTGAACTTCTAATTAGGTCCGGTCTAAATGCATCGTATATTTACAAGCAGCTTTTTATTTTTTATTTATTTTTATTCATTTCTTTTGTTCTATTTATTTATTTATTTTCTAAATTTATTTTTTAAATTTTTATCCATTTTATTTACAGAGGATGTTGTAGGAAGTAAATAAATAAATAGATAAATAAATAAACACAAAAAAGGTAAAGAAAAAATGACCTATTTTGCATTTTTTCGTATTGTCAATTAATTTCTCGTCAGCGTTCAATTTAATTTTTCAAAACCACTTTGGCACTATCCTAAAATAAAAACCGGTCCTTGGCTTACGCGCTTGTTTGGTGGCTGAGTTTTTTAGATGTTGACGTGTAAATATGTGAGTAACATTTGGAATGGTTAATTATGTGTCTACACCGATTGTTTATGACGAAAGCGTCGAGATTTCAGATGTTGGTTAAAACGGCTATCGTTCTTTTTAAAACAAATTTCGCGGGCAGCTAAAAATTGCAAGAGTTAATTTAAGCTTTTTAGTGTGTCTTATTGAAAATTCTTCAAATTCCGCAAATTTTAAGAATGACAGGTAATTTTCGCTCCGAACAAAATAAATGGCGTTTCTTTGACGCGGTCAACTCATTTATCAGAATTATACGCATTCTAGTGAAGATTATACGCATTCTAAAATAAATATGATTTTAACGCAAAATAAATTTTTTCAGCCGAAATTCTCAGTTTTTGGAACATGTTATTTCTAGAGTCCACCATAGTTGATTAGTTTGCTCCTTATAAATCACTGAATAACTGGTTCCTGACGCTGCTTCATCGCTTGGTAAATTAGGTTTGCCCGTGATGTTTATGAAATTTGTTAACATCAGTGTTGCTTTGTGATTATGTTCGCCGACGATGTTTGTAAATAAGTTGTGTCCATGAATTTGCTTATAATTTTGTATTCATGTTTTTGTTTGCAATAAAGCATTAATATATATCAAATACAAAATTTTCTATGGAAGCAAGTTAAATGCGCCAACTTGGATCAGAAATGCGTTAAAGAATTCGAATTCTTGTTTTTAGGCGTATCGTGAAAATAAGATGAATTTTGGAAAATTGTCTGCTACATAAAACTGTTCGTACGAAAAATGGATTGTGGCACATTTTCTATTTAATGCTGACCGCTTTTCTCTGACGGTTTTCTACTGAACAATAGTCTATTTCGCCATTTTAGCGTTCCATTCAAGGCAGCTAAGTAATATAGGGCTTGTTGGGGAAGAACGTTTGCTAAAATCTAGCCCGACCACGTATTTTCGTGGAGGGAAGGTTCAGCGGACCCAAAGTCAGAAAGACCACCGCAAAATTTGGAAGATCCCTGGCCCCTGGAATTGAATCTTTTGTGTGGCGATTTTGCATTATCAAACCCGCTCAGAATTTGGTCGTTGCCCACGTAATGAGCGCGCGCGACCATCTCGTGATACTAGATGAATGCACTTCCCGATGTTTTTAATTATGCCCTTTCATTAAAACAAGAAAATCGGGTTTTTATTAAAAATTGTTGAAGTGTTTAACGTGCTGGAATTGGGGAGAGCCGCTCGTTTTTCTCAGTTTATGAGTTGGGTACATGTTTTAAACAGTACTGTCATATCCGACCACAAATCCTGCATGATTTCGAATAATACTAACTTTCCGTATGCCATCGCGAGATGTCGTTATTAGACTGGTTTTAATCTTATCTGAAGGAAAATAGCGGAGGAAAGTGTCCCCTACTTCTGTTGCACATTTTATTCATATTTTTATTCATTTTAAATCTAAATTATTATCCCTTCCTACTTTTGACGCAAAATGTTTTGCATAATATCAACACGCGTCAGTATACATGTAACGGGAGGGTTTGGACTTTTCCCACCCCTTGTCCCCAAAGTCAAAAACTTTGACCCCTTTCAAAATTTTTAGCGAAAACTTGCGGTTTTTGGCCGCTTTTTCTTCATTTTAGCCAGAAAGTGGTGGTCATCCCCCACCCCCTTAAAACGGCCGGGGAATCTGAACAATACTTCAAGTCGTTATATATTTGCCCGGCGGCTAATAGATGGCAAATATTAACATGTCAAAAATCGGTCCATCAGTAGGGAAGAGAAATTAGTTCTTACTTTATAATTCCCATCCATTTTGTTGTGTGGCAAATTATGCCGCCCCCAATCACGTTGCTCTATCCTCAGGAAAATTTTATATAAAACGTTGAAAATCAATGAGTCCATACATGATCCGGGGTGGGGGTTCATCCCGAGAAAATTTTTCACCCTCCCCCAGAAATTTTTTCACCCCCCCCGCAGAATTCACGATTTTCCAAAAATTTCCAAAATATTTGTACAAAATGTGCTGTTTTAAGCGTTTTCCCGATCTGTTTGCTCGAAAGTGTGAAATTTTCGACAATTTGTGCCCTATACTCATTTTTTGACTGCATTTTGTTCAATTTAATCAAATTGTGCTGATATTTTTTTGGAATTTTTTTGTATTTTAATACTCGTAGAAAGAAAGCATCATCAGAAACGCCGAAAAGCAATATTTTTGACACTTACCACTGTTTTTGATCCCAAACAGGCATTTTAAAAATCCAACCCCCTATAATTCCCATGCTGTATATGTCTGATGATGTCTCATTAAGTTCGAAACGAAATAGCCCTAGTGCCTAGAATTTTCTGCTAGGATGTCCGACAACGAAAATTCCTGCAACGATCAAAATTGCTCTTCTCCGAAGGCACAAATAAAAGCCCTCGAAGGCGACGTTGTGCATCGAATTTGCACCGGGCAAGTGATTTTGTCACTATCTGCTGCATGCAAAGAGCTAATTGAGAATTCTCTGGATGCTGGCGCCACTTTCATCGAAATACGCGTTAAAGAATTTGGCCTTGCGGGTCTGGAAGTTTTGGACAATGGATCTGGCATTAGAGACGAACATTTCGAATTTATAGGTGGGCGGTCAGCAGACATGCATACATATGAGTGTGAATGTAATGTAGGTATGACCAGATATGTACGTGGGGGAGAGTTTGCGGTCTAGACCCATAATAAAAAAACGTGAAATTTTCTAGCGTAAATGAGGCAAAATGAAGGTCAAAAATTGATGAAAATTTAAAATTTTCTTAAAAGTGCTTGTAATCGACCAGAAACTGGAATAACGTAGTTTCAACGCCATTTTGGCATTTGTATTAGTTCTTCAGATAATTTTGGCCCGTTAAGCTCAATTTTTGACTCCCTTGAATCGACTGACCTCCCCCAGATTGATAATGCCGCGCATCTATGGGCACGACCAGTCTGGAGTTAAAGTTCGGAAAATATATCAAAATTGCGAAAAATTACGTCAATTTTACGGTCAATGATGGAGGAGAATATGTACTCTTTGCAAACGCAAACGTGCTTGAGTCCGCTAAAATTTTTAATAACAAGGTTGTGTTTATGATATTCTAACGTTTATATCACTTTTAAAGCCATTTTAGCTCGACAATCGGCTGACCCCTTAGAACTGATCGACCCTAGTCGGCCAACCGTCTCAGATCTACCCTTATCTATGTACAAATACATGATCTTGGGGGAGAAATATTTTCTTCTTCCTTCAGATAATTTTTCATCCCGCCTCAGAATTCGCGATTCTTCGGAAGTTTCTGAAATTTTTTCCAACATTCCGTAGCAAAGATGCTGTCTTAAGCCTTTTAGCCATCTATTTGTTCGAAAGTGTCAGAATTTTCGGTGCTTCGCTCCATATACTCATGTTTTGACTATATTTTATTCAATTTGTTCGAGTTTTTTTCATATTTTTACAATTTTTTGTGTTTTAATGCTCTGGAAAGATAAGGCATCGTCAGAAACGCCAAAAACGGTGTTTTTGACGCATACCCACAATTTTGGGCCCAAAAAAGCACTTTAAAAATTACCCCTTCCCTTCCTCAGAATTCCTTTGCTGTGTATGCGCGTATGTAACAATGTGCTCGTAGTTTAAATTAAACTGGAGTTTCGTCGACCCAACTTCAAAATTGTCAGGCTTAGTTAGCGACGTTTGGAATGTCCATCAGGTTAAAGTCATTGCTTTAGACTGTATATGCGGGGGGCGAAGGGGTTGTTAGGCCAGGGAGGGAAAATGCGGCAAATACAACAATAGTTGTATTTATTAGGTAAATTGGGTCGAATTCGCTTGAAAGTACATCATTTTAGACCGAATTCTCCCGACGGTACCTAAGTATCGGATCCTATTAGGGCGGGGGTAATACCTCCCCTCAGCCTATCATATAGGCAAGTATGATTCTCATTTAAGAATACTTTAAAACCCCGCCGCAGACTTAAACTTTCAAAATATTTTTGTTTTTTTGCAATTTTGCGATGCCAATGGGCAGAACTGCATGAGAAACGTCTAAAAACTGTCCGAGTTTTTCGGCGCTTTTTTACCATCGAAAATTTTCCCACGTTAACAACACGTCAACCCGCCGA
Organism: Mermis nigrescens; assembly: GCA_036768485.1. Taxonomy (NCBI): domain Eukaryota; kingdom Metazoa; phylum Nematoda; class Enoplea; order Mermithida; family Mermithidae; genus Mermis; species Mermis nigrescens. The sequence continues at coordinate 3,865,201 of JAVLUZ010000191.1, forward strand.
TTTGTCGGTAGCGCTTATAAACGGATCATTTACTGATTCTGTAGCTAAACCGCATTGTACGTCCAAAATCGAAAATTTCGCCCAATTGTCCGACTTGGAGACGTTCGGCTTCAGGGGCGAGGCACTGAGCGCCCTAGCCGCCCTCAGCGACTTAACCATTACCACAAAAACTCAAAATTCCAACGTCGGCTTCAAATTACGATTCGATCACGCCGGAAATTTGGCCCAAAAATCGCCCTGCGCCCGGCCCGTCGGCACTTCGGCCTCGGTGGAAAATTTTTTCGCGCCTCTAATCGTCCGTCGCAAGGAATTTGAGAAAAATTGCAAAAAAGAGTACACTAAGCTGGTCGCGTTGGTTCAAGCTTACTGTATCATCAATTTTAAAATTCGATTCGAACTGAGTCATTTCGCCAACAATCGAAAGCAAACCGTTTTACGCACCACACAAGCTTCCAAAAATAGCTCGCTCGCCGATTCGATAATTTCGGTGTTTGGTCCGAAACAGATGGGAAATCTGATTCCGCTCGTAAAACGCGACGCCCCCACCGAAGAGGATTGCGCCATTTATAACATTACGGAGGAACAATTGGCCAGAACGAACCTGCATTTCGACGGTTTCGTTTCGGCACCCAAAAAAGACCAGGGCAGGTACGGTACCTACTACTAGTGGCGGATCTAGAATTTTCCTAAGGGGGCAGTAACCTAACTTTTCCAAAAACAGTCAAAAATAGGTCCAAAAATTTGCCCTTCACATGCAAAATAGCGTTTTTTCGGCGTTTTACATTGTCTACTTTTATTTAAAACCACTTTTGGCGCAAAATTATTTCGAAAAATTTTGAAACTTTCAGCAATTTTCTGCGAAAAAATCGTTGAATTTCTTTGACTTTAGCGAAAATCCGTGCAAAGCACGGTCTTTTTTGTATTCGGCAAAGATTTTTCCTGATGGACTGTCTTTGTACCTGTACAAAGATTTTTGCGAAGACAAAAATTGAAAAAAGGTGTAAAATTCCAAATTTGGCGCTTAGTGCTGAAATGAGTATTGTCTGTTGTATATATCCTTACTATGGCAAAATTTGCATTCAGAGAAAAATTTCAAAAGTTTCGGCGCTTCGCGCCGTTTTGTAGCAATTTTTAAATATTTTTTTCCGTTAGAAACCCAAAAATTGGCTTAAATACACTACCAAAAGTCAAAAAACCCTATTTCACCACACTAAAAGCGCTGCAGGGCTATATTAAAGTACGCAAAAAATTTGCATATATAAAATGTACAAAGACTTTTGAGGGGGCCATCTTTGTACATATACAAAGGGACCCTGTACAAAAAACACAGGTTGGAAGCGATGGAAAATTTGTGAAATTCGGGTGGAAGGACGTTTAGAACCTTGATTTACTGCTGAATTTTCTGTATTTGTAGCATTTGACGCGGAAAGTCAAAAATTTTCCGAAAAGTTATGCTCGCAAATAGGAGAAATCTATGCTGAAATAGCTGTTTCCGCTCTTGAAATTGTTCAGAAAGCTATTTCATGAGCAAAAAATGGCTTCCAAGTAGCGTTGGCAAAAGTCTGCAAAAAAAAGGAGTTTCCGGACTATAGTCGAGGTTTTGGTCCGGACTGCTTCGAATCAGGACTATAGTCCGGACCAGAGTCCTTAAAAAAAGATTAAGTCTCGGACTAAGTCCTTGATAAAAAACAGTAGGTACCATGCAGGCAAAACATACCCAGACAGGCTTTTTGTTAAAAAATCAGAGAACAATGCTGGTACCTACTGCATGGTGGTATTCACTTTCTAGTGCTTTTCTGTTCAGATCTGATTCAATAGTCAATGAAAAGAACTTTACAATCAATGTAATATATACATGCATACATATATATTATAGATGCTACTATAAATACATTTTGTGACAAACTTTACTCAGATTCAAGTAAAAAATAGCAAATATTACTGGCCAAACAGTTCAGACTTAAACTTCAAAAAAATTTCCATTTCAATACGCTCATCGCTTAAATTGTGACGGTTTTTATCTGAAAGATTGGAAGGGATGGGATGGGATGGGACCACATAAACCTATCCACAGAACTGCGCTCTGAATGCTTCGTATGAATCCAACAAGATTTAGTCTTGAACCTAAAACGTGAAAAAATTTTTTTGAATTCAACAGAATTTAGTCTTGAAACCAAAATATGAAACTGTTTATGTTCATACAGCCAATAATGTTCTGAAGTTCTCACAAAAAAATGACAGTGGACATTGGGGACAATACTGTTATTAAAAAACATTGATAATGTAAACTTAACTATAGCTGTTGTTGAGTTGACAACTAATTAGCTGTTGTATGGTTGACAACCTCACCCGTTTTTTCCGCCTCCACTAAACAAATAAAACATATCTCTTTGAGCACAGTTTGAAAATCAGACAATAAAAGAAAAACTAACGTGAACATAGGCGTTAAACGCAAACAACACTCCCCCCGAAGAGAAGGGGAGACTTGCGAAATGCACGTCAAATATCGAGCATGACATACAATTTAGTACCTACAGTAAATGAATAAATAATAGCACAGCACAACATGGAACAAGTTAGAACTTTTGTCCGGTAGGTCGGACTAACCGGCAAAAAAGGACTAGTCCGTTTCCGGACTAACGGGCTAAAAAAAGACCAGGACTATGGTCCAAAGATTAAAGGACTTAGTCCGGACTATAGTCCTTGCTAGTTCTTAGTCGGACTTTTGCCAAAACTACTTCCAAGTCGCCAAAAAAGTTAATAAATATAATTAAAAGGTATTATCTGGCGCAAAGTGTCGGAAAATTTTGAGAAATTATGATCACTGACGGCCGAAAATCATTGCAAATTACATATCCACTTTTTATCTTGCCAAATATTTTCGGCCAATGAGCAGGCACGTAGCTGACCGTCCTATTTTGGGGGGACCAACACTAATTTTGGGGGACTAAGCCCAAAAAGGCCAAAAATAGCACAAAATACGTTTAAAAAGTTCCGATCTTTCTGAATTTTGGGGGGTCTGGACCATACGTGGGCAGCAAGAAAATTCTGAGGGGGTGCAAGATTTTTTGAAGGTCAAAAAATGGCCTTAAAAATGGTGGTATGGCGACAAAAACACCATTTTTCGACGTTTCTCATCAAGCACTATCCATTGGCATCAAAAATTGCGAGAAAAAACGAAAAAATTTTCAAAAATTGAATTCTGGGGGGTATTTTGATTTCTGGGGGGGGGTATTTTGGTTTCTGGGGGATGCATACCCCCAAACCCCCCACGCCCAGGTGTGGTCTGGACCCTCCATTCCTCCCAGAGCTACGTGTCTGCCAATGAGGAGGCCGCCCCCGCGCCCCGCCCCCTTCAAATCCGCCACTGCCTACTACAATAGACCATACATGGGCGTGGGGTCTGGCTGGACCCCACTGAGAATCCGCAGACCCGCCACAATCGATAGACCCCACCCCCAGAAGATTGGCGCAATTTTTGGCAACTGTGCCCGTTCGGACCCACACCTGGGCAATAGCCCATCTCAGTCTATTCATGGAGACGGGCTGACACAAAAGCTGGATGGGTGAAGGGTCCAATTAGATGGACTGATTTTGAAAAAATGTGAGAAAGTAGTACAAAATCAAACAGAAATGTTTTTTCAAGCCATTTTCAGCCCAAGTGGGAATCAACCAACATTTGAAAGCCCATAGATGGACGGTCTATGGTTTCACTATTGCCCAGGTATGATCGGACCCCAGATGAAGATACGGATATCCGTATCCGGATCCGTTATTATCCGATATTACTTTGGATCCTTTTCCGGATATGGATCTGGTATTTTGAAAAATTAAGATCGGGATCCGATATTTAAAAAAAACAAGATCCGGATCCGGTATTTTCCTAGTTTTATACGGATCCTAAACGGATCCAACAGATTACGTTAAAAGATCATTAAACCTCGAACTATATTGAAGAAACAACATCACTATGATATGAAAGTTTTACTTTGACGGATTCAATACTCAAATCCAATTTGGCGGATCACTTAGAACAGGGGCGGGTCCATTTCTCACCATTAAATTGTGCTCAAATTAATTAAAAATCCGCTCTTAAAAATATAAAATATGTCATACAGCAAGTAAGCATGCTTCCATATGATCTGCACTTTTTGTTTTTCCTCATTCGAAGCAGTCCTTTCACAATCTGCGCGTTTTCCTACAAAAGAAAGTGAATACGCCTCACGCAAATCTTTCTGCCATCCTTGCTTGACAAAACCAAGTACCTTCTTCTTTCTCTATAGTCCTCTGGGTGGGACTCTTCTACTTTAAACGTTATATATTCCGCCGCTTTCTTAGTTTTGCAGATGCTTTTTCATGCAGGTGGTGGTACCACCTCTACGGCTTCTAGAAAGCTTTATTGCACATTACACTGCCATTTCTTTTCGTTCACTGTTTTTTGTACGAGCCTCTTTGTACATGTACAAAGATCTCCGGAAAAGTCTTTGAACGAGCGAAATTTTTTTGTACATATATATAACGTATAGACATGCAATTGAATGTACACATTTTTACATACTACTAGATTGTTATCCGTGACCCGCACTGCTTCGCAAAAGGTGTAACTTTGTCCTAAATTCAGCTGGTTATGTTAGTTCGGCCCGAAACGCCAAAATTTTCATGAGTCTTAGGTTGAAATTACACATAAAATTCGACTCAGAAAGTTGAAATGACTTGTGTTGCACAATTATAAATAACAAGCGGTTGCAATGTGCTGACTGAATCTCATAATAGACACCAATTTGCTTATGGAATTTAATGCAACGCAAAGATAAAAGAGTCGATTTTATCTTCAAACGGCAGAAAACAGTGCAAAGTTGTTTAATAGTTCTTTTTTCTGCATAAAATCTTTATAAAACAGTGGAAATAGATGTAAAAGATGCTTCAATCTGTACAGAGATGCTTACAGATAGATTTTGGAGTGTTAAATGCCCGCGCTTGGAGCTAAATAGAATGTAATTATGATACTCGGCGCGAAGCGCAGAAAATTTTCAGAAATTTTGCTAAAAATTACTCCAAAAAACGTTAAAATTACTATTACTTTGCCCCAAAACGTCTTTGTACATTGTACAAAGACGGCTCCGAAAAATCTTTGTACGAGCCTCTAAATCTTTGTCTCGTACAAAAAAAACAGTGGCTAGCATAAAGTAATTCCAGTTGGGCTATGAATGCTTTTTTCAATATGTCCGATTAAAGAGAGAAAGCAGTAGCATGGCTGACCTTCGAATTTGACGGGACGAAAATTATGAAGTTGGATTTCTCAACAATTACTCATAGATAGGCAAAAATAATGGTGGTCTTGAGCTTTTCTAGGCGATTAAAGAAGAAAAATTTTCACAAACTCGACTTGATTCCCATTAAGTCAAACTTACATATGTTGTATATTGATAAATAAGGCGCAAAGCGTCCAAAATTTTGGGCTGATTAGCTCGAAAAGTTTTCAAAATGTATCCTAGCGGTCTATCAGATAGGTACGCTTAAAGAATTTCATTTTTTCCTTTGGTGGATCCTTGTAAAATGTACTCATATTTTCAAAATTTTGAGAGACTAGCCCACCTCTATCTCCCCAAAGCCACGTCCCTGAGAGAAAAACACCAGATTAACAGTTTGCCAAGCTATGCAAGCATGAATTAAGTTCCACAACCATGCATATAGGGGGTGAGAGGGTATTACCCCTCCCCTGAAGGGTCAGCTGGACAAGTACTACCCGGCGATCTTGAGCTAATGAACGTTTTCCGCATCATTTATGAGGTCAAATGCAGTAAAAATGTCAAAAATTTTCCGGCGCTTCGTGCCGGCTCAGTACTTTTAAGTACTTTTAACTCAAAAAACGCCTAAAATTGATAAATTTTTGCATTTTTTAGTGTTAAAGCGATATAATGCAGTCAAAATGGACTAAAAATGCTTTCAAAATGCGATATTACTATTTTGACCATTTTGATCGTTAAAACAGCCTGCTGACCCTGACTTTGTGCACCTATGAGTTCAATCCAATTCACTAAACAAAGCTCATGAAGCTTGATTTAGTTCACTATCCTGCAGTAATTCTACTCCTGAAACTAATGAGCCTAAAAACTATACCTGCGAAGTAAAATTCAAGTATTAGAAAAAATTAAGCGGTCATTATGCTTATTCATCATAAGGATCGGATCCGGACCCGTTATTATCCGTTGTTTTGATAATTTAAAATCCGGATCCGTTATTTTAAATTTTATGGATCTGGATCCATTATTTCAGATTGTATAGATCCGGATCCGAATCCAATATTATTGAAAAAACTGGATCCGTTGCATCCCTACCAGAATTAGGCTTTTCCCACTCAAGCAGTAGACAAATTTAACTGAGCTAATCGAAACAATCTGATCTTATATCTTCCATCTTTTGCAAAGCCTCGGAGTATGAAATAAAAATTTTGAAGAGAAATCTATAATGCGAGCTCCAGCGGTAATGAACACGCGTGCACATGTGAGGGGGTTTTAAGGTCTAGGCCATAGAATGGAAAAATGGGGGATCTTATGGTTAAAACAAGGCATAATAAGGGTCAAAAATGGTTGAAAATCGACAACTTTCTATAATGATGCCTTAAATTGATGAGAGACGGCGAATTTACATGGTTTTTGCGCTATTTCAGCATTTAAACCGTTTTTCACGCCCGCGAAGAAGCTCTTGCGCTGTCTGAAACCCCAAACCGTCCGCAGCTGTGCATCTATGGCAGTGAATAATTTCTCAAAGTAGTTTTTAAAAAATGTTCTTTGAATTGAAATTTCTTTGAATTCGTTCTTCGATAAGAGCAGAATATTTCTTGATCAAGCGGTATATATGTTGATAAGTATCTACTAGTGCGAATTATCGTGTAAAAGTACCTTTATCGTCATCTTTGTAGTTTGATTCTCAATATAATTTGTATGTACATCTGAGCAGACCGAAATTCTGGTGTCAATAAATTTTTAAAGGCCGAAAATGGCCGAAAAGTTGAAAATGGGCGAAAAACATTCTCAACACTTTTAACATTCGAATGAAAATGCAATTCTGGATGTCTGGTTTTACGGGAAGTTTCTGTATTCTGGGATGGTCTAACCCTTGAAACAGGCCCGATCTTAGGCATGCGCTAAGTGTGCAACCGCACAGGGCCTCAAGGGGCCCCCGAGGGCCACTAAAACAACAAGCAAGGAAAAATTTAGTGGATAATGGGCGGTCGCTATAATCGTCCGAGCTTGCATTTCTTAACGCCCCCATTCAGCGAATAGACACTAAGTGACCTTTCTGTTAATGTGAATTCATGAATTTTCGGCGCTGCTCACGAATTTCTCGTGCCACCAATAGTCTGTTTCACTTGTGCCTACGGTATTTCATAGTTTTTGTTTTTTACAATTTGTGCTTATGATAATTAAGATTTTGGGATAGTTATGCTCCAAAGAAGTATGATCCGGTAAACTGTTAGTTTGTAAGTTGAAATTCAGTATATTTGCAAGCAGTGGCGGATCTTGGATTTTCCTAAGGAGAGCGTTAGCCCAACTTTTCTAAAAACAGTCAAAATTGGTCCAAAAATGTACCATTTACGTGCGAAATAGCGCTTTTTCAGCGTTTTACTTTGTCTATTTTTATTTAAAATTACTTTGACGCAATATTTTTTCGAAAAATCGACCCAACGTACTTGATGAGAGATAATAAATATAATTACATTCATTTAGATTTTTGTCTCTTTGGATGGAAGCTATTAGGGATGTTCCGATTAATCGAAATCGGAATCAGAATCAGCTAGAATCGGTCATTTTTCATTGAATCGAATCGGAATCGGTGATCAGGAGATTTAAGGCATCGGAATCGGAATCGTCATTCATAATCTTTCGAGAATCGGAATCGTATTGGAATCGGCCAAGATAGACCAATTCCCGATTCCATTACCGATTCCATTCTTTTAGAATTTTCGAGAAGCCAAAAGCATTTTGAAAGGCTTTTTCTGCTTTAATCAGTCAAAAAACCCAATTTTGTGTATAATTCATCAAGGCAGGCCACGCCCACGTGTGATTGTATGTGCATGTGCCGGAATACAACAAACAAAGGAGCAATTTTGTCCTCTTTGGCCATCTTTCAGCCTAAATTCCAGACTTTTATATGTACTTTTCGCCGTATTTTCGTTCATGAGTGATAATCAATAACATTTTGATGGCATAAACCATTTTTCACATAGAATCTCCAAACTTTCAATCTTTAGGAAAATACTAGATATGATCTCATACATAGGTGCGCAAGGTCAAACTTTCAGGGGGGGTGAAAACCAAAAATTGCTAGATAGCTATGTGCTTCGTAAAAACGGCTCTATAGTTTTTGGGGTCAGAAAATTAGCTATATAGCCATTTTGGTCTCAAAAAACTAGCTATATAGGCTTTTTGGAGTGAAAATAGCTATTAATCCCTTTTTGGAGCCGAAACATAGCTATATATCCTTTGGAAACTCAGAAAAGACAACTAAATAGCATTTTGAGCTCAAAAAAGTTTATATGGCTAGTTTTCTGAACCCAAAAAGGCTGTATAGCTAATTTTCTGAGCCAAAAAGGCTTTACAGCAATGGTTTTTCGGCCAAAATCGCTGTATAACTATCAGTTTTTCAAAGCTCAGAGGGGTAATACCCATACTTAGGCAGCAAGAAAATTCTGGGAGGGGGGCGCAAGGTTTTTCAGAAGGTCAAAAAATGGCCTTAAAAATGGTGGTATAGCGAAAAAAACACAATTTTTCGACGTTTCTCATCGAGCACTATCCATTGGCATAGAAAAATTGCGAAAAAACGGAAACAAATTTCAAAAACTGAATTCTGGGGGGTATTTTGGTTTCTCGGGGGGGGGGTGCATACCATACCTGGGCAATAGCTGACGGTTCGCCCCGTCCAACTTCCAGCCAAAACGGTGGGTGGGTCTGTCCCTGAAAGAAGGTGGATCCGTGCCTGAAAAAGGTGGGTCTTTCAGCTTAATCAGTGGGTCAGTCACTGAAAAAAAGAAGGGTCCATCCATGAAAAAGGTGTCGAACAGTGTAATGAGATGGTTCCTGTGCATGTTTTGCAAACTGATCCTGATATACTGTATCTAGCATTTCCTTAAATTATCTCCATAAATTTTCTTCCAATACAAACCATAGCCCCGTTCAAGTTACCCCTTCGCCCCGTCCAACTTTTGGTTCGGCCCGTCCTGGTGATGGGCCGATGTGGGGCATTGCCCAGGTGTGGTGCATACCCCCCACGCCCAGGTGTGGTAATACCCCCTCATCCTCCCATGCTCTTGTATGAACCCATATAATGTTAATTACGAAAAAACTGCGGGAAACGTGTGTACTGATATCACACGCGCACTTGAACGGTCAGTACAGCGCACACGTATGGTTCAGCACAGGAATCGGAATCGGCTGATTCTTATTATTTTAGAATCGGAATCGGTAATTGTGAGTTTTTCAGCATCGGAATCGGAATCGGGTTTTTTGTAATTGCAGAATCGAAATCGAATCTGAATCGATAATTTAAAAAACGATATCGGCCTATTCCTAGAAGCTATGTATGTATATTTTTACCTCAAGAATTATTTTATGACAGCAAAACTTATCATTCTTATGTTTCAGCAGCTTGTATTTAATAGGAAACTGGGGGGCCAGTCCTCCAAAATTTTGTTTGTAGATTATTTCCTATAGGAGTACCCCGGAGGAGAAAAAGCGCAATGTGTGAATTCTTAAATACAGTTGGAAGACCGTCAGAATAGATTCAGCGCATTTTTGAGCCAACAAGCCTAAAATTTTTAGGCGCTCCGCGCCAGATTCACTGTTTTCGTATAATTTCTGTCTCCTGAACGCCCAATTTTGAGATAAGGCATCGTGAATTTGACAAAATTTTATGGCGCCTAGCATGGGATTATTTTTTTCTGTATTGTTTTCCAATGCAATGACCAGAATTGAGTATAAAGGAAATTAAAAAGTTTTTAGTAGAGTCGAGCTTGAATGAATGTCGAAGCGTGGCTATTTTGAACGACATATTTTTTAGCGATTGAAATAAAGTAAATATTTATTTTTTCTTTTTAAGAAACTCTAAATCAACATTTTGGCCTAACTTACTTGTCAAGATTATTTGACTCCAAAATTCTAGTCCCCTAAATCTAGAAGGTCCATGTAGCTCTTCTTCAGCAAAACTTCTAGACAATTTTTGGAGCTTTGCGCCAAATGTTTCAGTGGAAGTGTATATAATGCTCAGTGCACAAATACAGGTAATGAAAACATCCTTCCGCATCATACACATACATATCTCAGAAATTTTCTGACTCAGAATTTTCGCGAAAGTTGTTTAAAATTCTAGCAGTTTCCGAATCTTGCACAAGAAATAATTTTGAATAAATAAAAATTTTAAACGGCGAAAACCACTATTTTGTACATAAATACCGAAGTTGCACCAATTTTTGACTCTTTGAGGATAACGTTGGGATGTTGTGTCCCCACAAAAATTCTGGATTCACCATCTAGGATGAAAAAGATTAATAACTTGTCAATGAAAGCAGATACTTTTCAAAGTCATGAACCATGGTTTAGCCTCATGCTCATATTCATTGTTTTCCGCCACCAGACCAAGGGGCCTCCAAATTGTTTCTTTGCACAGGGCCCCCAAAAGCCTAAGGCCGGGTCTGCCTTCAAAACATAAGCGATGGTTGTATAACACAATTCTGTGATGGCTAACTAACTACCCCTTTGCTGTTTCAAAAGATCTATCATGTAAGAGCATCCAGCATAGGTGGGAAGCACCAAAATTCTGGGGGCGCAAGATTGTTCCGAAGGTCAAAAAACGGTCTTAAAAATCATGGTATGGCGAAAAACGCAATTTTTCAACATTTCTCATCGAGCACTATCCATTGGCATAAAAAAATCGCGACAAAGATAAAAAATTTCAAAAATTGAATTCTGGGGGGCCGTTTCGGTTTCGGGTGGTATTCGGCCTTCTGGGGGAGGGTTGCATACCCGCCTTAAACCCCCTCCCCCACGCCCACTTGTGGTATCCAGTGCACGCATCTTTGCATTGTAGGCCGAGTAGTTTCGTTTTTATTTTGATTTCTGTCATCATAATATTTCATACACATTACAACTCCTAAGGAAAGCTTGCCTTTTTTTGTAAAAAAGTACTATGGTTTTTTAAGATAAACACAAATTATATTTCAAGGTCTCTTCAAGAAATAGATTCTCTTTCGGTTTGAATAAGAAATTGGCAAATCATTTTTGCATGCCTAGTAGGCTAAATTCAACATTTTTACGAATCAGATGCAGGCAGGCGGTGCTTCTTTCCCCGAGAATGGTCTGTTGTTTTCATAAAATCTTAAGCACAGCGTGTATGTGTGTTTGTGTGTATGTGTGTGTGAGTGTGTGTGTGTGTGTGGTGCATGTTTGTGTATGTGTGTCATATTGCTATGCATTTCATCGTTTTCAATAAACAACTGAAGAATTCAAAGTACCTATGTATATTACGTAGAAAGACGCTTTTACTCGTATTATAAATTATTTTATTATACAAAGGTATTTTGAAAGTTATTTAAATTGTCTCAGATATTGTACGGATCGACAATTTGTTTTTGTCAACGGCCGTCCATGCGATTATCCGAAAATTTGCAAAATAGTGAACGAAATCTATCATGAATTCAACCGATCTCAATTTCCTGTGCTTATATTGAGTATCGTGAGTTGTCGCCAAAAAATCGACGTCAACGTAACACCGGACAAAAGGACGGTTTATTTGAGCGAAGAGAAAATTTTGTTTGCCTTGCTCAGATCGACCTTGAAGGGGCTTTTTAGCGAGTCTTGCTCTCATCTTTCCTTATCCTCCCCTTCGCCTTTGTTGACAAATGAAATTTTGGCTCGAAGCCAAAAATCTAGTAGAAAAATGGAATCAAGCGCAAAACAGGCGAATGAAGTTACAACGCTTGAAAATCCAGACTGTTTGATTGATATCGGTGAGCGAATGTACATACATGCACAGCATGGAAATAAAGTTGGGGGGTCAGGTCAGCAGTGATCGACCGGGCGGGTACCCGGGCCCGGCTGGTCAGGGCAGGATCGGGCCCTGCTGAAAAGGTCCCGGGCCCGGGCCTAATAAATAACAAATTTTTAAGTTTTAGAACTGTCTATGTAAATAGCTTTGAAGTGCTAGTCCAGACTGTTTGGGGCATCCTGCACACGTCTGCTATTGGTCATTTCCTTCTAGCTCTAAACATCGAATTCATAGCTTTTTTTCAGCATTTCTGTGTTTTCATGCGTCATTTCATTATGAATTGCTGTAGTGCAGTCGACCTAAGATTCTTATCTTTATTAAACTTGAGTGTTGTACAGCATGAATAGTGATCGACCGTTGCAGCATTTCTAGCAAGTATTGGGACTCCAAATGTCATACATAACCATACATGTACAGCATGAGAATTCTGGGGGTCAGGCCCGAAAATTTTCTAAAAAGTGCCTTTTTGGGCTAAAAGCGAAGAGTACACATCAAAAACACTGTTTTTGACATTTTAGACAATGCTCATTCTTTCTAGAACATAAAAACGGAGAAAAATTTCCGAAAAAATTGAGTAAATTGAACAAAATGTAGTCGAAAAATGTTAATATGGCGCTGAACAAAATGTAGTCGAAAAATGTTAATATGGCGCGAAGCGCCGAAAATTAGAGATTTTTGAGCAAAAAATGAGCTAAAAACGCTTAAAAGGGCACACTTTTTGCAACTATTACCAACTTTCACGAAAACTCGATAATTCTGGGGGTCGCAGCCATTTTGCGGGGTCAGTAGCCATTCTGGGGGGTCTACCCCCACCCCCTTAGAACACGTCTGGTCATAATCAAGAAAACTTTTCATCCGGTCTCGGAACTGTAGCAGGAATTAGCTGACATTTAAGATTTATTATGATTATTGTGATTTATGTGTAAAATAGTTGTTCCACACTTTCCGGCCAATTTTAAGCGCTTTTGAACAAAATTTTCGATTTTCATATATTTTCGGCCTTCATTTTGCCTTATTTTCCGCAGGAAATTTTCAAAACTCTTGCGGGGGTTAGTCCGATTCCCCTGCAAGGTTGCGGAGTTGCTCAGCCACCCGGATCACATCATGTGACCCTTGCGTGTCCATGTCTGTAACTAGTCATATTCTCTTTTTCCTCGCCCTCAAAGATATCTTGCAAGTTCCTTACATAACTATGCTGATCACGGGCGTCAGTGGATCCGTTATTCCTTAGAATTTCAAGCCGAAATCATTAATTGCAGCAGGAATTGGTTGATTTAATGAGTACTAAATTTGTATGATTCCATTTTTGGCAATATAATGTAACAAAACAGTGCCTGAAAATTTGGAAGATCCTGACAGGAACGCTAGAATATATTTACAATCACTGCTAGATTCTTTTTAAACATGCATATGGAATAAAATACATGACTTGACTGAGAAATGATCTTCCGCAAAGCGCCCAAATTTTTTCAAACTCATTAAATTCACTATATAAAGCCAACCTACTTATTGCATCAGATGTAATACTTAAGATGAATGAATTTAATAATAAAAAATGCATAAGAATTTTTTTATATTGTTTATATATAAATGTTCAAGACTGTACGTAAACATATAAACATAATACCTTAATCAATACTTGTATTACTTATATATTTATACACTGTATATCCTTCTTAATTACGTAAGCCCGGGCTCTGGCCACTGGTTTTTTTAGCCCGGTCGATCACTGCAGGTCAGGCCCAAAAAATTTTTATGAACTGTCTCTTTTGGGCTAAAAATGATGTAGGTACACGTCAAAATCACTGTTTCGATGTTTTCGGACAATGCTCCTTCTTTCTAGAAGATAAAAAACTTAAAATCCTGAAAAAATTGATGAAGTCAAGGAAATCGAACAAATATAGTCTACGAAGGAGTGTATGGCGCGAATCGCCGAAAAAGTGACACTTTTGAGCCAAAAATGAACTAAAACGCTTTAAAAAAAGTATACTTTTACGATTTTTTTTTACGAAAAACTGATTATTCTGGGGTGAGGGTCGCATTGCATTGGAACCATTTTGCGAGGGTCCTTAGTCATTCTGACAACCTCTTCCCAAGAACTCTGGTGAGTATCTAATATCCTCTGAAATTCTTATATTGACACACATTCTTCAAGTACACGAGGGACATACATGTAGAACATGGGAATTCTGAGTTTCTTATAAAGTTACTTTTGGAACTTAAAAACGATCACTACGCGTCAAGAATACTGTTTTTTGACGTTTTTAATAATGAACGTTATAATAGAACATAAAAGTGTAAAAAAGTACCGAAAATTCCGAAAAATTTGATTATAATATGGAACAAAATAAGGACTAAAACCGAGTATATTGTGCGAGCTAAGTCAAAAAAGTTGAAACTATTGATATACCTAATGGGTTTTTATAGAAAATCAGGAATTCTGGGAGTCGGTAGCATTTTGAGGGTCAACATCATAAGCAGAGGTCAACCCAACCTTCCCTAGAACATGTTTGTTGAGTGAGTACTGTTTTTGAATTAGATACTTTGTTATGCAGCTTTTAGCACGACAGGGATTTAGAAATATATTCAAGGTGTACTGAACATTGTTCCGGAAAATTACATGATTTATGAGAGATTATTATTATGTAGTTAAATATCGGTATATTACTTTTTTATTGAATGAGTTCAGAATGAAAGCTCAATAAAAAGTATCTATCAGCTTATTTATTGTTTCCCTGCAGAATTTGTCGATTAATTAAATCTCTAGTCTAACTGACTTACCAAATTGTTATTAATTAATTAAAATAGGTCGTTTTCAGAATGTTTATCAAACCATTCTATTTATCTGTGTATCATTAAATATTTATTCTGTTTATAAGGCAATTATTATAAGCTCGCTATTTGGTTTTTCATCTGAAAACTGTTCATTGCTTTGGTCTGCGAACTTTTCTCAGTTCGGCAGCTATCTAAAAATGAGATTTTTTAAAGCGTTTGCTTTTGTCTTTATTAGGATACAAAGAAGTTAAATTTTTCGAAACTATTAGAAACGTAGCGAATTTGAAGATTATAAATTTAAAAATCATACCAAAGTTTAATATAAAGGCGCATATCATTTTTTAAATTATTATTTTCAATTAAACGATATAGCTCAACATATTACTCAAAAGATCAAATAACCCTTCGGTGAATATTCACTTCGAAGTTTGATATTTTTCAAAAATTATGCTCGATTTATAATTAAAAACTGTACCGTAAGCTTTACGGATGGTTTAATAGTTAAAGTGGGGTTTCCTGGTTTCTTGCCTGGTAAGCCCATGAATTTTTAAAAGTAGGATTCCCTGATTTTTTGCCTATCTTTCATATCTCGTATAATTGAATGCGATTTTAGGATAAAATGGTCAGATAAATAAACTATTAGTTTCATTGATTTTTCTATAATACGCCTCATCTGAAACGGCTTTTCTCGACAGCCTGTTACGGCATATTGGATTCAAACTAGACTTGAAAATTTTCTTGTCAATCAGGCAACAGCAGAAGAATTTTCCGATCACACAGCATTAGCATAGTTTATGTATCTTTTAAAACGCCTTTATAACAGACTAAAAATGGACTGAAAACGTAGCAATTACATAACCACTAGGTTTATTCGGTTGACAGCATGGCCTATTGGGAAATCAGTCAGCAGAGAGTTTTGTTGAACTAACGTAGCCTCAAATGCTTAGATAGCATAAAATTAACTTAATGTTAGTTACAAATAGTTGTGCATAAAACTTTTGATTTTCATCCATTTTCGACATTAATTTTCGTTCATCTTCCTTAAACATGCCCTTTTGCATTTTTCAGGGTCAGACGCGTAAATTATATATATAAGGGCCTGAATTTTAGTCGTATAGTAATTATAAAATTTACTTCTTAAAGCACGAAACTATATTTTCCGTTACTCGTCATTCACATATGGACATTTGCATGTTTTCTCCTTTCCAAAGATGCGACAATTTTTCAGGTAAAGAAGAGGGAACCGTCAGATCTGGTAACGAACAGTCCACTATTTTCGACTACTGTGAGAAAAACGATAGGTCAATCATTCTCAGCGGACCGCATCAAACTTCGCCGATTCGGAATGAAGCATTTAAACTGACGTTTCACGAACAAAAAACTAATCAAACGAAAGTTCATCACACTGATCAAGATATCACGATAGACCGTTTTTTGAGTCGAGGCGACAGCGTCGCCCTATCGTTGTATAATGGGCAACGATCCAAAATGAACGATTCTCAAGCTAGCCAATCAAGGACCGGCTTTAGGTTTGACGACCAATTAACATCGAGCATAGATTCTTCGTCCTATAACAATCTTATGCGCTTAGAAGAATCGAAAAACGCCGACAATATCCTCCCAGTTGAAAATTCGGGCGACAATGTCGATGAAAGGGAAATCGCGCGGGAAATTGAAGAGCCCGCATTGGGGTGGATAAGAAAAGTACGGGAATTAGACGTAGATTTGGACCAGCTTGGCGAATCTATCCAAAAAGTTCGATCCTACACAGACAGCAGTAACGCGCCTGGTCGGACGCGAAATTTTCGAGCTAACATCGTTCCAGAAGATAACGATTTAGCCGTATCCGAATTAAGCAAACGCGTCGATAAAAGCGCGTTCAAGTCGATGCGAATTATCGGTCAGTTTAACCGAGGTTTTATTATAGTGGTGGACCAGGGCGGCGATTTATTCATTGTCGACCAACACGCCAGCGACGAAAAGTTTAATTTCGAGGCGCAATGTAAATCGGAAATGATTTCCGGCCAAGACTTAATCTACCCGTTGCCTTTGGACGATTTTTCGCCCAGCGATTTGAACGTTATCAGGGAAAATTTGACAATTTTCCGCAAAAATGGGTTCAATTTCGAATTTTCCACTACCGACAATGGAAAGCGTTGTAAAGCGAAGCTTAACGAAGCGCAGTGTGAACCGGGCGATGACGGTAATGATGATGTGCATGATACCTGTAAAGTTCTTAGTATGCCTTTTTCGGATCACGTGACGGGCAGTTTAAAAGAAGACTTAAATTATTTGATCAAAGTTTTAACCGATTTCCCCCAAACAATGTGCAGACCGCCTAGTGTACGACGTCTTTTCGCTAGCAGGGCTTGCCGAAAATCAGTTATGGTCGGCAGCGCTTTGAATCAAGAGCAGATGAGGCGCATAGTTAGCAATTTGGCTGATTTGGACCAGCCGTGGAATTGCCCGCACGGACGACCCACGATGAGGCACTTGTATAGCCTGAGGGGATTTAACTAAACCTCAGTCAGATCTGTAACTCGAATTTTTCAATTTGTTGTATATGCTATCGATGTTTCCTTCGTCGTTTGAGTTTCGCATTTTTTCATGTTTTTATTAGGTTCAAGCAGATCAAAGCTTATAATGTACCTACCTTGTATAAAAAGTGTTCTTAGTGTGACATTAGAAAACAGCTTTTTCGTGGCCTTTCTTACATTCCAACTATGTACATAGAGAGTGTATCGGTGTTGGCTGGGCCCTGTTTTAACCAAACTCAAATGTGAATTTACTTTTGTCTATTTTTCATTTCCATCGTAGGCTATATGCTATTTGCTGAATATATTTTCTGATCAGAAAGTTACACTGTGACCGATTAATAGCTTATATTTCGCATGCAAGGTGTTCTCAGAATAATACCATCTGATAAGAATTTTGCACAAATTAGCGTGATATTTTAATGTATCAATGACGAATGCACAAAACTAATGCCAAAACCTGCTTGAAACAAATTATTTTTACTCTAACAAGCTTCATAAAGCCATTATTTATGCATTCTGAGTCCTAAATTAAGCCTTAGATAAGTAAATAGTCATAAATATGAAATTCTACATTGTGCTGCATTAATATTGTTTTCGATAAAATGGAAATTAAAAAAATTAAAATTGAAATTTACATAGTTGACAAAGGAGCAAGGGTTCGGACGGAACCACAGAGGCCCAAAATCAAACCACGTTCTAAAATTATGTTGAGTTTCTTGCGATTTTTAGCGCTAAGTTTGATAGTTCTATCGATAGTTTGACGAGAAACGATGGAAACTTGTTTTTCATCCTCACCATCAATTTAGAAGTTTTTGTAATTCCTTTTAATGTTGATGTGTATATAGCTCAAATACCTCAGTTCAGTTGATTATCAGTATGACAGACAGTGATTGAGCTCACGCCCGTATTTATAGTCTGTTTCACACAACTTCGATTATAGATTTTACTGCCATCTCCGACAATAAACTGACAGATTGCGATTATATTGTTGATTTTTCTGTTGCAATAATGTGTGTCCAAAAAACTGAATTCAAAAAGGCAAAAACGTCAAAAGCTTAAATCAGCTAAAATAATCCAGGACTTCACATCCTTTTAGTAATTTAATGCACTATTTGTTCGTTGAATGAAACTGCGCATGCTTGTTGAGCATAATAGTAAAAGTGCGAAAATGATTGTGTACCAGTTTGTTTATTCTCTGCTTTGCTTGTCTTTTGTGTGCCAGTTTGTCTATCCTTTGCTTTGTTTGTCTTCCTTTACAATGACACATAATTCTATTTTAAATGAAAGGAATGGCCAGATTTTCTTATGTTTTTGCGTATTTCCTGTTTTCTGAACTGCATGGGTCTGCAAACGGTAAGAACAAAATTTTCATTGATGCATTTTTCTATATCTTATTGGCAGCGTCCCGTTGCTGCGCTATGTACTTAGCAGAGGTCGGAAAACGCATTTCAGCTCAGATTTTTCGTGCAATGTAGGAGTTCGTCAATTTTAAGTGTTTTGGGCTTGATTCAGGACCGAGATTTGGCCGATTTTGCGAAAATTTTAATGTTACTATTTAAGATTAAAATGTTTTTTCACAAAATTTTCAGGGACTGCTCCGGACCACCGTTTTTTTCCACTTTTTGGTCTATTTGTCAACCAAAATTTTGGGAAATGGAAAAAATTTTTGGGCTTGGTTGGCATTTGTGGAAAATTTTTGTAATGTTAAAAATGCGTTTTAGAGAGTAAAACTTCAAAAAATTTTCGGCACTTCTCGCCGAATTGATTTAATTCTTACTTATTATTAATCTTTAAGCCGCGCTGCTACAATTGCAGCATTTTTATAGACAATCTGGTCTAGAACTTCACTACGATTGAAAATCCTTATGTTCTGCACGGATTCAGTTAGTTTTTGTAAAGCAAAAATGCGTTCTATAGAAGTGAAACTACAAAAATTTTTCGGCGCTTCGCGCCGGATTGATTTTATTCTTACTTGTTATTGATGTTTAAGCCGCGCGGCGCCAATTGCAGCATTTTTATCGATAATCTGGTTCTAGAACTCCACTACGACTGAAAATCTTTACCTTATGCACAGGTTTTGTAATACAAAAATGATTTAGAGAATTAAAATTTCAAAATTTTCTGGCGCTTCGCGCCATTTGATAAATTATAGTTTTAATTGTCAAAAACGACTTCAGAATGTAAATGTAGCTGCCCTGTATTTACAATAGCGATACGGGCGAGGCTGACATTTGCCTTCGAGATTTACCTAGGTACGTAGGTACTTAAGTCTGCGCTTAGTGCTGGCCCCGATCACGCGGCACTGGATGGCTTTCGATCTTTGGACCCTTACAGACCTTACGGCTTCGATCCCCTCAGCCCTAATATTGCTGGCTGCTTCTGGTCGGGTGATCTCAGCAGCTACGCCCTAAGACCTAAGGCTACCTACCTAGTCTCGGAATTTGCCGCGGAGGTCAGTTGACCTATCTCAAGCTCAAGTTGTAATTTAACTTGTTTTCAATCAGTACCTGATCAGAAATGTTTTTGGTTCCTAATTTGTGTAGCACGCTGAACAATGAAAACAACAACAATGAGCTCTATGCTGATCAATCATCCCTAAAGATTGAATAATATTTTTGATCAATTTTTGGCTTGAGAAATAAAATATGATTTTCGAATAAAATAAACTATCATACGGAATTTACCTATCAGTCCACTAAACGGGTGGAAATCCTCGACGAAGGGATGGTGGCCGACCTAACCCTCGGTATAACCAGAAACCACTGGGTTGGTTTTCTATATTTTTAATTCGACGAATAATTCACGGCCTGTAGCCGGACAACAAGCAAAAAGAAAAACGTAAACGTACGGAATATGTACACGTACGACTGGCAAACAAAAACCAAAACGCCAGACTCTCTACCACGTTAAGTCCCCTGGCCTCAAGGGCCATTACAGTACAATAAAAACAACGATCAAATTAACGTAATACTGATAAGCTTTTATCTCAGATCAAATATTATCGATTACACGAGCGGTATGCATTAAACAATTACTATTATCATACACTTAACTCTACGATACCGGACAAGTATCTAAATGTTTTTTATTGTTGAAAATTTGGGAAAATAATGGGAAGACCGAAGGCATAGCCCACAGTGCACCGTCATAGACAGCTACTAGTATTGGCTATGTAATGGCTATCGCGAACTGCTAAGGCAGGTTCGCCTACCGTGTAACTCTCGCAGTTACAAGAATTGGCTACAATGCTGTACTAAAGGAAGGAAATTCAAGTTTCAACATAAATAACGTATACTGATCGTGATATTTCTTGCAGAGCGCGAAATTTTTATACTAAAAGTGCACCAAACACCGCTATTGCATGTGTACATAAATTTTTCTACTTAAAAAACACTGATTTTTCAACACAGGCGCTCTATCTTAAACGTTTTTAGACCTCCCAAAAAACGTGGAAAAAGTCGGAAAAAGTGGAAAAAATTTTGGGTTCGGTCTATAATGTCAACCAAATCGCTGGGGAAAAACGGTGCCCCGGACCCCGCTGGGAAAGCTTGAGTGCACCACCCCAGACCTCCCGCAGCCGTAAAATCTCGTTGTACATGTGCAACGAGATTTTAGGGAGAACAAGCCAGGTAAAAGGGCTAGGAATTTCTAAAAATTTTCGGCGTTTCGCGCCGGCATTAATTTATCTTTTTTGTATGATTTAAGCGGCATGAATTGAGTTTAAAGTGCAAAAGCGTCAAAATTTTCCGGCGCAAAGCGCCGCCAGTCACTGTTCTTTTTTTTGTAAAGCTCCAGCATTGCGTTTAAAAGCCTGAATCACTCAAAATATCTTCAGACAAAGTTATTGATTCGCAGTTTTCTTGTTAGAAGCTTGGACTGTCAAAATTTTTTTTAAAATAATTTTCTGCTCTGTCAGACTATTAGTATTCATAGAGCTACAAAATGACTAAATTTCTTGGCACTTTGCGCCACTTATGATTTGCGAAGTGTTTTAATAGAAAGGCCGTAAATTCTACATGAAAACGATATAAATTCAAAAATTTTCGGCACCACGCCGCTTTACACTTTTTGTATTTTTGATCGTCAGAAACCCATAAATTAGCTAAGGCTACACTACTAAAGGTCGAAAACTCGGTTTTACTATACATAACGTTACTACAAAAGAAGTCTTAAAAATTTTCGCTTATGCCTCCCCCGAACCAAAATCCCGGCTACGCCTCTGTATATAATTATCGTAACCCTCGGCTTAACCCTCGCATTCCCGTGTGTTTTTTGAAGTCAAAGGTTCCCGTGCTAGGAAGCCGTCCTAGCCTAGTTAAAATGTACTTAGTCTCACTCAAGATAGCAAATATTAGTATCATTTTGTGCGGTTTTTTATGCTCTTTCCGAATATGCTTGTCATGTTTCGCTCAAGTAACTTTGTAAGAAGTTATAACTAAAAAACCGCTACCAAACTTAAGCAAAGGCATGAGGATGGACATGCATAAAATAAATACAAATAGTATATTTTAGTTGGCTGAAATATCATTTTAGGACTGTAGTAGCTGTTTAAAAAGTAGAAGCCTACCAATCTTGTACTAATCATTGGCCAAAACTTTTTTTGTAATTTAAGTTTTTACGTAATAATCATGAAAATATGCTAATTTTTTAGGATGTATAATTACTAGCTTGAATATTTCAAATGATGTAAGTAGGTCTAAAATGAGGCTAGACAAAGTTTTGTAGTCATACAAAACATACAATGAAATAAATCGCCAAAAAAGTGATCGGCTAGGACGCCGTCCTATTTCACGGGAATGCGAGGGTTAATGATGATAAAAATTCTTAGAATTTATGCACGAAGTAATTTGAAACAGACTATAGAAAGGCATGATGTATGTAGTACAGTATGAACAGCCATAGTGATTAAATTCCTATATAAAGTTACGATCAGTCATAAAAACTGAAATTCGTGTGTGACATGCGAATCCAAGTGATAGCGACCAGACATGCACGCATGTAATAGATCCCCCGTACTGAGAAACATAAATTTTCTGGGGAAATAAGTCAATACGAACGCCAAATGCGGATGGAGATCATAACTTCTCGACAAAAGTGCTTGAAATTGACCACAAGATGCGATACTTTCTTGCTATTCAGCATTTATAGATGCCAGTTTTTGAGACCATTTTGGATCAAAAAGTTGTATGGCTGACCCCCCCAAGATCAGCCATGCTGTGCACCTAAAATACATAATATAGGTACCTACTTTGTATGTAGGTAGGTACCTATGTATAGTCTGTTTCCCACAACTTAAAACTATCTACGGCAATAAGCTGACAGATTGCGATGCGATTATAGCGTTGAGTTGATCTGATACATAAATATCTTAACCCTCGGCCTAATGTCGGCTAAGATTCTTAGAATTTACGCATGAAGTTATGTGAAACAGACTATAGAAATGCAAATGTAGGCAAATCTCCATTTTTAATCCCGCCAACTGTATGTTGGGCCAATGGACGGAGGGAGGGCGCGGAATTGAAAATATGTGCATAAAAAGTTACAAACGTGTAGATATGATGCTAGTTCTGGTGCTACGGTTTTAGAAAGAAGGTATGTACATGACGCATATAGTCTGCTCACGAAACCTTGTGCATGAAAATCAATTTTTAGCGTTCAATAAAATGGCTACAAAAGTGATTTCCACAGTGATAAAAACTTACGGAGTTAAGCTTCATATGCTCATCGATTGCTCTGTACATAGTTTTAACCGCTTTTGAAGTCCATTTACATTATTAAAAAATTGAAATCCATGCACGAGGTTTCGCGAAATCGACTTTAGGTACATAGGGTCACATAAGTTACGATGTACGTACGTTCCTTATATACCTACAGTTTTATTTCTTCGAAATCTGAGTCTAGAGATCCCTAAACCCCCTCTTATCTCTGCTTATGAACTTGCATAGGCAGCGAACAATAATTTCAATAATGCGTCGGTCTCTTTCCATTCAATAAAATATCCTTGTTCCGCACTTACTTTTGCATTATTTTTAGGAGGCGTGATGAGACGACTATTTTACTAGATTAATGTTCTCCAAATGTGCAAATATCCTTCATAAAAACAAATAGAGTTAGTATTTACACTGTATATTATTCGCGATTTGTTTTATGCAAAACAGTTGAGTATTTAGTCTGAGATCATAATTCAAACGTTATATTGAACTGGAATATTTTTGCGCCGAATGATAGCACCATCATCTTGGAACCAGTCTTTAGAGAAGTTGTTGCCTTTCGCAACAGTCCATTCCACCGTTATTCGGTCTTGAGCCACGTCAGTGGCAGCTACGTCAAACGGCTCACAAGTCACATACAGAATGACCTAAACATAACAAAAAATGATAAAAAATAAGTCAAGTTAGGTTTACTGATCACAAATTGCGTCTGTGCCTCGCATATCACCAAAATTCTGAATGAGAATCATATGAGTAGGTTTATAGCTATAGGATTTTATTGCAAAGTTCGCATATTTATTGTAAATTTGTGACGTTGAAGTTTTTTTTGACAAATACTTCTTTTCTGGTCACTCGACGAAGTCATGACGAATTTGCTAATCATTTTACCGCATCCTGGCTTGAAAATTAAATATGCAAATGGTATGAATCCGCCGTAAACATAAAGCACATGAGTAAATACGAGCTAAAGTGCAGAACATGGGTTCTGTCAGAAATAGGTACAAATGGAAATCGAAGTAGTGGGGCCATTCGATAAAATATTTTACTTAATTATGTACTCTAAAGCTGAGAAAGCATCAGGGGAAAAATCTGGCTTGTAGGATAGAAGCCGAAATTGCTAAGCATTATGAAAAACACGTCATTTCTCTAAATCGGGCTGCATCAAATCGACTGAAAAAAGCTTTTTTCTATAATAATTATTAGAAATTTATAATATTATCACCTGAGGGACCGTCTGCAGCAAAAAGACCTGCATTCAAACCCTTGTTGTTTTCTATAATTAGAAAGTTCCTACACAGGGACTATGCTCCACTGATTAAATGAAAAAATTTTAAAAAATTAAAAAAAAATAAATAAATAAAATAAAAAACTAAAAACTTTAAATTTAGAGAGGCTTGTGAATTCCGTAGAATTTATTTTTATTTAATTGTTACGTATAATATTATTCACAATAATCTCTTGCCTTCTGAAGATTTTTATAAGTTTTATGGTCATTCGCGTACTAGGAATGCATTTGCAAATCAGAGGTTGGCTCGATATGAGTGTCGCAAAACATGCACTTTTATTTATTTACAATTTGATTCAATCATCAATGTACAATCCATTATTATCCACAACCCGCCTCCATCTTTGGGGCAGGCTCAAAATACCGCTTCTGTAAAAAGACCCAGACTTAGAAGAAAAAGTTTTCCAATTCTTGCTGGATTTCATGTTCATCGGCAATAGGTTTTTCAGCAATGTGACTTTGCAATGATCGAAACAAATGATAATCGGAAGGGGCCAAATCAGGTGAGTATGGAGGATGAGGTAACACTTCCCATTTAAGCTCCATAATTTTCTCCCGGACAATTTTTGCAATATGTGTTCGTGCGTTATCATGCAAAAGAATAACTCCTTTGCGTGTTTCCAAAATGGGTTGTTTTCGTAAGATGGCCAAGCACTATCCATTGGCATAAAAAATTGCGAAAAAAAACAAAAACAAATTTCAAAAATTGAATTCTGGGGGGGTATTTTGATTTCTGGTGTTTTGGTTTCTCGGGGGGGGGGGTAGCAGAGGCCCCCACGCCCAGGTGTGGTAGTGATCCATTTATCAGTATGCAACAGGTCCTGAATTTCTTGTGCAGAAATTTTCCTTGGCCTTCTTTCGTGGGGTAAATCTTCAAGACTATTGTTTCCAGCCCGGAATCTTTCAAACCATCGTTCAATGGTACAAGCTTTGAAACAGCTTCTGCTCCGTATGCTTTGTGAATATTTTCAGTCGCCTGCGCAGCGCTGTGGCCCAAGTCATATTCCAATAAAATGCGATGTCGAATATGGTCCGATAAACGTGACATTATTTACGAAGTTTACAGAACAAGAATAAATATTCTGAAACAAAAAATAATATGCAAAAACACAAGAGGGCTTATACTCTCATCTAACATAATATCATGATATAGGTACAATCAATAAGCAAATTAGCAAATTAAGGGCAAAGTGGCATAAAAAATTTGCGACACTCATATTGAGCCAAGGGTATAGAAAAATTTCGACTTGATTGTGAAAAGTATTGTTTGCTACTAGATCAGCTAGAATTTGGAACGATCTTCCATAATATATTCTAAGTTCTCCAAATATTGATATATTTATGAGAAATTTGAAAAAGGTTGATTTCGGGAATTTTTTGATTGGGCACACGTAAGTGCAATCTATTTGCGTGTGTGTCCAGGACATTTCGCATTACACTATGCTATTTTATTTTCCTTGCGACTTTGTTTTACCCTTTTGTTTTTCCCGAATAAAGTATTAGTATATATTAAAAAAATGAGATCCTCCAATATCGAAGCAAATTTAACCTAATTAGTTGCCGGATGAAAATTTGCGTATGGGGCGCACAACAGTAGAGCAGCTTGAGCGCTAAAATTTATCATATCAAAACCGCAATTTGCATGGAATGAACTTCGAATATCTCTAATTTTCCTTCATATTCAATTGCCAAATGGAAAATGATTTACTTATGTTGTAAAAATCAAATTTGATCTCGAAATATCAGATTAGTATTTTGTGACTTACATTTTGCTTCGGCTGGATAACGCCGCACGCTGGTGCACCACTGAGTCGGCTTGGCGCGTTTGTTTTTAGTGTCCAGGCAATTGGCCGAGCACCATCATTCGTAAATCGCACACAAACGCGATACTTGTCAACAAAAGGGGCATTGAACCAAATGCGTTCGATCGGCTCGCTGATGATATCGCCAGGAGTCGCCATGGAACACTGGATATAACCTTTTACTCTATTGCAAACTTCCGACAATATCTTCAACCCAAAATGTGTGGGATCGGTCGGTTGCTAACGAAAAGGGCAGCTGCACACGGTTTTGAAGAAGCGACCGACCAAGGAGAGCACTGTTGCAAGAATGAAAATGTTAAATATCGATGCTTAAATCGATGACAGTTTAATTAGGCATTATAGGACAGGATTAAACATTTTACGGCGAAGGTTAAATTTTGTGAAGATGTCGAACAACTTGCGGTGGGACGCTTGAAAAATTGTGTTTCTTCTTTTAACGTGACACATGGCTTCCGCTATACTCAATGTTGGTTGAGGGTTTGGATTAGAGTTAATAGCTATCCCCAGAAGGACAAAAAGGGAAATATTTTTAGGGAAGAGGGAAAACGGACAAGAATGAAAAGCTTGCAAACGCTTGATGATCAAAGCCTGTCAATTAAGGCGATTTTCACCGTATGTAACGCACAGATAACTGAGGTAATTAAACTATAAAAGGTGGCTAACCCCCTGACCGTGAACTTTCGGTTTAAGTCACCCAGAACCCCGCTGATCCTCGTATGATTGGCTAACCCTATAATCTGTGATTTTTAAAAATTAATCAGTTCTTTGATGGGTAGGGCTCGATGACAAATGTCGAAAAATTTCGTTTTTGGTCATCTCCTTCTTTAAACAATTTTAAGAATTTAAGAATTTTGAACTGATTTGGGTGGGTCTTGCCTATGCGTGGTTATAGTATATTTAATTTAACTTTGCGGATTTCTTTTGAATTTAACTCGCATGAATCAGGCAACAAAATGGTTTAAACTTTTGATGCAGTAATGCGGGTTAGCAGTAGCAAGCATCTCACCATAATTCGATATACTATAGAGAATCACTGCTATACTACTAGTTTAAACCACTTTTGTAGGCACTTTAAATTTTTACAAAAACCTCAAAGTTAAATGAAACTGACTATAGTGGTAGGCATCTGTATTTTTCACGTATGACATTATCTTTTTATGATACACATACGGTAATTCGTTATCTTAGCATGTTTTGAATGGGTTAGAAAATCTTTCGAAGGTAAGATAATTCATGGAAAAATGGAAGAGTCGATTCGGTGCTTCGCATCATGCATAAAGTATTTTCTAGTTCATGAGAAATTTTGTTTGAAAGTCTAAATTTTGTCTGAATGGGTAGAGAGAGCACGTCGGCAAATGCAGTTTTTTACTAGTTGTCCCAGCTAACTTTACGAGATATAGACCAATGTGTGTTGGGTACATACATGGTCCACGATATAATTCTAGGGTTCTGGGTGGTATAAAACTGGCAAAAATTCAATTCTAGAGGGTATATCGATTTTTGGGGCCAAGCGGATTCTTCAGGTCTAAAAAATACTTCCCATGCGTGGGTCCGATTAGTTCCGTGGACACTAAATTCCAGGTTTAGAGCTGAAAATTTTTCATGGAACATTAAATTGATGACAAAGGACCAAAATACAATTGTTTTATAGTTCTCATATACTTCAGAGAATGTCGACATCAGTTATTTTTGTAAAAGAGATTTGGGTAACCTAACCAATAAGATTGTCGATTTCTTATAAATTTGATCGTAGAAAAATAGGATACAGAAGTGGTTTAGAAGCTAGATGCAGTATATATGCTTTGCAATGAAAAAGGAATCGAGTCGACATCCTTGCTGTAGAACATCACTTATAGGTGCAGCACTTTTGCAAAAAAAT
This sequence comes from Mermis nigrescens, assembly GCA_036768485.1. NCBI lineage: Eukaryota > Metazoa > Nematoda > Enoplea > Mermithida > Mermithidae > Mermis > Mermis nigrescens. Next base: position 3,893,253 of record JAVLUZ010000191.1, read on the forward strand.
AATTTT